>CM024638.1:18322332-18632629 GCA_014182715.1 Eucalyptus cloeziana
AGGATCGGGATACTCCAAATAAAACCATTTTAGAACTTAAAAGTGCTTACAAATTGCATTATATTGCTTGTCTTGGATAGATACCACCACCTAGTAAACATTGACACACGTAATCATTAAAGAAAGTTCGATTCATATCGACTTGTGCTCCATGTGCTAGCAATCTAAATGGTTTCTGGACCACTTTGACAAGCATAACAAGGCTGCAGCAGGTATGTTTAGTGCAGCTCTCGCAGCTTTTGACTGCAACTGGGCAGTGCCATGATGGATTAATGGGCTAGCGCCTAAATGGCAAGTGATCAGCATAGACAAGATCTAAAAAGCTTTTTAATGCAATTGCTATGGATATGCCACCTGCCAAATGAATGAACAACTGCCATATCCCAAAAGCAGCATGGTAAGCTAGCTAATGATCAGAAAACAAATCCAGGAACTAACCTGGGCATCATCAGATTCTTCATTCCATGTTGCTCGGAAAATAAATGACAGCAAGCGTTGCTTGATGCCACTTAAAAAATAACTGTTTTGATCAAGCTGATTTTGATGTGCACAAGTCTCCACATGATTCTCTGAGTGAAGTTGACTTTGGTCAGAAACTGGCATATACTGCCATCAACAGTAATATCATTAGTTGAGACTACAACCTTAGATGACAAACAAGACCAAAAAATGGAACAAAACACACCAAATAAGGAACAGCCTTGGAATTGAAAAGCAACCAAGATTGAGTAAGTTCAGAATTCAGATACTCATAATTTCAAAACAGCAAGCCATATCATCTTTTACGCAATTGTAACGGGACCTCATCAGGATAAAGTAATCTAATGACAAGTTTTCTCGATAGTCTCCAAAAAGACCACAGACCAAAGAGACCATGTCCAGTGGACTCACTAGCATAAAGATATACATGAAGAGATGACTAAAAAGACCATACATCCATATGGATCACATTCCTTTAGCCACTTAGCCATAGCGCGAAAAAGGAGAACTCCATTAGAAACACAGGACAGTTTTGTACAATTAACTAGCAGTTCCCTCTTACCTTTGAGTTTCAATAAAGTTTTATCTATCAGAAAGGACATTAAAGAGTAGAATTGCTAACAAATAAAGATGTACTGCCTACTCTGTTGACTTCCCCACTTCCTTGCCACTATGGCTTGACACAATTGACAGGGTCATATCACATT
Source organism: Eucalyptus cloeziana (assembly GCA_014182715.1). Classification (NCBI taxonomy): domain Eukaryota; kingdom Viridiplantae; phylum Streptophyta; class Magnoliopsida; order Myrtales; family Myrtaceae; genus Eucalyptus; species Eucalyptus cloeziana. The sequence continues at coordinate 18,323,520 of CM024638.1, forward strand.
CATTAGAACAACAAAGAACATTAAAAACATCTCGTAGGCCCACAAAAGCAAACGAGCTAGTTTAGTAAGAGGATCACTACTCCACAAGGGCATAACCACATTGGTAATCTCACACAAATTTGATTTTGTAAAATGATATGCTCACAATAGTCCGACAAAGAATATAGTTTTAAGATGCAGTCCATCCTACTGAGTATATTGAGGTCACAAGCTTGTTAGTGACAGTCACATCTCTTATGGCGAGAAGTAACTGTTCTACTATGCTGGTAACCATCTATCTCTCCTTGAAGCAGACTGGCTTAAGGTTAATAAAATAAAGAGATGCAACCCATGCAGACCATAAACAAAATCGAGAATTCCACTTGCCTGGGCATTGGAATTGAGGAAAAGTTCATCATCTTCACGACAGAATGTTCCAATAGCTCGTACATCAACTAGGTTCCCAGATTCTCGAATTTGTAGTATGTGGATTGTTTGAAAGCGAAGAGAAACGATAGCCAGTAGATCATCATACAAGAAGAGTCCCACGTTATGGTTGAAGTTAATAAAATCATTGTGAAAACCTTCTTATCCAGTACATCTCCATCTTCAAGTCTATCGGGGCCAAAAATCCACCAAAGAAAGAAAATTAAAGGACTTCATTTAGCAAAGCTTTGCAAGGTTTGATACCAGAGACTTCATATTTTAAAGAACCCACCTTAAGAGGTGAAAAGTTATCTTATCTATTGAGGGGATCCCAGGGACAGCTTCCCCAGATGAAGGTGCATCATGAAGTAGAGCAGTAGAAGTAACAAAGACCCCGAACTGATTGCTCTCCAAGTAAAGAAAGCAGTCTTTGCATATTTGCTCATTGCCAGAAGCAAGTGAGACAGTGTACAGTTCAGTGAAAAAACTCTCAAATTTTTTTGCTTTCTGGGGGAGATCATGCATGCAGTTCTCTTCTTTGCAACAGAATGACAACCATCTTGGTCTATATACTATCAAATCTTGATTATTCCGGCTGAAACTTATGAGATAACAACCATCTTCAGTGAATTTTCGGAATGAATGATCTGGACATTCAACATCATATATAGTGTGGCTTGGGACCATATTCTCATAAAATAGTCTAGCACGGTGAACCTGCAAGGTGCAGATCTGGTCAGTCTCATGTTGACGCAACCACATGCATTTCATGTCAATGGCCCAATTATGGCTACAGAAAGGACAAAACATTCGTCTTACTGGCACAATTAGTAAAATTTGCCATGTCCAGAGTGATTGTTGCTGCAACTATCCAAAATATTCATTACATCACGCCAAATATCTTATATAAATTGTTTATCTGTCTACTGCTTGTTCCAGAGACTAGAATACATCTTATGATATGCGACATGGACAACCAAAAAGAGCATGCATGCTACAAGCACCCTGATCATCATATATTGTGTAATTACTATGCCATGGAAGGAAAGCTTCTAATCTGAGGAAGTTCGGTTATTTCCATTACGCTAATGCTCTCACATATTATTATGATCTTGTATATCCAAAAGAGCACATAGGCCAATGAAACTCATATAACAGTCACTAATGTAAAATTTTAACATCTTACTTTCATTCTCCCCATTCTCCCACTATCATGCAGAATCACTCACATCCAGTACACCAAAGTTATTTGATTTTTTATTTTCTTCCGCTCCAAAAGAATGCACATGAACTCCCATTACCACAACATCCAACTCCAACAAGTTTGTTAGTTGACTAAATTGAAGCATTACTTTACTAAATCAAGCCACACACAATAAAATTTGGGGAAGAACCAAACCCCCATGCACCATGTGGATATAATGTCGGATAAAGTACACTTCTCCTGACGTTGTCTGCTCTATAAGTGTTGATTGTGCAAACCGACTGCGCAGTGACAAGAGCGAGAAGTCATACAATTTTTTACTATTCAAAAGTCGAAGTGAAAGACTATCTGGATATAGTCCGGTACGACAGTTCAGCGTGTCTCCAGCTCACTTCCATTGAACTAACAGTGATCGAATGTTTCCAAGTTCCAGAGATTCAAACGAAGCAATTCCTCCTTCATTTCTTCGTTTAAGTAAAGACAGAACTTTGCACCGCATCATTCGAAGAAGTAGCCCCGAATTTCAGTTCAGCAAGTAAGACCAAGAAAATAAAACTCGGAATTCGATCCAAACCGGAAGGTCCCCAACGCAGACGAACAAGCATAAGCAGCAGCAGCAGCAACGAAGATCGAATTGCTACGGGAAAGAAAAAAGCACAGAGGAGGAGAGGGGTACGCTGGTGCCGGGAGCAGGAGTCCGAATCTGCCGCTCGAAAATCCTCGCAGCCACGTTGCCCCTCCTAAACATCCCAGCCGAAACAGCCGAGCACCGTGCCGAGCGTTCCGCACGAGCCGCCGCCCTCCAAATCAACGCGGAGCGGCGACAAGCAGCGCGGCGAAGCCAAAAGGAAACCGACCCAAATCAACAGCAACCGGCGCCCCGCCCGTTCGACGGCCGAGTCACGGCGGCGGCGGAGGCGGCCATTCCGTGCGGGCCCCGCATTCCGGACGGATCTTTTCCCGCCTCCGAGAAGGACCCAGAAGGCGAAGGAGGAGGAGCCGGGAGCGAGAGAGGCGGGGGAGAGGTCAATTTGGGAACTTGGCGAGTTCGGCGCTTCTGGGTCACGGAGATATCTGCTGCTGCTGCGTCATCGATGCAGCGCGGCGTTGAGGAAGGCGAGGAGCGAAGGAGGAGGAGGAGGAGGAGTAGGAGCGGCCATGGGAGGTCGGAGGAGGGAACACTTGGCACGGCGCGAGCTCACACGTTCGGGACTGGAGGGCACTTCACGGCATGGTGGTGATGATAACACGATGCCACATGACGAGACTTGGGACTCGCAAAAAAAAAAAAAAAAAAAAAAAAAAAAAGGAGTGAAGGGAAAGAAAAGAGGAAATTCGGATTTTAATTTTCTCGCCGAAAACATAATGTCGATCACAAAAAGTTCCAAACTAATTTTTTTAATTATAAGAAAGTCTAAATTAATTTACCCATGATAAGTTCATCAACCGTTAATTTCTATTAAATTAAATGAATATCATGAAAACCACAAGCCTAATACTCGTATGATAAGTAGAGGGTAAAACCCAAATTAGTACTCCCCGTCGATTGTTATGTGTCATGCAATTTAGCAATTTGACGGCAAAATTCAATGAAAACTAAATGAGAGAAAGTTTGTCACATATATAATGATTTTGGGTTTAATTTGGAGTAAATTTGGAGTAAATATATTGATTTGGTACTTTTTATAATATTAACCCCTCATTTTAAGGAGTGTACTTTAAAATGTTTTTAAGTAAAATTAATTTGAAATAAATAAGCTAGGTAAAATTACTTTATGCATTTTTTACTGTCATAAAACTACTATGTGTATTTAAAATTACTGGATGTTCTATTTATCGCCCGCAAGAGCCTTGTTCGGGTTGTAATAATAAGGGCTGGCTTAATTTTGCTCAATAAGGCTCGAATTCTTTCTTTTACCCGCGCTTTCTTTGCGTTATGATTATTTGAATTAATTTCTTATTTGAGTGAATACCGATACATGGACACTTGGATGCATGTCTTAAGGACGAACCATGACGAAAAGATTCCATGAAATGTTTACATATAAAAGGAAAAAAGAAAGTATCAGATCGGGCATCAAATAATTGTATTCCGTGTCATCAACCCCTGGACCAACGAATCTTTGGCTCGCAAAAATAAGGTGGGCTTTTGCACCTTACTTGGATCGTAATCAACCCTAAATTAATGGCAATCCCTAAGTTTAATATAAAACAAAGAACTAAATGAAAAAAAAAAAAGATGTTACGATAAAAAGGATTTGGGAGGATTCATGTTAAGCATAAGCACCATCTCGTGAAGAGTCATCATGTGTTGTCATCATGTGTTATCATCATTATCTTCAAGACCTCATTGTCTCCGATCTCATGAGTTGATGAATCAAATTGTACGGCATAGAGGAGATGAAAATGATAATTGATGGCAACCACTAATGATAATAATCAAGAAAGTATGAATCCAATTAAGGAAGTTTATTATAGCCTATTACATAAAACATCGAAACGCATATTTCATGCGGTCAATCCAACATTTACTAGTATGAGAAATGATACCGAAAATTAAGATACTAGTACTGAATCATGTTGAGAAAATACTAAGGGCCTGTTTAGTAACTATCCTAATAATGCCAGATTCTGATTTTTTGTTCCCAGAATCACCTTAGGACGAGAATCGCGTTTGGTAAAATTTTTGTTCCCATAATCAATTTGGGACGAGAATCAAAAATAAAAATAAAAAAGTTGATTTTTGTTCCGAGAACAAAATTGAGAATCAAAACTCTTCTTCTTCTCTTTTCTTCTTCTTCATCGACCACCACCCCGTGATCACCGCCCGCCGCCGCTCGCGCCACCGCCCGCCGCCGTCCGTCGCCGCCGGTCGCCGCCGTTCGCCGCCGCCGGTCGCCGCCGTTCAACACCGCCGGTCGTCGGTGACCTGTTCGACGAGCTCGCCAAAGGCTTGCTAGGCTAGGGCGAGGTCCGGCGAGCTCGCCGGAGGCAAGCCTAGCCACCGGCGAGGCTCGCCCAACCCCGTCGGTGGCTAGGTGGGCCTCGCCTAGCCGCCGGCGAGGCCGAGCCGATGAGGGTTGGCAACCACTCAAAGAAGAATTAGAATAGGAGAAAAAAAAAAAAAAAAAAAAAAAAGGAAAAAAAGAAAAAAAAGGAAAAAAATTATAAAAACTATTTAAAAATTAAAATAAATTGATTTAGAATAGAATCAATGAACATGGTACCAAACACAATTTTATTCTAGAATCAGAATTTTTGTATAGTTATCAAACGCGTTCTTTTACTCATAATCAGTTCCCAAGAATAGAATAAAAAATAATTATTTTCTGATTAGAATTTGTTCCCTGGAATGTAATCGTTACCAAACGCGCCATAATAGTCATTTAAAACTGTTTTTGTCTATGAATTGAGAGACACAAATGATTATCTCCCATAATTGCCTACAATGCTATCTCATATTCAAAAGGTGTTCCATTAATTTCAAATGTCTACATTCATCATTTGATCTTGCATTCATGTGTCACGGGTCGGTTGTTTTCGATTGATTAATCACCCATGCGGCCTTAGGATTTTCGATCCCAAGTTAGCCTCACACACACACACACAAACACAAGAGTCATATGAGCAAGGAACAAGTGTATTCTCTTATGAATGAGATGAACACAATGAGAGGGGAGGGGGGGGACCCCTATTTATACAAGTTCGGGTCTCATCTCATCCATTGATTGTCCTTCCGATCCAACGGTTATGTTTGAACGTGTATCATCATTACAAGTCTATACACTAGGCTACTCAATGGCAAGGCCTTGGAACGCCCATGGGCGTGTGTCAGAAGCAAAGGCAGGTTAGCAGGGCCGCTTGACATGGAGTAGGTGAATGGTTGCAGGTTGCATATGGGCCGGCCGAACACTGATCACGGGTCATGCACTAGCCTTTGTCCGTATTGCGCATAGGCTGATCGTGCGAGGATCATGGATCATTCATGGATCGGTTGTAGGCTGCTCATGGACAAACCCTTGTGCGTGACATGCCCGCATCACGAACGGTCTTAGATCATGCTTCGTCCATGGGTCGTGTCAATCTCCCCCACGTAATTAGGCGACGCCCTCATCGCGTCTGTGGCATGGAAGGCATTGATGTGTTTCTTGAACTGCCATAGAGTCTCGAACGGTTCCCAACTCGCTTCACTCTCGGAAAAGCCCTTCCATCGAACGAGATATTCCTTCTTTGGGGCACAATATCTCTTCCGTATGATGCGGTCCGCCATGGTGCATTCAACGTCCTGATCATAGGAGGTTTTCGCTCCAAGGGGCGTCCGTTGCAATTCGCCTCGGTTCGAATCCTCCTCATCCACATGAAAAGGTTTCAACATACTCACATGGAACACGGGGTGTACCTTGAGCTTGTCCGGCAAGTCTAGCTTATATGCTACCTTCTCGATCTGCTGCAACACTCGGAAGGGGCCTTCATAGCGACGGATCAGCCCTTTATGCACGTCATGGTATCAAATGACTAGGTGCAACTTAGCCAACACCAAGTCTCTGACCTGAGACTCCACGTGCCGTCGCTTCTTGTCGGCCCACTTCTTCATGCGATTGGTGGCCCTATGTAGGCACGCTCGCGCCAAGTCCGCATGTTCATCCCACTCCTTAGCGAACTTACATAGAGAGACTGCTACGTTTATATCCCAAGGCAATCGCGCTTGGTGTAAGTGGTTGTTGCCTAGTCACGATCTCGAACGGGCTTTGATTCGTGGATTCACTCCGTTGCAAGTATAGGAGAATTGGGTGACGTCGATCAGTCGTGCCCAATTTACTTGCGTGTTGCTGACGTAATGCCGGATGTAGATTTCCAAGAGAGCATTCACCCTCTCCGTTTGCCTATCGGTTCAAGGATGCAAGCTCATGGAGAAATTGAGGTTCGTCCCCAGCAACTTAAAGAGTTCAGTCTAGAACCGCCCTGTGAATTGAGGATCGTGATCGCTCACGATTGTACGTGGAACGCCCTAATACTTGACAACGTGCTTGAGGAATAGCTTGGTTGCTTCCTCGGCTATGTAATCTTTCATGGCTGGCACGAACGTTGCATACTTAGAGAAATGATCTATCACGACCATGAGGGTCCGACACCCTTTGGACTTTGGCAAGTTCACAATGAAGTCCTTGGAGACACTCTCCTATGGACGTTCTAGGATAGACAACGGTTCAAGGAGCCTTGCTGATGACCGTTGCTCTATCTTGTCCTGTTAGCACAAAAGACACGTTCACACGTAAGCTTTAATGTCGTCCCGCATGTGTGGCCAATAGTATTGATCTTCGACAAGTGCTATGGTGCGGTGGACTCCCGGATGACCCGCCCATTTATAATTGTGGCACTCGTGCAGGACTTCCTTCCTGAGTTTCCTGTGGAGCGGCACGTAGAGTTGTTATCCTTTGGCATAAAAGAGGTCACCCTCACACCAGAATCGCCTCGTCTTGCCCTCTTGCGTGTACCAGAGGAGGGCTTGGGCCATTTGATCGTGCTTCAACCCCTCCTTGATACGGTCGATCCATGAATAGTCGGGTTGACTCATCATGTTGGCCGATGCCAATTCCAGCTTCCTACTTAAGGCATCGGCCACGAAATTGGATTTTCCGGGCTTGTATTCCAACACATAATCAAATGGCTAGGAAGTCTTGCCACCGAGCTTACTTCGGGTTGAGCTTCTTCTGAGTTTGGAAGTAGCTCGTGGCCACATTATCGATCCTCATGACAAACCGGGATCCCAAGAGATAGTGCCTCCATGTACAATGGCAATGCACTACCTTGGTCATTTTCTTCTCTTGGATTGTATATTGTCATTCAGTGTCGTTCAATTTTCGAGACTCGAATGCAATCGGGTGTCCTTCTTGCATCAAGACACTACCGATAGCAAAATTAGAGGCATTAGTTTTACTTCTTATGGCTTGGTGTGGTCGGGCAGCACTAGCATTGGCTATTTGGTCATGGCTCGCTTCAACTGATCGAATATCTCTTTACATCGATCCGTCCACTCCCACAACCTTTCTTTCTTCAACATGTCCGTGAGTGCCATGGTGAGACTCAAATATCTCCTGATGAAGCGCCGATAGTAATACGTGAGACTAAGGAAGGATCTCAATTCCGTCACCTTGGTCGGTGGCTCTCATTCAATGATGGCACGGATCTTGGCTGCATCCATCCACATTCATCCGCCCCTAATGATGTGGCCGAGGAAAGGGACTTTCTTTTGCGCAAAAGCGCATTTCTCACACTTCACGTACAAGTCGTTTTCTCAAAGGACCTAGAAAACTTGACTCAAATGCTCAATGTGTTCCTCAAGCGTTCGGCTGTACACGACAATGTCGTCAAGGTAAACCACAACGAACCGATCAAGGAACTGATGGAGTACCTTGTTCATGAGGGTGCAGAATGTAGCCGACGCATTGGTCAAGCTAAAACGTATGATGAGGAACTCGTACGATCCGTAGTGGGTCACACACGCAGCTTTTGGCTCATCCCTTTCAGCAATTTGAACTTAGTAGTATCTCGATCGAAGATCAAGCTTGGAGAACCATCGGGCTTCCCTGAGCTGATCGAACAAGTATGCAATGAGAGGGATCAGATGCTTGTTCTTGATAGTGAACTTGTTCAATGCCCAGTAGTTGATGCACATGCGAAGGAATCCGTCATGTTTCTTTTGGAACAAAACCAGAGCACCAAATGTGACCTTGAACGGCCGAATGTATCATGTGTCAAGTAATTCTTTGAGTTGTTTCATCAGTTCTTCCAACTCGGGTGGGGCCATGCGATAGGGTGCCATGGCTGGCAGTCGAGTAGTCGATGCACATGCGAAGGAATTCGTCATGTTTCTTTTGGAACAAAACCAAAGCACCAAATGTGACCTTGGACGGCCGAATGTATCCCGCGTCAAGTAATTCTTTGAGTTGTTTCATCAGTTCTTCCAACTCGGGCGGGGCCATGCGATAGGGTGCCATGGCCGGCGGTCGAGCATTGGGCATGAGCTCGATCCAATGGTTCACTTCTCTTCGAGGGGGCAGCTTTTTGGGCAGCTTAGGCGGCATCACATCTTAAAAGGCGTCAAGGACTCGAGTCACTTTCTCCAATACCTTGCTTTCTTCCACGTCCTCCTCCTTTAACATTGCCAAGAAGGTCACCTCGCCCTTCTTTAATCCCTTCGTCAGCTACATGGCCGATAGCATTTTCCTATCACATCCTGACTCGTGGTAGGTCGAGACCATGCATTGGCACTGTTTATCTAGGATGCAAATACAGTTCGCGAAGGGCATGACACCCGCATTGATCTGATTGAGGAATACTAAACCAAGTACAAAATCGTAATCGTTAAGGGAGATTACCTCGATATCTTCCTTGCTGGTCCATAGACCAAGGTGAAGCTCTATGTCCCTAGCCACGTCGTTAGTCAGGACTTTCTTGGAGGTCATCGTTTTAAGCTAATTGGCGTCTCTCGTCTCGACCGAAAGATTCAGCTTCTTCGCGACCTCTTTGGATATGAAGAGGTCAGATGCCCCGGTATCCACGAGTGCACCCATCATGGTACCACCGATCTTCACATCCATAAACATCATTCATTTGGGTTCCTTGGCTTTCTTGGTTTTGATCGACCAAGGATTTGCAAAGATCCCAATCGTGCCTCCTCTTGCAGTTCATCTTCCTTGCACAAGGTTGCTAGCTTTCCTCTTTTCAAGCAATCTCGGGCCATATGGGGACCGTCGCAAAAGAAGCACTTGTAGGTGCGTACCTTGCGATGGTATCATCCATTGCTTGACTTGGGTTGAGTCCTAGGAGGGACTGATGGTGGTTTGCCTTCGCTTGGACGACTGTACTGGCTTTGATCTCCCCAACCATTGGCCTTTTCTCTCGGACGAGAGTCTGGCATAGTCGAGGATGACGGCTTGTATTCCACGAGGAACTCGACCACAGAAGTTGCCGTTGTGAGATCCGTTGCATGGCACCATTTGAGCTCTTGCTTGACCCATGGTTTGAGTCTACTCATGAACTGGTGGAATGTTTCCGTCTCAGTCATGGATGGGATTTGGAGCAATAGCTCCGAAAATCACTTCACATAGTTGTGGACTCTGCCCTTTTACTCTAGGCACTTGAGTTCATTGAGAGCTTCCTCCTCCACACATGCGGGATAGTAGTTTCGTCGAAATTTCTCAACGAACCGAGCCCATGTCGTGATAGGGTCGCTACACCCATCATCCGACCGACGATGCCACCACTACAACAATGTGTTATCTAATAAATACATTGAAGCGGTGTTTACCCGGGATGTGTCGTCGTTGATTCCCATGGCCTGAAAGTATTGTTCGATGTACTATAGGAAGTTGTCCATGTCCTTAACCACCCGCGAGCCCTTGAACTCTCTCGGCTTGGGTGTTTCGGTTCATGGATTTGCATGCACAGTGACCACTCCATTCACCCGTGCAGCTTCAAGCTTGGCAAGCGTGCTTTTCAGCTTAGCCATTTCTGTCACGCCTTGATCCTCGAACGCGTGCCCATCCCTCACCGGGTCGATTAATAGCGACGTCCCAGGACGCATCGCCGACCCTATTCAATTAATATGTGCAAGCGGAAGTATAAAGAAAATCCCCAGACAATAAAACAATGGGATAGAAAAGCAGGGCTATAATTTTCACATTGAAGCTTATAACCAAACTTTTATACAAGCATAAACTAGTAAAATTCACAACCCTTCATTATCTCCTGATTCACTCTATTCACACCAAAACTGGATTTACAAAAGAGGATGAGATTCAATCCTCATCCGGGTCATACTCAGGATCATTCGGATCCTTCTCCTCTTCTCCTTCTTCCTCCTCTTCATCTTCTTCTTCGGCTTCAGATGCCGGCTCATCTTCAAGCATCTCATCAGCTGCTCCCCAAGCTTCGCCCTCCTCTGGTCCATCCACCTCCTGCTGCGCCATTCCACCGATATCTTCATGATCATTATTCGCCTCAATCGAAGGTACGGGAGTAAAAGCTTTGGCCTCCTAATTCGAGGCTCTCGGATCCACTACCGATCCATCCAGGTGATCGGCGGTCCCTTCTTCGAGCGCATCTTCCAATATGTTAAAAGGCACCTCAATTTCTGGTATGGGACCCTCTCTACGTCCATCAAAATATTCCCGATACCATGATCTATATCTGTGGGGCCTCAGGTGTAACATCCCAAATTTTCAATTCTGTTTTCTTCTAATTGAATCGGGTGTTTCATTGACGTGTCTATAGGGCTATTCTCAAAACTGATCATTCTTGAGATAACTAGACTATTTGGGGAAATTATTAGGAATTTTAAGGCAATAGACTTGAGAATTCGATCAGGAATCGGCTTCTTGACCGTGTCCATCTTTAGAGGCCATTACGGCACAGTTAAAAATCGATTGGAAATCAAAGATAGACTGGATCGACAAAGATGTGTGGCTAATCGTGGGTGACACCACTAAATTAGAAAATTCATGTCGACCGGCACTAAACTGACTTTCTTATTGTTTTGGTACCCTGTGTCTGTATTTGGATCCTTAGGATTTTCACGAAAATCGAGAGTCGTCAATGAGTCGAGTGGGTTCATAGTGGCTCGAAGAAAATCGACCACGAGTCAATTGCACTTAAAAATATTTGAAAGTTACCCGGTAGACTAGGTCACGTTAAAAACGCGTCGAATAGAAATTAACCGCCAATTCGAGTCCGATTTTAGAAATTGAAGGTTCTGTCATGTCACAATAAATTCTAGGAGCGTCGACTCAGTCTCAGAATATTTTTCTGACACCCGACATTTTTTGGAAAAAGTCGTCACCGAATCATTTCTGTGCAGAAAAAGCCAGTGATTATTTTTTATAGCAAAATTGGGAAGCAAGATGGATATATGGGTGAGGAAAAATGTCGAGATGGTCTATGAATGACCAATTGAAATTATTGAGGCCAATTGTGACTAAATCAAGTGAGTGTGATGGTCCAATTGGAAGATGTGGTCTTCAAATTCGTGTAACCCCCCAAAGCCACAACCTTTGGACTACTTTGTCTTCTAGAAGAGGGTGTTTTGATGGCTTATTGAAGGCCAAGTATTCTTACATGGCCAAGAGTGATTTTGGAAGATATTTTGTGAAATATCAAGCCAAGTGGAGCCCCCCTCACTTCTCATCTCTCTTATCTCTTCCCTCATCTCCATCTTCTCCATCTCTCTCACTTCTCTACCATCCAAGACCCTCTCCTCTTCATCTTCGAACCCCTCAAGCCAACAAGAAGACCAGCAGAAGGAGCTGCAGCCGTCGCACGCCTCCACCCGCGCCACCGCCGGTTTCTGCTCCAGCCGACCTTTCGTCAAAGATTCGAGTCAAAAGTTGTCTTCCCGGATGAACCAGTGAACGAGCCACATATTGCCGTGAAGAGGACATCCATACCGTTCCAACAAGCCCAAAATACCCCAAACGGAGCTGCCGCTCGTTCCGTACGGCCGCCGGAGTCCGCCGCTTGCCGGACCGTCTGGAAGCTGCCCGCCGGTACTGTTTCGTGTTTTCTTGCTGTTTCGCCCCATTTCAGCCCTTCATTTGCCCATTCCATCCACCCACAAGATCCCCAAGACCCCCGGGAGCCACCGGTTGCCAACCACCAACTCGCTGGAGCTCCGATCGGCCCATTTTCGCCGTTGAAGCCGGGCGGTCTCCTCTCGCAGCCCGCAAGCCAAACCCGCGGTCCAGCCCATTGAGTCTTCAGCCCAAGATTTCAACAAAATCAATTTCAGCCCAAGAAGACAACAACCCATATTCAATTGAATTGAAGCCTGTGAAGTTTAGTTAATTTCAGCCCAAAGAGAGAGCCCATTTGGTGAACTAGTGCCTTAGAGAATACACGTGTGCTCTATGACATGTAATCGACTGGTTCGATTTGTTCTGAGTAGTTGGGTGCCTATTATGAACTGTACTGATTTGCAAGTCGAATTTGAGGCCAAGGTAAGTCCTTTGACCTGTACGTGTTTAGGCAGCCCATAGTGTATTGACTTATTAATCGAGTCTTAGGGGGTAGAACTCGCTGAGACGTGGTCTCATTAGTTATTGAATAACCATTTCAGGACCCTGAAGAGGGGCTGAGAAGGAGGAACCTGAGGAGGAGAAAGATTTTTGAAGAAGAAGAAGATCCAGGGAGGAATCTTGAGTACAACCCGAATGTCGATTGAGATCCCATTCCTTTTGTGAACCCTGTCTTAGTGTAGATAGGTGTGATACCTATATGCTATAAATAGTATTGTAAATATACTATGAGTTGTGCTGTTAATAAAAGTGTGGTTGTGAATTTCAATATGAAAAATATGGCCTGCTTTTCTATCCCATTGTTTTATTGTTTGGGGATTTGTAACTGCTTCCGCATGCGCATAATAAATTGAAAGGGTCGGCGATACATAGTCCTGGAATATCGCATTCTAAAATCGACTAAGGTAAGGGATAGGCGCGTCCTCGAGGGTCGGGGCGTGACATCAGGGCTTCTACTCCTACGTCCACCTAGACGGTCGACTAGAACAGCACGTACTCTAACCCTTCCGAGTGGGGGTTGATGTGAAAATGGGTCTCTAGCTCCGAGATCTGCTCTGGAATGCCATAATGCATGCGAGGACGAGGAGGTGGAGGTGCTACCATTCTAGGGGCTTGAAATGATGTCCCACAACCGGGATGAGACTACATCTCAGCGAGTTCTACCCCACTAAGACTCAATTAAGGAGCCAATACACTACTCGGTTGCCTAAGAAAGCATGAGTCAGAGGACTTACCTTAGCCTCAGATCCAACCTGCAATTCAAGGTTATATACAACGTTTCATAACTCACAACGAACGATCAATCAAATCACTGGTCAATCGAACTAGTCGATTACATGTCAGACGGACCATTCTTGGTCATTGATTCTACACCACATAACTTCCCATAGGGTATTCGGTCATAGAGCTACATCAATGCTCTCGGGCGTCAAGTTCACCAAGTTGACATAAATAACAGACGGTCTACGTACGTTCTTTAAGGCGCCGTTTTCGCACAGTGACATTCCTTATCACTGACCCACGCCCGTCACGATTCATAGGCAGTCTACATGCGTTCTTTAAGGCGCCGTTTTCGCACAATGATGTTCCACATCACCGAACCACGCCTATCTATACTTCGTACTTGATCGGTCTCAGCCAAAGTACTTCCGACTCGTTCTCACCATTCCACACATTTTACAACTCAACAAAGCATAAGAATGCTGAATAAACATACATGGCCATTTTCCAATCAATAATTCAATCTCAATCAATTCCAATCAATTTAGGATAAATCCCTAAAATATCACAATTTATTTAATTCCATGCAACGTAGAGCTCAAATAAATAAACGGACCACGCCATGACAATCAGCACGAAATTTCGGTCATCGGCCATCTCCGCCTTAATTTCCGAAAAATAAATAATTAATTAATTAATTTCGAAAATTAAATAATAAATATTAAAAATTCAATTTAGCTCAAAATAAAGCCCGATTAAATAAATGGACTTCACCACAGTCATCAGCATAATATTCCTGGTTGCTGGCCATCATAGTTGAATTTTCGGAAAATAAATAATTATTTAATTTAATTTCGAAAAATAATATTTAAATGCCAAAAATTCCACTTAGGCTCGAAATATCAAATTGAAGCCCGATAAAGGGTCGAAAAAATCCTAATCTACCCTCAATAAATAGTAGACCATGTCTACTTGCTAATTACACATCCAATTTGACTAATTTGCATAATAATCAACTAATAAACCCTAATTTAATCACCTAAGCCTAATTAAATAAACTAAACAACCAATTAAATGTAATTAACCCACTAAGCAAGGATTAGTGAGGTTATTCATTGGAATTGCGCGCAATCGAGCTCAAAATGACGGGCACGGCGCGCTCGAGGGTCGATTCCTTCCAAAGCACGGCACGACTTTGAGGTCTGGAAACGGCCCAAAAGCGGGCTCGAAGGGGCTGGAAACCTAGTCTATGAGGGGCCTGCGATGGCTGGCCAGAGCTAGTCCGGTGGCCACAAGGGCGAGGGGAGGCCGGCGGAGGGTGAGGGGGACGTCGGGGAGGAAGGGACGGCGACTGGGTGGCGGTTGGGGCATCGGCTGGGGCGTCGGTCGAGCTGGGCAGGAGGCGGAGGTTGCGCGGGAGACGAGGGCGACGGGGCTAGTGGAGCTGGGCGGCGAGTGGTGGGCGTGGGCGGCGCGGGCGCGGGCGGCGGAGACGGGCGGCTCGCGGTGCGGGCGACGCCGGCTTCGGCGAGCTGCTGTCCGTTCTTCAACTTCTGGTTTTTGCTTCCTTTCCACGAAGAAGAAAGAAGAAGAAGAAAGGGAGAGGGCCTTCGGTCACGTGGGTGGGGAAATGGGGAGAGAGAGAGAGAGAAGAGATAGGCATTGACTAGTCAAAAAAGGCAAAAAGTGAGGGGAAAGAAGAGAAAACCAAATTGAATTTGGCTTGGGGGTGTGTCGCACGGATGGGAGGAAAGGGGAGAGGAGAGAGAGAGGAGAGAGAGAGAAAAGAAAGAAAAAGGGAAGAAAAATAAAAATAAAAATAAAAATAAAAATAAATTGACGGACGATGAGACAAATTTTACTATTCCAATTATTCCAATTATTTTCCTTTTCTCTTTTTATTTCTTCCGGTCTTCGATTTTCCTTCCGATAATTTCTTTCTCGAAATTTCGAACTCGTCAATAAATTGACAGACGATGAGACAAATTCCTAAAAATAAGAATTATGACACGCTTAAAATTCGATTCCCGAAATCGAGTTCAATTTTGTGGTTAAAATCAATCGACGCGATTTTAGTTTAATCCAACCAATTAAGTAGCTTTTAGGGATTTTACCGCGGATACATCCCTTAACGGCTTCACTCAATGGGTTAGTTAACTCGTGAGTGATCAGCTCAGAGAAAAAGGACCGTACGTCGACGAAAGGCCCATTTCACTTTGTTGAAACGGGGTCGAATTTCGAGATGTTACAATTTCCCGCGCATGGCCACCATCGTGGCCTACTAGGTCTCGTCTCGTTGTTGTAGCTAATGCATGAGGGATCCCAGCACCTCGACATAGAGCTCTCTCATGCCAGCCTTGAGTTCTTGCACTTCAGCCAATAACTCCTCCCTACCGACTTCCGTTCCTTCGACGGTCTGGTTCAAGTCATCCATCAACGCCTGGACGTTCGTGACAGTCTCCTTTAGGACCGTCATTCAATTCTCCAGATCCCCCCTTGGATCCCTCGAGCTCGAGACATCACGGTTCTTCTTCGACCGAGTGGCTTTCTCGGTCGGTCGTCCACGATCCTCTCTGTCATAACCTTGAACGACCGGTAGCATGAGGATCAACCATTGCGCTTGGAACAATAGCTTTGATACCACTTGTCACAGGTCGGTTGTTTCTGATCGATCAATCACCCGTGCGGCCTTAGGATTTTTTATCCCAAGTCAACTTCACACACACATGCACGAACACAAGGGCCGCATGAGCAAGGAGCGAGTGTATTCTCTTATGAACAAGTTGAATACAATGAGGGGGAGTGACCCTTATTTATACAAGTTCAAGTCTCATCTCATCCGTTGATCATCCCTCCGATCCAACGGCTGTGTTTGAATGTGTATCATCATTACAAGTTCGTACATTAGGCCATTTAATGGCTAGGCCTTGGGAAGCCCATGGGCGTGTGTTAGAAGCGGGCGTGTGTTAGAAGCAATGGTAGGTCAGTAGGGACGCTTGACATGGAGTAGGTGAATGGTCACAGGTTGCACATGAGCTAGTCAAACACTGATCATGGTTCGTGCATAGGTCGTGCACGAGTCATGCACAGGCCTTTATCTGTATTGAGCATAGGTTGATCGTGTGAGGATCAGGGATCATTAACGGATCGATCGTGGGCTGCTAGTGGATAAGCCCTGTTCAAGGAGTCTAGGTCCACGAGGATCAATTTTTCCTTAGGCCGAGAAGAGAAAATTGAATAAATGTCAAAGGCTATTCGTGTATGTGTTTATTTTCTTAGGTAGAGAAAGCTGAACTGGAATTGCAACTTGAGAAAAAATCTCAGAGCTTTCATCATGTCCATTTGAGCTAATGCATCATTTTGATGGACTTGATGCACTTCTGTCAAAGCCAAAAGTTCCATTTCCTTTTCCTCCAAAGTTTTCTACATTTCTCCTAAGTCATTGTTGAAGTCTTCAATCTTTTTCTATGCATTCTCAATGTCATGTAAAAGTTCGGACACTTTAGAAGCTAGAGACTTGTTTTCTTCCAAGGTGACTTCTAGGGAGTGGCTTAAATCTGCAATTTTCTTTTCTATTGATTCTTGATGTCAGCCGAATTGGGCAGGCCAACGTTGATGTGGACACTCGCCGGCGTTAGTGGACAATTTTTTAATATTATTTTTTTTTTCAACCATTTTTTTGGTTTGAATTGCAGGTTCATGGGAGACATTTAGATGACCACACGCTACTCGCCTTACCATGACCACAGTAAGCGCCATGATGTGGCGGTAGTGGTCGTGATCATAGGAGTCGTCGTCCTAGTTATTGGCAACTTAATTTTATGGTGGATGTGGAGATGTGGTAGTCAGTCTCTCGTAGCAGCGCTAGTGGAGGTGCCAGTAGAGGCACCGGCCAAAGCACTGGTGGAGGTGCTTGAGGAGGTAATTGGAGCTCACGGACATGGCGTTCAATCTAGGAGTGTCGTCCCCGAAGTCTAGTTAGGTTGTTGGTGTGACTTTAGTGAAGATAATAATTGTCTAATGCATTCACTTGGGTTTGCAATAGTTGTCCTCCTGCACAATGATAATGCATAGCACGAGTATAAATTAATGCCTTAAAAACTACATAGTTTCCTAATTTGGTTACCTCAGATGTGCTCTTAGGGCACTCAAGATGAGCAGCTTTTCTTGTTGGCAAGTCCTTACGTCTCGTAACCCTTTCTATTTAAACAAAGTTAGTAAGTAAGAAACCGAAAGTCTCTTGATTAGTTACAGAAAAGTAATGTTTGAAGTGGTCCAGTGTTCACAAACCCAAGAGCCAACAGGCTTTAAGGAACCTAAAAGAAAACCCAATTCCCAAAATGCAAGCAGGCCCTCAACTCATACACCCATTTAGCTAAAGACATCATATATGCAACTGTTGCAGATGCTTGTCAACAATCAAAACAAAAAAGAGTATTCCTTGTCCACAATCACTATCTTTCCTTCAACCGAATAACATAATTTTACTGGTGTTAATCAAGTTTTGAAATGCAGCAAACCCTAGATGCCAAATAAAAACTGGCACACTGAAGCTAGAGCATCCAACAAGGTTAATATTAGAAATGAACAAAGAAAGATATAGAGAGAAGTTTTGAAAGTTGATAAGTATTCTTTCAAGAATTGACTGTTCAAACCTCTCCCCCAACTTTTGACGGATTTGAGTAGTTCTTCATTTTAAAGCCAGCTTTATAGCTTTATGTATAAAGACATTCACTTGCCCTTGGTTTGCTGTGTCAGAAGCAAGGGCAGGTCAGTAGGGACACTTGACATGGAGTAGGTGAATGGTCACAGGTTGCACATGGGCCGGTCGAACACTGATCACGGTTCATGCACGGGTCGTGCACGGGCCTTTGTCTGTATTGCACATGGGTTGATTGTGTCAGGATCATGGATCATTCATGGATCGGTCGTGGGCTGCTAGTAGACAAGCCCTGTTCAAGGAGTCTAGGTCTACGAGGATCAATTTTTCCTTAGGCCGAAAAGAGAAAATTGAATAAATGTCAAAGGCTATTTATGTATGTGTTTATTTCCTTAGGTAGAGAAAGTTGAACTAGAATTGCAACTTGAGAAAGAATTTCAAGAGCTTTCAGCATGTCCATCTGAGTTAATGCATCATTTTGATGGACTTGATGCACTTCTGTTAAAGCCAAAAGTTCCCTTTCCTTTTCCTCCAAAGTTTTCTTCATTTCTCCCGATTCGTTGTTGAAGTCTTCAATCTTTTTCTATGCATTCTCAATGTCATGTAAAAGTTCGGACACTTTAGAAGCTAGAGACTTGTTTTCTTCCAAGGTGACTTCTAGGGAGTGGCTTAAATTTGCAATTTTCTTTTCTATTGATTCTCGATGCTCTTTCATACCTCGCCGATCTACTGGCAAGGTGAGTCCCCACCGCTAAATCCGACGAGGGCTTGCCTTGTTGGTGGCTAGGCGGCCCTGCCTGGCGACATTGCCCTCCGTCCGACTGGCCGATCGCCTTAATCCGGCAACCGACCATCCCCTTTTGCCGACCGAATTGGGCCAGCTAACGTTGACGTGGACACTCGCCGATGTCGGTGGACAATTTTTTAATATTATTTTATTTTTTCAACCCTTTTCTTGGTTTGAATTGTAGGTTCATGGGAGACATTCAGATGACCACACGCTACCCGCCTTACCATGACCACGGTAAGCGCCATGATGTGGTGATAGTGGTCGTGATCATAGGAGCTGTCATCCTAGTCATTGGCAGCTTAATTTTCTGGTGGATGTGGAGATGCGGTAGTCGATCTCTCGTAGCAACGCTGGTGGTGGCACCAATAGAGGCACCAGCTGAGGCACCGGTGGAGGTGCTTGAGGAGGTAGTTGGAGCTCGCGGACATGGTGTTCAATCTAGGAGCGTCGTCCCCGGAGTCTAGTTAGGTTGTTGGTGTGACTTTAGTGAAGATAATAATTGTCTAATGCATTCACTTGGGTTTGCAATAGTTGTCCTCTTGCACACCGATAATGCATAGCATGAGTATAAATTAATGCCTTAAAAACTGCAGAGTTTCCTGATTTGTTTACTTTAGATGTGCTCTTAGGGCACTTGTTAAACAAGATGAGCAGCTTTTCTTGTTGGCAAGTCCTTACGTCTCGTAACCCTTTCTATCTAAGCAAAGTCAGTAAGTAAGAAACTGAAAGTCTCTTGAAAAGTTATAAAAAAGTAATGTTTGAAGTGGCCCATTGTTCACAAACCCAAGAGCCAACAGGCCTTAAGGAACAGAAAAGAAAACCCAATTCCCAAAATGCAAGCAGGCCCTCAACCCATACACCCATTTAGCTAATGACATCAGATATGCAACTGTTGCAGATGCTTGTCAACAATCAAAACAAAAAAGAGTATTTGTTGTCCACAATCACTATCTTTCCTTCAGCTGAAAGGACATAATTTTACTAGTGTTAATCAAGTTTTGAAATGCAGCAACCCTAGATGCCAAATAGAAACTGCACACTGAAGCTTGAGCATCCAACAGGGTCAATATTAGAAATGAACAAAGAAAGATATAGAGAGAAGTGTTGAAAGTTGATAAGTATTTTTCAAGAATTGACTATTCAAACCTCTCCCCCAACTTTTGATAGATTTGAGTAGTTCTTCATTTTAGAGCCAGCTTTATAGCTTTATGTATAAAGACTTTCACTTGCCCTTGGTTCGCTACTAACTTGGTTGAGTATAAAGAACAAGTTCTTAAACTTATAAGCTCAATTTGGCATGACTTGCACCCGAGTGATGGGCATGGATAGAAGTCATTTGGCACAAAAGTAAAAGCAATCGAATTAGAGAAGATATATCCTTCAATGTTTTTGCTTCCTGATTATATTATTTTGTTATTTATTTAGCTGAGGGCATCCGTTTATTAACATATTCAATCTAATTCATCCCGTTTTCTATACATACCGAAGCTGTAGTAGCGATCTTAAATCATCTGTATGTTGAGGCTTCATTTTGTTTTAAAAAAATAAAAATGAATGACTTCAAAAACATTTCATAAAAATGATCATTTGTATTGCTTAAAATATTAGTCAACGAATAATTTTCATTATCGATGACAATTTATATCTAAATTTTTTTCATGGATGCTGAAAAATATTTTTCTTTCATTACCGACGTGTTGATAATGATGCCAAATGACAATAGAAAAGGGGTTAAAAGCGAAAAAGAAAAAAAAGGACATTCGATTTTTAATTTTCTTGCCAAAAAAAATATTAAAAAAATGAATTTTATTGATGATCTTAAGTGGATTGTACTAACAATTGCCCCTAAAGTATTTGTTAAAATGAAATTAATTTGGAATAAACATGTATTGAAGGTATATTGTTAATTAAGAGATGTGCACACAAAAAGATGTCTATTTTTATCGAGAGCGAAATGAAAACTTAATATAAGATATAACCAAAAATTATATATGATGTAGAGTAGGGGTGAGCGGTTCCCGGTTCCTTACAGGTTCCGCTTGGAACCCGGAACCTACCTCGGGTACATGTTCCTCATTTTTTGGAACCCGGAACCTACCCGTCGAACCGAGAACCCGGAACCTACCCCGTCACAGTTCCGGGTCGGTTCCGGTTCCCAACAGTTCCAACAAGTCCCCCATTCCCAGTCCTCTCCATGGAAGTCAAAATCTGCTTGTAGGATTCATGCAAGGTACAAATAATTGTCTTGAGCAAGATGAGTCAAGAAATTGCAGACTTGGAAAGAGGATAACTAAGCAATATGCCATCAAAAATGTTTCCGAAATTAAAGCAAAGAGACATTGTAACTTTTCATTGTCCCATCTACACATATCAAAGAATTTGTACGTACGTCCAGAAATTTTGTCATCACAAGTATCACATGGACCATGTCCTATGCTGGAAGACGGAAAGGAAAAAAAGCAAGAAAGAATGTAAAACTTAGTGGTATTGAGATTCAGGTTATGACAGGCCTAAGATTGTAACTAAGAGAAATTGACAGGCAAAAACCTATTTCCAAACAAGGAAAAGGCAAATTACTTCATCTAAGCACAGACTTTTATCCCCGCTAAATGAATTCAATTTTTCCCGGTCATACGAGCTGCAACGGGCTCCCTATTTCAAAGCCGATTGTCGATCTTATGCTTCGAGATCTCGGTGTTTTTGGCTATAGTAATAATTCTTTAAAGGAAAGTATCTACCATTGTATCCCCATTCCCTCCACCACTTGCATCAAGAGAGCCATGCCAGCGACCTTTAAGGATCACTTCGTTTGCTGGACTACGGTGCCCACGTATCACCCGAGACACGATAATTAAACATCATGGCTTACCGATACTGCTTTCAAAATGATAAACATATTGAGAACCAGCTTTCCACTTCGATCGAGGAATGACCATTCAAAGTACCAACATTAATATTACAAGTACTAAAAAGAGGAAAAAGGATCTCCATCTCCACAATATGTGTACACAATATTGATAAAGAACATAGTAAATACAGATTTCATTAGGCAATCAACGACCAAATGCTGTAGAACACCAAAACAAGCCAAGACAGGTTCTTCAATGGCAATGTAAAATTTTCTGGTGGCAAATTTAACAATTTCATTGAATGCAAGTGAGGGAAAAACAACTGCATCTTCTACTTTGGACGAAATATTGGACCAAGAGAAGAACGAAAGATGCTTACAAAAAGAATACTAGGCTGAAGGACTTCCCGGACAATCTCAAGAGGATTCGAAAGCCGTTTGGAGACCTAATAAACATATTGAATCAAATCAGTACCACAAACTTTCTTAAATGCCAAAACCTATAAGATAGCATGCTTTGAGAAATAGATCAAAGAAATAGCCAAGTGAGAAAATGTATATCCAAAGTGAAGGGTCACAAGGAAGCAAGCATCTAATTAAAAAATAACCTTTTCTTTTAGAAGCTCTTCAGCTTTGACGTACAAGTGAGCAGTGCGACCGAAATATCTTTCCAATCACAACATGACATGGATTGTCATTAATGAAAGAGCACCCATTGATCCTAAAAGAACCTGTTCATATATTTTAAAGAGCATCGAAGTTCGAACATAAGAGTTTTTAGACATTCTACTAAAGGCTGTCCATCCCAAAGACTAAAATTAGTAAAGAAATTAGTAAAGAAGGTAAACGATCCCGTAAAATAACAAGATCAAGTTTTCGTGCTACAATTTGTCGCCCATCATGGGCAGAATCCTATTGAAGCATCGATATTAGTTCACATGAAGAGTAAATTCTCTAGTATTATCGAGCAGAAAAAACAAAATTTTGACAGTGTAAATGATTGGTGAACCTTAGATGATATTTCCTTCATAAGGAGATATTTTCAGGTCAAATCTATAGGTCGATAACAATATTAGATAATTTATTCATGCCAATCAAGTTCGACACCACTAGTGTGTGCCGAGAGAGAGAGAGAGAGAGAGAGAGAGAGAGAGAGAGAGAGGGAGGGAGGGAGGGAGAGAGATTACCAGTCCCTTTTTTGTATTGCATGGCCAATAGTGCAGAATGAAGAATGTCCGGGCAACAAGAACAACCATGAGTCAATACATATTTTAAACGAGATCCGCATTAAGCAAGCATTAACTTCTCTCATCAAATAAAGTTGATAGATTAAAGAGGTCATATCCTTATAATGAATGTACAATAAAGACAAAGTAGGTGTTATTAGCAAAAACACAAATGCACAAGAAAATTCAAATCTTCCAATGAAAATATCTTATTTTTTGGCAGCAGAGATAGGTTAACTAATGAATCAGATTTTACTGAGACAAAGAAGAGCTCCAAATATATTAAACTCGAGGAACCATGCAATTGACCTTGACAAGAGCCCCAGGCAAAGTCACTTTTGTTTTTAATGCAGAAAAAGAGATATCATGGAGTGAATGGATACCGCACTCTAGCATTTCTAGTTCTAGGACCCGAGCAATGACAACATTGACAAGAGATACACAGCTCATATTGCATCGACCATCACAAGCACATAGAATGGATAAAGAAGACCTAACCTAGACCAACCATCAAAGGGGAAGTTAATGCATGTCAACACAGTGAAATAGTTCATATGATCATGTTAACTCCCCATGACATTATAAGGTAATATCCTGTCACATGGAATAGATAATGGACTATTCCTTTATTGCTCGCATCAACAGATTCTCTTAGAATTATAAAGTATGCCAGCAATGCAACAAGTCCACAAATTGGAATGTGAAAATTTGCTCAACTTCTGACAAAAGAAAAATAAAACTAGCTCACCTTAGCCCAAAGAGCCATTCGACAACATCTATTCCAACTACTTTTGGCAAAGCGACCAAGGACATCTTTCGATATTTAAGATGCAAAGTAAAAGGCGATTCCTACGAAGAATCAATGAAGAGAATTAAGTGGGCAATCATAACTAAGAAACTTCAGTTAAATGCGGGGAAAAAAATGATACCGCGAGTGACTTCCCCTTTGTACTTAATGTGTCATTACCTCATCGATATTGCGCATTGTCCATTGAGGTGGAGCAACACTGGCTTTTAAGGTTATCAAATCCCTATAAGAGGCTCGATAAGAAGCCAAATATAATAAATAGAGGAAAAATGGAATAGCCAATTTCAGAAGTAAAATATTGCATAGCCGTTTCCTTTCCTTATGTTCTTTTGTCTGCAAGTCAAATCATGTAGACCACATGATTTATAACAAAAAAAGTTTGATTTAAAGCTGTGGCCTTACCAACATAAATGTGCATCCGCTGGGTCATTTGTTATAACTTCAACCTTTGAAAGATGCTTGAGCTTGTACAACTTTGCTGGCTACATTGTCGAAAATAGCGGAAGTCAACAACATTTCAAGATGAAAAGTACATAATGAGGGATGCATCATAGAGTAGAAAACTATAATTCGTGGAAGCAAAGAGCAGGGTCTTTGAAATATGCCCCAACCAAACATATTTTGATCACTCCTTTTTGATAAAAATGAAATAATCATGCGTCATGGTAGATTTTTCTACTCTTATTTCCTGCTAAACACGCTATCTCGCTATATTTGGTACCGCCGCTTAAATGTGATGATTGATCTACGATATGAGTTGGCCAAGGTCCAATATCTTTATTGACACATTCTGGAGATAACACAAAAGCCCAAGATAGAAACATAGAATAGGAACAAAATTTTATATATGTATATATTGTCAAGGTACCAGTCATAAGAGGAACATAATATTAACCATGCATATAGCTGACAATTTGGCCAGCAAGGGACCAAATCCTATCAACAAGATGTATAAGGCTATTAGCAGCAACATAGCCATGACTGAGAACCATATATGATTTACACAACTTACAGATTCATAAAGTTAATAAAAAAGCAAGATTAAGTAGAAACAAAAGATTGGCTTAGAATCTGCTCTCAAGTCATTCCTCACATGCTTAGAACTTCTTTAAAAACTCATAACATCTGATGGACCTAAATGTACAAGCCCATGTAGAAGCGTAGACCACACCGGCAAAATTCAAAACCATCCAAGTGCCATAGTTCTCTGTGTAAGCATTGTGGATTGCACAGACAAATAAATAGGAGGGTGTGTCGTGGATTCATACTCTTGGGAAATGTATCACCGGCAAATGGGCAAATTAAAATCCTACATCTTCTACAAGAACTTACCGTCTGTGGGAAATATCCACGACGGATGATTCACTACCTGATTCTCGATGGGCTACCATACACATTTAAAGAGTTTTAAAAACAAGCTATACTTGCTTACCAAGAATTTAGTAGGACCAGTGAAACACGCTCCATTCAAAAAAATTTATACTTTTGTATATCCTTTCATATAATGTCTACATATTTCTATGGGCCAAAAATCTCATTTTGTGTATCACTTTAGTCACTATATCACCTAAAATAATCTTAAAATGAAGACTTGGCTATAAGTTTTCCAAGCAAATATGTTTCCATTGTAATATCCATACACATAGCTAAGGTTCCACCCACAACACTCTAGCTACAAAGAAAGAGCTTTTAAATAATCACAGCATGTTCATCTATCAAAAAATGCACGTGTCAGGTTTGAGACTCCTCATTTAGATGTAGTAAATGCAAGTTTATGTGCTAATGCATGAGGATGTAAAGGGAGAGAGACAGGGCTTGGAGTGTGGTAGCCTACTTTAGCATTCCAAGTTTGTCCATGCACTCCACCAAGTTGTTGTGGCTAAAGAGCAACAATAGGAAAAGATGGTTCAGTGTTACATAAAGATATTGATATTGCTTAGTACTTACAAAACATAATTTCCCCACCCTCTAGATACAAATCCTGCTGCCTTGACATTTGAGGGGTTTTGCAGCCATTTACTATATTTAATAAAGCTATGCATCCAATGAGAACATACATCCAACACCAGACCAATAGCTTCAGGATTTGGAGGATTTTTTTGTTTACTTTGATGACCATGTGACAGTTTCGATTTCTGCCGGCCAGGATAGAAAGGAAGCCAGTCAACTCTTCACATACCACCCATGAAGTAGGGAAAAAAATCTCAGATTTGTAGATTTGGGTAATTGAGCACACTAAGATAGTTAAAAAATAAATGCTAACCTCCACATGGGGAAGAAATCCTCTCCATTGCCCACTTTTAGCTAGGAAGGAAGCCACGGAAGTTTGTGTTATTGCGTATGATTGTCTAACAGTCCATTGCAAACAAACATAATTTCTTTTTCTTTTTCTTTTTTAATACAGCAAACAAAATGCAAAAAGGAAACTAGCAGTGGCACCTTAAGAGCCGGTAGAACGCGGCCTTCAACTTGAGTAAAGCTATTGCTGATAAACTCTATTTACCGGCCATAATCTCTGCATTAACAACATCCATATCTAAAAAAACAGAAGAAGAGAGATTAGATAAAATATTCACTTATAGATATACAAAAAGAATTACAATATATAAATATATAATCAATGTCACTTACCCAACTCAAATTTTTCTGCATTCTCGATGCACTCCTCAACATCAATTGGTACGCAAACGGCTCTCAACCAATCTTGAGTGCAAATCAAAGCTTCCACTACTTTAGGAGTTAGAGAACTTCGAAAGCCATCAAGCACATGACCCGATGTACTAAAAGTTGACTCAGAAGCAACGGTAGATACGGGAATGGACAAAATATCTCGAGCCATCAAAGAAATGATCTTATATTTTGAGCCATTAGTCTTCCACCACATCAAAAGGTCAAGATCAAGATCCTTTTCATTTTTTTCTTGAAGATACTCATCAAGCTCAGACTTGTTGTCATCACACCCTTGTTCATTCGAGTATAAAAACATTTTCTTCCAAGCTTGGGCGTCATACTTCTTTATTCTTTCACTAGAATCACTACCACCCGAATCGACATTGGAAGCACTACCACTTGCACCCGAACTATGGCCACCAAAATTTTGATCACTTGAAATAAGAGAAGAATAAGATTGCTCATAAAATTCATACAAACGCTCTAATGCATCCTTCACCTTGTAGTGCATCTCTTTAACTTTCAATTCATCATCATAAATTTGTCCATACAAGAAATTCACATAATTCAACTTGGCTCTAGGATCTAACACAACCGCAATCAACACTATCATATTCACTTTATCCAAGCTTCCATAATATTTATCAAATTTTTCTTTCATTTTCACACCCATATCTTGAAGTCGAGGATCCGAAGCATTGACCGCATCTTTCAAATATCTATACAAAAGAGCTATTCCTTCAAAATAATCATTTGAAGTAATATATGAACTCCCTGACATCCGATTGGTGGCATCATAGAATACTTTTAGGAAATCTGAAAGAATAATAGCATTTTCCCAATCATCATCAATAGGAGTTTCATGATTCAGCTCACTTGCAAAGGATATATTGTCGTCTTACATTCTTTGGAAAGCTTTTCTGAACTTTATGGCTGTGTCTAACATGAGATAAGTGGAATTCCATCTAGTGGCAACATCAAGAACTACCGAACCCTTATAAGTGATCTTTTCACTCTTAATGCAAGACTGAAATGCATTGGCTCTTGCGGGAGAACTCTTTACATATCTAACCACATTCCGGATACGTGCAATGGAGTCACGTACCGTAGTCAAGCCATCTCTCACATTCAAATTCAATATATGAGCTGTGCATCTCATGTGTAAAACACTACCATCCAATATCAACGACTTTTCTTTGGAAAATTTATCCCTCAAATAGTTAATTGCAACATCATTCGAGCTAGCATTATCCACAGTGATTGTGGATACTTTCTTTCAATTCCCCACTCTTCAATGCATTTTTCCACCATCCTCCCAATCTCCCTACCCCTATGACTATGCATCACCACAAAATTGATGATTCTTTTATGCAACTTTCAATTTTCATCAATAAAATGAGCAGTGAGACACAAATAATTCAGATTTTGAATGGAAGTCCATGTATCGGTTGTGAGTGCGATCCTAGAATTAATCCGTCGAAAAAAATTCTTCAAAGAAGTTTTTTCATCTAAATACAACTTCATGCAATCTTTGGCCATTGTGAAACGTGATATATGTTTGAAGAGAGGTTGTAGCTCACCGACAAATTCACGAAATCCAACACGCTCAACCAAGGAAAAGGTTGCTCATCAATGATGATGAACCGAGCAAGCATCCGCCTACAACGTTCTTGATTAAACGCCTATGTCGATAAGACACTACCAGCAGTAGAATCTCCTCCCGACTTGCCAGCCACGTCTACATTACGTGGTGCAAAGAATCTCTGTCTCTTATCTACATTACGGGAAACCTCCCGCATGTGGTCAAGTGCTTTCTCATCGCGAAGTACCGTTAGCAACACGATACTTAAGCATAGTCCCACAATGAATGCACTTCACTTGATTTGTTTTTCCATCCTTATCATTAATTCTAGTATAATGATTCCAGCATTCCGATGTATATTTCTTATCAAGGGGAAGATGAGAACCAGCCTTACTTGTGGCACTCGTGGTAGGGGGTGCCTCTTCTTCATTTTCATAGCCAGAAAACTCCAATTCTGTGATCGGAGTCATCTCCTCAGGTCCCTCCACCTCCATTGATGTATTATCTTGATTCATTAACTTTGCACTACACAACAATAACAGGATATAATTAATTTAGTTGATAACAATGTTAATACAGTATAATACAGCATACCAATGCTGTATAGAAACATAATACAGCACTTTTATACATAAGCTAAGTCTATTATGTTGAAATACAGCATACCAATGTTCTATAGAAACATAAAACGTCACTTTTATACATAAGCTAAGTCTATTATGTTGAAATACAGCATACCAATGTTCTATAGAAACATAATACGGCACTTTTATACATAAGCTAAGTCTATTATGTTGAAATACAGAATACCAATGCTGTATAGAAACATAATACAGCACAATAATAGATGTGAACTCCTATAACAAAGTGATGATCAGCACTTACTTAAGTACATATGCATAATGAGTATACTACAAACAGAATTCCTTTTGTCAAAAGAAGAAAAAACAATTTGGGCGAGCTGCCACCGCAAGAAAGTTCACCCGTTATGCTGAGGAAGAGAGAGGTGCAACAAAAACCAAAAGAGATGGTATGTCTATTGAACAAAACTAAACGAACAATCATGCTATTTCATTTATATAAATCTATTACATGCATAAAAGATTAAAAAAGTATTAAGAAAACATATTGTAGAAGCAATGATGTTTCTACTAATGAACCTTTTGATTGTCTCTATTATAAAAGTTTAGCCCAAGACTCCATCATTACCGGAAGATAAAGAGGCAAAGCATGAGAACATCAACGAAAATTCATTTAACCAAGTGAAAGAAAGCCATTATTCATATTTCTAGTATGTGCATATTTTTTTTTAAACAATATGCAGAACCCAATACATGAGAATGAGATGCCCAAACATTTAGATAAATCCATGGAGAATATGTACTCCAACACCAAAATCCACAAGTTTGTATAGACCGCATCTACCGTGTGACATGTGACTAATCGAAAATAAAATTGACAAGCGAAGGACCATACAAAGGCGTGGAGAAGAACACTGCAGTTTTATGAATGGTATATCACTCAAGCGTGCCCACGAACAGTCAACAACAGCCAATCCTTTCCTCTTGATTAAGTTGTAGTCTTCTTTTGAGACACACCGTTTCCCAACAGGACTGTACAAAACATAGTAAAAGAGTTAGTGCATCTGTCCAGGATAAGATGTGGGTTTTATGAATGCAAGCATAGGATGGTTCCAAATTATACATTGCAAGAAGTGCTTTTGCTTGTTAGTGGCTCTAAGACTTGAACGAAGCATGCTAGAAGCTTCGATTTTTTAGACATGCCAGCTACGAAGATCAAAGACATTGATCTAGCCAAATTATCTAAACATTTGATTTTAAAATTAAATTTACTACATTTGGTTAGAACATATTAAACAGTAGCTCCATAAGCATATGTGAGTCACATATAGCATTCTACAGATAAGAAAAGCTGCTTTAGAGCAAATAAGGAGTATATAATTTAGCATGGTAAAACATTCCAGAACTAATAATAATCCGTTGCTTGGAAGCATTCATCTAATCAAATTGCTTGAGATTCACTACCATCAAATAAGGCAACCTCTCATTATAATCGAGACAAAGAAGACCAATAGACTCCAAACGAAGCTGAAGAAAACATCAAATGAAACAGGTGATTCGCAAGTACCGTGCAATCTCGGCGGTTGTAAAGCCGAGAGAGATTTTAAACAATGGAGAAGTTCAATGCCATCTCATTCATTCAAATAAGCAACACATAAAAACAGACCTCTAGTGCATGACAGCATGTAAGCTCGTCATCATAGATACACCGATCATTTGATGACGAGCTTACATGCTGCCAACTTGGACTTACCCAGTAATGTAGCTGCCATTACAAAATTCAACTCTAAAATTAAATAGGCAGCAGAGACACCGATCACTACCAAATAAGAAGTCCCTCTTAGAAAAAGATCATTTAAAAATTTTGCTCAAACAGGATTAAGAAAGTCGATGTTGCCCATCTACAATAATCAACTTTACCCATTCAAAGATATTACCACAGTGAAGACTCACACAACAAAATTAAAGACAGAAGTGGGCTTCAAAAGAAGCACTCACCAAGAATTGAATTTCTGAGAGATAGTTTGATTGCATACAATAGAATTCCATCACTAATATCCTTTTCAAGAGATCAACTTTTTCCCGTTGGTCACCAAACTAGAAAAACAATACTAATTCAAGATCAAGCCTAATCCACCATGTGAAGAAGGCTAAAGTGGAACTTGCGCTCACTAGGATCCCAATATATCCCAACCTCATCGCCAACCTCCAACGCTCTCCGTTTCACGAACTCCTTGATCCAACCCCCTTGAGGACATAGGACCCGACGATGCCCGAATACAAACACCGGGCAATTTTAGTTATTTCTTTCTCGCTAGTTTTATATCGGTGACTCGAAAATCAATAGGTGATTGTTCTATAAAACATCTACCTTTGTTCGGTCAAAACAAGACAGATAAAATCATAACTCAAGAGACCAATTCTAAGCATCAAAAAGCATTATTAATTATAATTTATAATGCCACTACTCCACGAGGGCACAAATTTGAATCAACCGACTACAACTACGTACTATGAAATTGGTAGGGGATTTCGGTAAGGCATGGCGCTTGTTAGGCGATTGTGATCACCAATGGCAATCGCGAAGCCGGCATACAATCAAACACGGGCAACCGACACTCGGTGGCCCCATATCAGTACCAAGTTACCAACAAACAGACAAACTACAAAAATTTTCTCTCTTTTCTCTCGCGGGGAAAAGGGTCGAGAAGAAGCTGTGAGAAGTCCAGAGGAGGGGAAAAGGAGAAACGACTTGAGCATGGTTGGTGGGTCTCGCTAGGGACCCCCCCCAAAAACCGACAAAGAAAACACGAACCCAAATCAAAACAGGGAAAAATGAGAGTTCCCAAAATGCATCTCGAGCAGCCGAAGCGCGCGACCAACCAACATCCGTACCTCGAATCCTAAGGCAAGCTGAACGAAACCCAGTAGCTTACGAGTACGGAAGAAGGAACGGAAGCGAGTGGTGCCGTCAGAGGTTAGCGGCGGTGCCGTCAAGGGAGAGCGGAGGTGGCCTCGAGTAGGGGTTGGCGAGTGGTGGCGTTGAGGACTCGAGGGTGAGTGACGGTGGCGTTGAGGGCGAGCAACAGTGGCGTCGAGGGCGAGCGACGAGCCACAGGTCAGCGGCGGTGATGTCGAGGGCGAGAGGTGGCGGCCTCGAGCAAGGATCGCCGAGTGGTGGTGTCGAGGGCGAGTGACGGTGCCGTCGAGGGCAAACGGCGAGCCAGGGCCCCGGAGGTCGGGCGCGGTGTCTTTGAGTGCGAGCGGAGGTGGCCTCGACCCTTGAGCAAAGATCGGCGGCGGTGGCGTCGAGGGCGACCGGCGGTGGCGTCGAGGGCGACTGGCGGTGGCGTCGAGCGAGGTGGAGAAGGACGGGCGAAGAGAGAACTATCAACTGTGACTGTGAGTTTGTGAGAGAAAAAGTGTCGTGTGGATTCTGTGGAAGAAGTGAGAGACTGAGAGTGATGTTTTGATTTGGGGATTTTTTTGCACTAACCCACCGGTTCCGGTTCCCGGTGCGGTTCCGGTTCTAGAAAAGGGGAACCGGAACCTGGAACTCGGTCCCTTTTAGAACCGAGAACCGAACCGGACCCTCCTCCGGTTCGGTTCCGGTTCCCTGCTCTACCCGGAACCACGCTCACCCCTAATGTAGAGTATAGATGTAGAAAATATTCATAATCATAAAAAGAAACATCAAATATGAAAGAGTGTGTTTTTAACCAGGTTAGATTACATAGAAACATATTGAAAATTACATATGCAATCATCAAAAGAAACCAACCACATTCTAATTCCTCATAACTTGTAAAAAAAATTATGTGTATATCAACCATAGATAAATTGAGAATCACACAGTTTAAAAATATATGGCCCTAGAAGGTGAAGAATGATCACTTCAGCACCAAGTTTTTTCTTCAAAAAAATTAATTTAAATGACTTAATGATTGATTTGAAAGTTACAACACTTGAATAATTACTCACAAAAAAAAGGAAAAGAGCCGGCACCAAAGTGATTGATTTAAACCCACCCCATTGGTGGTTGTGTGTTTGCTTATTTCGGCCTCTCTCTAATCCGACAAGTTCGAATCCTATGATTCACAAATGCGTAGTTGCTTGTGTGACTCACCCACGACCAAGTCAAAGGTGGGTAGGCTCAGTCGCGCCTCGGGTTTATGTCACGGCCAAGGTTCTTTAGTTGACGGTGGTTTTAAGTCGCCAAAAAAAAAAAAAAAAAATGATTGATTTAAAACTGTCCATATCTTTTAAAATTGAAGAAAATGAGAAATGAAAAGCACCTTCTCCTCCTCGCTGACGTCACTTCCACGTGGCGCACCTGCGTGGCCGCTCCGGAACTTGAAGCCGAAGCCGACAAGCCGTCGCCGAAAAACTCCTCAACCGTCGCCAGGAAAGAAAACCCACCGAAAAAAATGCTCCGGACACTCCGATCCCGGCGGCGGCCCCGCTGCGGCGCCCACGCCTGCGCCCTGATCTCCGCCGTCCTCCTCCTCCTCTCCGTCTCCCTCCTCTACTCCCGCCTCTCCTCCACCACCGCCGCCTCCGCCGCGGACGCCGTCTCCGGCCGCATCCTGTCCGATCCCGCCGCGGACGCCGCCGACAGGCTCGACCTCGGCGGCGGGGACGACAGGATCGACGAGCTCGACATCGTCGACGAGGAGGCCGACCGGAGCGGAGCGTCGAACTCGCGGTGGGAGGGTGAGGACCAGGAGGACGAGGAGGAGGAGGAGGCGGAGGCCGATCGCTCGGCGGCCGCGGACAGCAGTTACTTCTACGACCACGTGACCGGGTCCATACGTCGAGCGTTCAGCAAGCGCTCGATCGACGAGTGGGACGACGATGGCTCGATCTTGGGCGTGGGATCGGTTTCTGACGATCGCAGTAAGACGGCATTTGGATCCGACGATATTCCGGTGGACGAGGGTTTGAGGAGGAAGGTGACGGAAGTGATGAGCGTGGAGGATGCTCTCCTGTTGAAGGTGAACAAGAGGGTCTCGCCGCTGAGAGAAGGGTGGGGCGATTGGTTTGATAAGAAAAGCGATTTCTTGAGGAAGGATAGAATGTTCAGGTCCAGTCTGGATATTTTGAATCCGTTGAACAATCCGATGCTGCAGGACCCGGATGGGGTGGGCGTGACTGGGTATACTAGAGGGGATAGATTGGTGCAGAAATGGTGGTTGAATGAGTTCAGGAAAGTGCCGTTTTCTGTCAAGAAGCCATTAGGGATCTCAGCGGATGGTCACCAATTGCGAGAAAACAATGATGTGGCTAGTAGTAGGAAGGCTGGTAGTGCAGAGAGTCAAGATGGTGAATTTGAAGGGAGGGTTGAGATTAGGAGGGCAGAGAGACGGACCTTAGATGATGATGTGAGGAATGCATCTGATAGTGTTGTGGAAAATGATGGAAGTGACGCTAATGGACATGTGGACAGCAATTTGTCTGACAAAGATAGTCAGAGTGCGACAATTCGTGAGAATAGGCAGAGTTCTGAGATTGAAGGTCATGTATATGCAGATGGAAGGAGATGGGGTTACTACCCTGGTTTGCATCCTGGGCTAACATTTTCAGAATTCATGAATGCATTTTTTAGAACAGGTAGATGTCACTTAAGAGTTTTTATGGTGTGGAACTCGCCACCATGGATGTTTGGTGTTCGACATCAAAGGGCACTGGAGAGTCTGCTCTCACAGCATCCAGATGCTTGTGTTGTTGTGTTCTCTGAGACTATTGAGCTTGATTTCTTCAGAGATAGCTTTCTCAAGGATGGGTAATTGCTCATGTTCCCATTGCTTTTCTTTTTATAGATGAACTTTTGCTGGATTAGCATAGGTATCTTATAATTTTTAAACAATAAGCATGAAGTCGCTTCTTACTTGGTTCAACTAGTTATTGTTGCTCTTTTCGTAGTTTGCATTGCACTGGTTGTTGTATCTTTCTGGTGATAATATGGACTGAATAAACCCTAGTTTCTACACATCTAGTGGCTCATTTGAGTAATCTTGTGTGGTTTTGTACGAGCAGATTTGTGTTAAGTTTTTTTGTCTTGATTTGAAGTTTCTTTTTTGGAATGATGTCTGGGTTTTTGCAGTTTATCCGGACACACCTCTTATTTTCTACAATTAGTTGACTTTTGTTCTCATTTAGATATCATTCAGTTTAACGGAGCATAGGGAATTTCTTTAGTATAGTTGTTCCTCTATGGTGGCTCTTTTTGCCCTTACCATTGCAGTTCTTGGATTGGGGCATAAGTAAGCTCACAGCTTCACACAACTAATCTGACGTACCTGATGGTTTCCAACTGACTGCTTGCTTCCAATATCATAGATACAAAGTTGCTGTTGCCATGCCAAATCTTGAAGAATTGCTGAAAGATACGCCCGCACTCATATTTGCTTCTGTCTGGTTTGAGTGGAGAAAGACAAAGTTTTATCCTACTCATTTTAGTGAGCTCATCCGGCTTGCTGCCCTTTACAAGTAGGTTTTCATCAACTTAAACATTTCTATTCCTCATTGAAATTTTTGCAACTCGTCTCATTTGAATTAGATAATAATTAAGGACTCCCAATGTATTCAGTAGTTCATGCGAGTCCTTTTGATGCTATGGTTTTGTTTGTATAATGAGCTATTGCTATATCACAATGCGTACTTGACTAGTGAGATTTCGATGTGCTCTGGTGATTAAATTGTGTCATTTATGTGATGCTGCATGTGTAAGTGAAATCTCTACACATGATTGTAGGATTTACTTAGTTTCTCCAAAAGTGAAAATTACTATAGAGATTTGTATCAAAATATTATTGAAATATGAGAAATATTGAAATTAGAAGTCAAAGAATATGTAAAAACACTTGTAAGCAGTCAGCTCTAGGCTTTTTCTCTTTTTATCTGTTTATGTTTATAAATTGATGTGCTCTATTGAAGTCCCTTTTGATTAACTGAAAGTAGAACTAGCTTTGCGAAATTATTCCCAAAGATTGATAAAAATTTGGTAAAAATCAGGCTTCAAAGTAATTGTTGAACTTATTAAGATGGTATGCCATGATGAATTAAGACCTTCGGATGTCCCAGTGAGAAGGTGTGACGAAGGGATGGAGTTATGGGTTAGAAGGGCAGGGGAAGACGTAGAAAGATGTGGAAGGAGACAATAAGGAAAGATATATTTAAAGCTTACATAGGATGTAAGTGAAGGATTGAGCACAATAGAATAGGATTCATACACTTGAGATTGCTTAGTGGAATAAAGCTTAGTTAGTTGACGTTGTTATATGAATGTGGGAATCTGGTAGTTTGGAATTTCAAGGGGACTATTCTGGACCGAGAGATAACCCTTCTCTCTCTCCCTTCCTATGTGCGGATGCATGTGTCTGCTTTTTGTTGTTTTTGTTTTTGGGCCCCGATGGGGGTGGGGTGTGGTGTATGCTGCATGAATAGCTAGCATCAGAAAGTAATTTTCCAACAGGTCCCCTGTGATATGATCTTGCATGAGAATGGCATAAGCTTACAATTGGCCATTTAATGTTGCCATGGTTTGTATAGTGGTCTTAGTTCGAACTGATCTCTATGGGGGGTTGATAATTGACAGAAGAGTTCTGCCAGAGTATAGAGTCAATAATTTATGTAGTGGTCTCTTTAGTTCTTTTTTAGTGCAGGCAGCAAATTCAACTGATCTGCTAAATCAGTAAACTCCTTCCTGGTGATTACCTCTTTGCATATTTTAACTTTTGCTTATGATATTGCAAATGTTTTCTTCCTAAATAACACTAGGCTAAAAATTTTCTGAATGTTATATAAGTATCTGGTTCTATTTCTAGCGTTGGCTTTTCAATATTTTCTGCTTTTGGTATTGGAAGTTCAAAATCAGTTGATGAGATTTGAGAATGTTAACATGAATGAAATAATTCTATCAGTCATGAGAAAGGGTGTTCTCTCTGTGGTACAGTTCTTTTCCTCAAAAAATTGAATTCAACTGTGATATGGTAGTGCACCCTTAAGAATCACTGTAATAGTTGTCTCTAGGCTACTCTATTAGTGCAGTGAGACATCTACATTAGCAAAATTGGCATCTGTATTTGCATGTATATCATCTAGGCATGGATTATGGTTCTTATCTGCCCTATTCTTGCTTACTCCTTCATGTTGGTAAATAGATTAATACCTGGAGAGTAGTTAAGGATGTATTCAAGGCTGCATTTATGGAAATTTAGTTCCTTATTGGTTAGTTAAGTTATTATGTGTCATGCATGAAGAAGATCAACTTCCCTTGCAGGAGCGAAGCTTCACATTTAAGACAGTCATTGAGTATTTCTTGTGCTTAGAAGTTAGAATTGCTTCAGATTATTTGCCTAGGTATAAGCCTCCATATATTCAAGCACTTACCTCTAAGGTGGGAGTTTTTGTAGTCTTTTCCATGAGTGCCATGTTTTTCCTTGTTCGCTTGCTAACAACAGAAGGGGTTCTAATTATCTTAGTAATCAGCTTTAAAGAACTTTTTTATTTCCGGTTTGCTTGCTTAATTATCATCACGATGGGATTCTAAAGTCTTAATTTGGTACCATTCTTTCCCTTGTTGTATTGGCCTAGCAAGAACAGCTGTCCTTCTTTGTGAATGTTTTATACTATTCTGACCGATGCAAGGGGTTATTCATATTCTCAGTAGACTTTCATATATTGCTTAGAAGGAGAAAAGGCTGTTATGAGTAATACCTTTTTAGATATTGGGGGAGAGGAATAGGAGATGGAAAGACCCGTTAAGGGAAAGAAAGCAGTATAGTTATAGTTTCCTGTAGGTGCTCAGCACTTTGCCATGCT
The DNA here is from genome assembly GCA_014182715.1 of Eucalyptus cloeziana. Taxonomy (NCBI): domain Eukaryota; kingdom Viridiplantae; phylum Streptophyta; class Magnoliopsida; order Myrtales; family Myrtaceae; genus Eucalyptus; species Eucalyptus cloeziana. The sequence goes on from CM024638.1 coordinate 18,360,909, forward strand.
GATTTTATTGGTAGTTTTGTGAAGATGCAGGATTGAATTTTTAGCATTCTTTCCTCATAAATGTTTCTCTCTGGCATTACATCTTACGGCCTAAAAAAGAGTGGAAGGATTATGCCATCTTGTAGTTGTGAATGAAATCTAATTCAGTTTATCCATATAATTCATCTCTCTTTTTATGGTTATAAAATTAATGTATAGGACGTGCTATGTCTTTAATATCTCTTGGTTGATTTCCCAATGCTCAATTTTTTGTTTTGCTCAGATATGGGATAGTTAATGTTTTGTCACATTTGTAAATTGCCATGGATAATTAATTTCGACGTATATACTAATGTATCTTTCGTTCTTTTCTCTGCAGATATGGTGGGATATATATTGATTTTGACATCATTGTGTTGAAATCACTCTCTTCTCTAAACAACACTGTTGGTTTGGAGAGTCGGCTTGATCGACAGTCTCTTAATGGTGCTGTAATGGCATTCAGAAGGCATAGGTACTTCTTGTTTCTAGCCATGGAAGAATTATGCATGTGTTGTCAACTGTGATTATAACTTGTAATTTTGTAGATTCTGCTTGCGTTTCTTTTACTCACCACTGATAGATGCTTTCATCAAATGACTTTTGTAACTGAGGCTTACAAATATGGCACTGTTTTGATATATCTATGCAAATTGAGGAATAATTTTTCTCTTCTTTCATCATGTCTTTTATGTTGTTTGAATATTCTACTTCCATGGGCAATACCATTACTATTTACAACTATTGTAAGTTCTTTTCACATGAATTTGAACACTGCATCCCCACCTCCACAAAAGAATATTTGCATTAAAAGTGTGCAGGATTGGCTTTCTCATGTCTTTCAAAACTTAAAAACAATGATTACTTTGGATTTTTTTTTCTGGATCCTTAAATAAAATGAAAGGAGAGCTGCAGTGTGTATCTGCTTATTTTGTATAACACATTCCTGATGGCATGCATTAATTCATTATTTATTTATTTATTTTTACTCTATGTTCAGTCATTAATTGCTAACGTACTCTTGCAGCCCCTTCATAATGGAGTGCTTGAGGGAGTTCTACTCAGTTTATGATGATACCCAGTTTAGATGGAATGGGGCTGAACTTTTGACGAGAGTGGCAGGAAATTTTTCAAGAAGTGGGAGAAGAGAAGTTGAGCTGCTGGAGTTGAAAGTGCAACCCTCCTTCGTCTTCTTTCCTATTAGTAGCCAAGATATTATGAGGTATCTCTTTTCTTTGTTGGAAGTATCTCTATTTATACAGAAGCATGTAGCATCAGGAGTCATGTTGGCCCTACTCGACCCAATTGCATATGTGTGTGTTCCACATAATTTTGGATGCAAGAAATTTATGGCCTCATGTGGGACTACGTCTCAATGCATAAGATCACTTGGATTATCGATCAAAGCTGTGTACATCTTAATATACAAACTATGCAAGACCATGAGAAAATATCCCAAGCTGATTTTTATAAAATGAAGCAAGTATGCATTGAGGATAAGTTACATCAACAGCTATGGTTAAGTGATAGGACATGCGGTGCGGTAATTGCTGAAAGTGTTAACTTCATCTCCTTCTCATCAAGCTTTCCTACTTGCTAAAATACGTAAGTTTTGTATTGCCATGTGGAGGCATTGCTGTTGAAAGTGGACGGTACCGCTGAATATTTTAGGGCTAGTTGATTGAGAATTGGAAAAATTAGAAATCTAAGAACTTTGAATGCCTGTAAGTGTCAACATAGATGGGTCCAGTTATTATGCCACTGTTCGGAAGGATTCTGAGAAACAACCTGCTCTCTTATCTTCTGCATCACTCTGGGAGATAGTAAAAGCAATACTTTTTGCTTCATGGATGTGAAGGTCATCGTGTCCTCCTTGACAGAAATGAGTATGTGGATAGTTTCCGGCATCAGCTGCAAATTGAAATAGGTCAAGCCCAATGGAAGCAAAATGCTTGATCTGTCATTAGATTATGGATCCCAAACCAAAAAATTCCACACAAGACAGTAGAGGAAGTTACAACTAGATATTGTTTATGTTGGGAGATGAGAGTTCATTTTTAAATTACAGCAGCTAGCATATAATTTGGGGTTTTGTTCGGAGAAACCCGTTGTCTGTGCATATAGGATCTTCTCAAAACTTAAATTAAAAAATTGAGCACCTCCACAATTCGATTGGTGTGACTAAGCATTAGGCAATTTATAGGCAAGATGGTTGCGGGAATATTCTGAAGTGATGGGATGACTAGATAGTTTCAGTTGTATTGACATGATTCAGACAAGGTGTGAATATAATGTCTACCCTGCATCATGCATGATGAAGTAGGTTTTTTTTGGGCTTAATGATAAATTGGGCTTGATGGAGTACGATGAAAGCTGTTGAATCTGAGCAGATGGCTTGCAGGATGCTTGCTTCCAGTGGTCTTCATTTAGCCTTTGTTTCATGGGGAAGAATACATGCAGTTTCATGAAAATTTGCAGCAAAAGATTATTAAATTGTTAATCCTGGCAACTGGAGATGTCAGTTTCCATTGACTTGAACCAGGAATACTGATTGTGATAGCACCTTGAGTATGCCTCTATCATACTGATTGTATGAGAGAGGCGTGTGATCTTACAAACTTGAACCAGCAAAAGAATGATGCTGATTGCACCCTCTCAGTAAATACACTAATGTAACTTCATGCCTATTAATAAGTTATGACAAGAACACAGGCTTATAGATGTGCGTACATGTTAATTCCGTGCCAGTCTTGTTGAAATGTGCGCATTAGATCTGTTGTAAACAACTCTTTTCTGGACTGCTGATGCCATTTGAGCTGTCTCCTAAGATCTGTGTTCTTTTTTCATTTAGACCATATGGAGCTTAATGTTTTCTGTCAAAAGCTTGTCTGCCCTTAAATTGACCTTTGTGAGCTGCAAACAGGTATTTCGTTGCTCCTTCAACAGAGATCGAACGTGCACAACAAGATTCTCTTTTCAGAAAAATTCTGGATAAATCCTTGACATTTCATTTTTGGAATAGCATTACTTCTTCTCTAGTTCCTGAGCCAGGAAGTCTTGTAACCAGGCTAATTGACCACAGATGTATCCATTGCTCTGACGTATTGTGAAATTCACCCAATTTTTCCCCAAGTTGATTGAAGACTTCAGCTAGCACCCTAATTGGCTAGAAGCATTCACTGGTCAAATGCGAGGAGATTCAGGTTTTTGCTCTGATATGAGGCCCAGTTTTTGGTTAAGAGTAGGGGGCCCTATGTGTTTCTTTCCATGAAGAGGAGGGCTTACCACCTATAGGATCGGCTTCAGAGGGAAGCTGACCATATACGGGATTATGTTAGGGGGGCATATATGTTGTTGTACAGTTAATTCTTTTCTTTATCATCTGCGTTAAGAGTTCTCCTTTTCTTTTTATTGTCAGTGCTTGTACAAATGAATTAGTGGGAAAATGGAAACGGTGGTTCCCCCTTTTTATAATGGCAAAAAATAAAAATGTTTATCCCCTGAATTAATATTAACTGTTAGTATCCACACTGACCATGTAGGATTGTGTATGCTACCTTCGTTGCTATGTCAGTATTTATGTCGTCTAGGCATCTGCAGATATCCTGCATTGTCAAGAAATGGGCGACGAGCGAGCACGTGGGGTTATGCTTCTTTCTAAAGCAAGTGTAAATGCTTGTCCCCTCCCGTGACGTTTATAGCACGTTCAGTAGGACTTCTTTGTTTCTGTTGCTTCGTCCACTGCTAACTTACATCAGGAGCACAGGGAAGCCTACATTTTCGGCAGTCACTCGGGACTTTGCCCTCATTCTCGTTGGAATTATTAGGCATCTGTAGGGCGTGCATTCTTGTGCTCGGGTTCGTTTCTAATGTGATTCTGCAGGCGGCGTATAGTAAAGCTCGTCACTGGCTTAGTAAAGCTCAGTTAACGTTAATATTTACTTCACAAATAGGAAACTAGTGGAGTTACAGCAAGCAACGGGAAATGAATGATTACAATGGAAGCAGTTGATGGTAAACTGCACTACTGAGTTCTTGTGCTGCAGGAGGACGATGTTCTAAACAGCACTGTTTTCGGGGATCCTCACTGTCGAAGGAAGCAGAGACAGGGAACGTCACTGAGCTGCCTGTCGCAAGGCGTGCTGGACAGAGCCTCGTTCCGTTCCGGCGGCACGGTCTCCACAAGCCGGCGCCGGTCACTAGACATCGGGATCCAGGAGTCGGAACTCATTCAGGTAGTCATCATGTAACCCGTCTCCACGAGTCCCACTTCCTCAGTCGAGAGCATTGGGGCCGTAGCATCTCCTCCTCGCGGGGTTCCACACCCACTGCACCAGGTACTTCCTCCCCTTCACTCCATTCAAGTTGTACCCGCTCCCCCATGCGTCCTTGTTCACCGCCCCTACATACCCTCCTCCCGCACCACTCCCGTACATCCCCAGGCACAGGTCAGCGATCTCGGTCGGTGCCGTGGGGTCGTCCCCTGCGTACCATGCGTTTACGAGCGGGTTGCTCGAGACCTCAGCGAGCTCATGGGCGATCACGCTGATCATTCCGTCTGCCCCCACGTCACCGTTCGGCGGCTTCATTATGTCGTGGCCCCCGTTCGTGCCTGGCGGCGGCATGCCCGAGTAATTTGGCGAGGCAAACGGGTAAGCGCAGATCCCAGGGCACTGCGTCCCGCTGTAGCCGATCCACGCGTAAGGAACGGTGACGCCGACGATCGTGGGGAACGTGAAGTAGTGGAACCCGCACACGGCGCGGCAGAAATCCTGGACTTGGACATCAGAGGAGGTGAGGACTAGGTAGAGGCCATCGTGAGGATTGAGGGGCAGAGCGTGCGGATCGAAGCGGCGACAGAGTTTTTGATGACGGACTGGATGTCCAAGCGGCTGAGGTAACCTCCGTGGGAGTATTTGTAGTCGTAGAACTCCCCGGAGAGGACGATGTTTCCGGTGATGTTGGACCCGGTCTGGTCGGTGTAGAGCCGGACGGTGCGCCACCAGTCGGCGACCGAAGGATAAGAGGCGGAGGACGACGGAGCGGAGAGAGAATAGATGAAATCTCTTATGGTGGCTTGCTGGTTCTGGTTCCAACGGCCATACCATACGATGTAAAGATTGATGGGAGATGCAAGGACAGGACCCATGTGGTACTGAAGGTCCACAAGATCCGACGAGCCCTCGAAGTTCTTCTCCTCGCCGAGCGCTCCGCTCCGGTCCCACGACGACGCCATGGGAGAAAACCTCAAGAGAAAGGCACAGAGCAAGAGAAGCTCAATCCGCCGGTTCTTCTGCATTTTTCTCGCGTTTTCGTCCTACTGTTGAAGTTGTCTCGTGTGCAGTGATGGTCAGAGAGAGCAAGTGAATTTAAAGGGAAGACGTGAGGTAGCCAGCTTCTTAAGTACTGAGGAAGGTGAGATTCTTTCTTTTGCAATATTTCATATAATTCCCACTTTCCATTGCTGCTTTATAATATGTTTCTTGTCCCCACATCTCGTGTTTAAATCCTGTTGTTCCTCCTCTCAAGATCCAATAGGGATTCTTCAATTTGATTGTTTTTTGCTGCCTATGCGTTGCTGTGCTCAAACACTAGGATTAATATAAGGATTTCGTTACTATTTTATGCACCGAAGCCGTTACCGTCAAATGATTCTTGTGTAGCGAACGAGGAACGACGTTCTGTCAATGAGAGTTGATTAGAGAAATGTTTGATGTACTAGATCTTTTACTTGACTAGCATATTTAATAATTTTCCTTTCATCATTGAAAGAGAGAGTTAATGAAAGGAAGACGAATCTTAGGAAAAGTGGTTGTTGAAAAGGAAAGGAGAGAAAGCAAAGCATGGCATGCGTCAATCATGCACGCAAAGTGAAAAGGGCTTCATCTAACTTTCGATCATTTCGGGACAAATTTGCTATATTCGTCCCGGCCATCATCCTCGTCGAGTAGGAAATAGAAAATTTTAATTAGTGATATAAAACTAGAGATTTCATCTTGATCATGATCTCTTAACTCATCGTGAAATTATATCATTTATGTTGAGGGTTTGATCCATATGAATTGTCGCGTCAATGCTAATGACACGAGTCTAGTCGACATGGAACAACACTTTTGAACACACGATCAATCCCGTTTCGAATCCATTTGGGATAGAAATGCTTCAAGGAAGGAGCCATCTTTCGAAACTGCGTGGCCACCTCTACTTCTATCTGTGTGTTGTTTTTTAGAACTATACAAATTGGCCTTGACGATGACATGGGTTGTATATCTGGAGAACTTTTATGAATGCTTCGAATTTACACTAGACGTCAGAAAGCGTCTTTTCGAGTACCGGCCCCTGTGGACCGGGGTCGGTTGTTACGATAAAAGTAAAGTTTTGCCCTACTTTATAACCTTGACCAACAAGACCGTGATTTAATTGGGGATCCTACATCAGTAACACGAGTCCCCACGGCCTAACTTAATCAATTGCTAATCCCGCCTCGGTGCTTCGACGAATGGCCTCGGATAGAATCAACTGCAGCTCAAAAGAAAAAGATGCGAGTCAACAAATTTTACTGACGAGCAATTATGGGTGTGCCCCGTGGGTAAAACCGGACCATGTGCTGCCTTTTCAAAGTTATCTCACTTTTGGACTGACATCATTCTACCCTTTATACGACATTGGACCGCACTACAGTTCTTTATTGTCCGAAAGTCATGGTTTTTTGCGACGAGTCAATTGGTTTGGTTGAATGACACGGTCAGAAGACGAGCCGAATGCGGAGATATGGGAGGATTTTGTTGGCCGACACAAGATTTTCAACTATTAAGCTTGAATTTTCCAGTAAAGAAGAATCCTACCCACGGTTGACAAATGTGATTAATACCTAGGAAATGAACCATCACTTTGTAAATTGATTAGATCTAGGCATGTACCAAACCATCAGCACACGTGTTAGGCTTTGTTTGCATTGTAATAAAACTAGAATTATACATAATATGTGTGGATGTCATATCTTCCATTGATAGAAAGATGTGCATGCCGAATCCCAACCCAAGTGGTCATTTATATGGTATTTCCAAGCAATAAGAATATGCCGTCTAAACCTTTTAAAGCACAAAGTTTATGGTTGATTGGACCAAATTAGATATTACTAACCTCAATTAAAGTGATCACTAATTTTTCTCCAATTAAGGTACTAACTAGTTTCGCATTGCCAATTCTTATTTGACCAAGTTAGTTGTTGTTTCGAATTACTGACTTCTCTTATTTATGACAAAAAAAAGTTATCAATTTATCTACTTTTCTTATCAAAGCATTAAGTTTGTTAACTATTTTTTGGAATTACCAACTTTATCATGAGATTTATTACCTTTTATTGTTAACTTCGCCAACCATTACATTGAATTACCAACCTTTGAATGACTCATCAACTTTTTTTCCAGATTGAGTAACTCAATAGAAAATTTGATATAATTCAAATGAAAGTTGATATTCTAGAACTAGTTAAAATCTTAATTGGGAAAACTTGATAAACCCCTCAAATTATAGTTAATAATTTCATATAGAAGTTGGTAATTTTAAGGCGTAGTTTAGAAATATAAATAAAAATTGATTAAAGATAGGACAAATTGGTAATTAAAATAAAAAATAAACTTTTTAAGTAACTCAAATAAGAGTTCTTATTCCAAAACTAGTCGGTACTTTAATCAAAGAAAAGTTGCTAATTCATTCTAATTAAGGATAATAATTTCTTAAAAAGTCACCTAAAATTGTTGACGTAGTGATGAGCCACATAAGATGGTCAGCGATCCATGTAGATAGTGGGTGATGACTGGATCATGATGTCATCGGTCAAAAATTGACCAAAAGGATTATTATGGAATCTCGCACAAAAGGTTAAGACTAAATTAAAAAAATTAAAAAAAAAAAAAAAATATGAAAGACTAATTTAGCATCCGTATAATAGACATGATTGATTAGGTAATTTTTGCCTAAAACCTAGGTGTTTCGTGGAGGTTCAATTTTAAGTATTTTAATTTCGCCCCTATCGTACAAAAGGCCATGTGTTGGCTAAATAAGTGGTGAGCACTTAGAGGCAGAGCTTCAGGACAATATCCCACCGTTGACTTTGATTAAGAGCGGCAGTTCTGTCTGCCTCGTAGCCAAAGATCTCCCGCGGAAGTTGCTGCTAAATTGCTGCATCCGATCCGATGCAGAACATGCACGGACCACCCCTAAAATTAAAAACGATCGAGCGGTATCGATGGGAATTCGAACAGGTCGAGCTTACATGGGAAGAAAGACGACGCTTGCGCTGCTGTCTGGTTAGCTAGCCCCGTTATAGGGGATCGAGATTCAACGTACATTTGGCTGTCTGTTCGCGGTGCGGAGCGGTTGTTCTTGTCCTTTGGGGAGTGTTGCTATCGTTGCTGAGAAGTAGGAACACGCGTGTGGTTGGTTCTATCTTATATGATCTTCAATCTTTAGATACTGAACTTGAGTTAGTGAACTGCTTCAAAAATTGTGAGGTGATAGCTGGAAATAATCTGTTCTGCACGATGATGGTATTGATATTTCCTGCAATGAGTGAGTTTGGTTGAAAATGTAAGTATTATAAAGCATACGAAGTACAACAGCTTAGGGGCGTCTCCCGGAATTACAAATAGAACTAATAATTCAAAAAGATGGAGGTAGGAAGTCTTCACATAGTATTCAATACAACATTTGATCGGGAAGGTTTTAATTTTTTGGTAAAGTGAAGCTCTGCCTCTTATATTAATTTATATCGACTCAAAAACATCTGATATGAGAGAGAGAAAGAGGACAGTGGCGGTAGCGATGGGGATTGCTTACAACCTTAATGATGGTATTGGCATCGTTAGAGGTGGTACTGGTGAGTGATCGAAAATGTTGCAAGGCACTGCTTAGCAAAGGCAATGAGAGAGAGAAGATAAATTGAGACTGATGATTATGGTTTTGTGAAAAAATATAAAAAAAAATCACAAATTTGTTGTACAAATGTGAATTTAAGTATAAACCTTTCAATTTAACCAATTTAATCATAAACCTTTTAACGATTTGTCAATATAAGTTTTTTAGCCAATTTTATCGGAAATTATTGATGTGGATGCTAGACATCCTATGTAGCATGATTATCATAGACATGAACAATTTTGTGTTTTTTTTGAATTTTTCTTTTTTTTTTTTTCCTTCTTCCTTTGCCAGTTGTTGGGCCTCGGTGATGGTCAGTAAGGGTCAACCTTGCCAGCCTCAGGCAAGGGTCGACCTTACCTAGCCACTAGCAAAGGTCAACCTTGCTAGCCTCGCCGATTTGGCAGGGTTGACCCTCTCTAGAAGCCTTGTGGCTTATGGCTAATTGTCGACCATCGGCAAGGCTTGGTATTGGCCAAGGAAAAAGGAAACAAAAAAAAAAAAGGAAAAAGGAAAAAGAAAATTAAAAATTAAAAATTTTCTTTCAAAATTCGAAAAAATGAAAATTACCAACAAAATCTTCAATCTTTACAATTGTATCAATTCGGTCCTTAAATTTTTTTTTTTTTTTTTTTTTTTTGCCAATTGAGTGCAAAACCTTTTACATTTGTACCAATCCGATTTATCCAGCTAATTTTGATTGGTTGGCGTTGACGTGGATGTTGGCTGTCCTACATAATGTGATAGACACTAACATGAACAATTTTTAATAATATTATAATTTTTGAATATTTATTTTTTTATTTGTTCTTTTTTTTTTCCCTTTTCATTCTTTCTTCCTCTAGTAGATCATCGGACCTTGACGCCTAGTTAGAGGCAAGGGCCGGCAAGCCTTGAGCCCTTGCTAGAGGCTGCAAGGTCAAGACTTGCTGTGGTTGGCCAAGGCACGACCTTGTCGGATTTAGTAAGGTCGGGGCCTTGACCATGGCTTGTGAGATAGCCCTCGCAGTTGCCGGTGAGGGTTCGATTGTCATCAAGCCATGGCAAGGCTTGCACTCGCCTTTAGCCACTAGAGGAAGAAGGGAGGGAAGGGGAAAAGAAAAAGAAAGAGAAAGAAAATAATAAATCGAAAATATCATTAAAAATTGCTACATCGGCGTTGGCCGGTTAAAATTAGTCGAATAGATCGAATTGATATAAATATAAAATATTTATAAATTAATTGATAAAAAAAGATTTATGATTGAATTGGTACAATTGCAATAGATTTAATTTTTTTTTTTAGTAATTTCCTAATCAACACTATAAAACAAATATGGAAAAAAACGTCTAAATGCTGCTTATTGCTACATTCTTCCCGTGAGCATTAACACCGTATTGGTTCCCAAGTCCTACATTTAAATTTAAATGAAAATAGCTGCTGGACAAATTGAATGCCAATGATTGATACACATGTTAGTTTTGTTGCGGCTGAAGGCACTAAAGAGGCATATGGCAGTTTGGCAAAAAGAGTAGAGAGAAACCTTAAAGAATGCAACGAAGTTGGTGGTCACTTGCGGCGGCGGACGGTGGCGGTTGTTCAAGGAATATACGCAACGGCGGAATGAATTATCAGATTATTCATCGATTATAGTGGAGTTGTTTAGCTCACTGAGGATATTATTTTAATAATGTAATCTGTTTTAATTATGGAGTTTGCATGCCAGGTTAGGAGAATCCTGGGGACATGCAAGATCCTGTGAAGATATTATTCGAGTCAAGACAAAAGTTTAGTAATCTAAAAGTTAGGTTTTCTGTTGGAATTATACTGTGGATGCACATTGTAAGTTCACGAAATGTCAAACTTCACATGCACAAAAAGGAGCAGAAGGAATAATAAGCGAGATAATTGTCCAAAAAGTCATAATTTATTGTGTGACACTTAGTTCAGTCATAAACCTTTCAATTGTGTCAATTTAATCCTACATTTTTTTATGATTTGCTAATTTAGTCAAAACCCTTTTTTTGTGTCAATTTAGTCCAAAATCTTATAAAGATTTGTCAATTTAGTCCCAATATTTGGTTGGAATGATTATATTACAAATTGTCAAAAGGCTTAGGACTAAATTAGTAAGTCATTAAAAAAATTTAGACTAAAGTAGCACAATTGAAAAGTTTAGAACTGAATTGACTTCCGCATGATAAGTTTATGACTTTTTGGACAATTTTCCCACAAGCAAAAGCATCAAAGAGTTGGAATTCGGACTCATTTATGTTGACTTCCTTTTATTAGCAAATATAAAGACATGTGTATATGCATACTTGACAAAGGTCACTGGAGAGAGAGTCAATTGATGTCAAATTTCAATATTAGTCCCCATATTGAGCGAATGAAATTTTTTTTACCATATAATTATGAGTGCGCAAATTCTAGCCCGGTTAAGAACTTGCTCTGGAAATCATTGTTCAACTTGGAACCTGCTGGTTTCGCATGTATAAGCGTACCTCATAGTTTTTCAAAGCCTTTTAATCCAAAGAAAAGAAAAGAGGTCGCCGCTTTGGTTATTGACATATTGAACATATATATATTAGATCATGCCTAATTACAATGATCCTAAAATGACGTCGTTTTTGCATTGTCTCGGCCATGTCGGCGTGCAAAACGACGTCGTTTTGACTTCGCTTTCGCCGGAAAATTGACACGTCAGCGTTTTGATCGGATTTTGGCTGAAGTGACACTTAAGTGATCAATTTCTCTCCAATTTTGGCACTTAAAGATGCGCATAACAAAATTTCTGGAACATAAATTGATTTCTGGTCAAAAATTGATTTCTCAATTTTTATTTCAGAAATTGAAAAGTTAAAAATTTTAGCTTATGATTTCTTCTTCAAATCTATTTACGTAATAAAAATTTGTTCTAGAAATAGACAAATCAAATTGCATTATCAAATGAATTTCTATTCCAAACCTATTTCAGGGAACAAAGAAACAAAGAAATAGAAAAGTAGAAATTTTATCATGCGTGTCCTAAGTGTCATTTTCGTAACTTTTGACACTTAACTGTCCCTTTTGTGCCAACTTTTGGCACTCCAGGGATCCAGGTGTTCCTAGTTCAAGGTGCAAGGTAAAAGATGAGTATAAGGTGGTGTAATCCCAAACTCTAGTACTTATTATGCACTCACCTATTTTAAAATTTTGGAACCAAGTGTCTTGTTGACACCTAAATTTTGGCGGCCCATTTAGTCATTAGCGGTTAATTTTATTTTTAAAAAAAATGTTATAATTTAATTGCATAGCATATGGTGTTAGGTGCATTTGTTTTTATTTTACATGTTTTGCATTTTTATTTTTAGGACTGGTGTTGGATAGGTTCAAATTAATATTTTCTAAGCTTTAGTTTGGCAAATCGGGCTAGGCCCACGAAAGGAGATAATTAACCTAAGCCCGTCGTTATTTTTAATTAATTATCTATTGAAAAATTAAGATTTTATGCGATATTATGATAATTTTTGAAAATTAAAGAAATCACGTTATAATCTTATCTTTATCAATAGATGAGGAAATCGGAGGAGAATATTGATTGAGATTAGGATTCTCGTGATTCGGAGGTTATAGGGAATTTTCGAAATATTTTAAAAAGATCACGTTTGGTTTCGCTTATAAAAGGTGCATACGGAATTCAAATTGTGGGGCTTCTTTGTTCGGATTTTTGGGGCTCTCTCTCCCCGTTAAAAAAAAAAAAAAGTAAAACACAAAAAGAGAAAGAAAAGCAATGAAGCCATCCGTGCGTGCAACAGGGGAGAGAGAAAAACCAAAAGGAAAAGAGAAGAGAAAAACAGCAAAAAGAAAAAGAAAAAAGGACAGAGGGGGCAGAGGGGACTGTGGATCGTCTTCCTCGCGGCTTCCCCCTCTGCAAGCTTCCGCCCGAGAAGAACCCCGCGCCCACCGCCTGCCGCCGCCTGGAGCCGACGCCTCTGCCTGCTGCCGCCGCTCCGACCCGCGCCGCCCCGAGCAACCTGACGCCCGAGAAGAAGCCGATCGCGCTGCCGCTCTGCCACCTCGCCGGACGCCGCTTCGCCGAGCTCCTGCACCGCCGGTCTTGCCGCTCCACCTTAGCCCTCGCCGACGCCTGCGTTTTCCTCCACCACTTCCGATTTGGCACCAGATCCGCGAGCCCACCGACGCCGCGCCGATTGCCCCGCTCCGCCGCGCATCCGAGCCCCTGCTCGGTGTCTCCGAGCACCGCCGCTGTGCCTCGCCGTCGCTGCCCAGCAGCCCCCGACGCCGGCCAGCCCTCATCAGAAGTCCGAAGCCCGCCGCACCTGAGCCTTCTCCGCGAGCGACCTCTGACGTATCCACCCGACGACCCGCGAGCAGAGCCAGCCGCGACCGCGCGCTGCCCCCAATCGTGCCCTGACGCCGCGACCCGTCTGCTCTCGTGGCTTCGCAACCCGACGCCGAGACCCGAAGACCCGAAGCCCCTTCAGCCCGCGCCGACCGCCGCACCACCCTGCTCCACGCCGATCGCCGCCAACGACTCCCTTGGCCGGACCAACGAACGTGCTCCCCTCCATTTTCCTTAGGTTGACTTAGGGTCTGCATGGTAACATTTATGTTTCTCCCATTTACTGCTTTTTTGATCCCCAACAAAAAAGAAAAAATATGTTTAACGCCAGTTGATTTACATTAGGAATGAAAAGTTCTGGGGAATAAACGAGAAAAAAAAAATTACTTGTCTCGGGAACAATTTACTAGAAATAAACAAATTTTTTTTTTATTTTTGTTTTATTTTTTTCTCTACAAGTGGTCACTCCAACCGCCCGGAGCCATCGCCGCCCGCCACCGCCGACCGTGAGCAAGAATAAAAAAACAAATAAATATAAAAAACAAATAAATACAAAAAAACAAATAAATAAAATAAATAAATAAATAAATAAACAAATAAATACAAATAAATACAAAAAAACAAATAAAAAACAAACGCAAGAAAATAAAAAAATAAAAAAAAAAAAACAAATAAATACAAAAAAAATACAAAAATACAAAAAACAAATAAATACAAAAAAAAAAAGAATAAAAAAATAAAAAGTATATACAAAAAAATAAATACAAAAAAACAAATAAATACAAATAAAAAACAAACGCAAGAAAATAAAAAATAAAAACAAATAAAAAACAAATAAATACAAAAAATACAAAAATACAAAAAACAAATAAATACAAAAAAAGAATAAAAAAATAAAAAGTATATACAAAAAAAAATAAATACAAAAAAAAACAAATAAATACAAATAAAAAACAAACGCAAGAAAATAAAAAAAAAAAAACAAATAAATACAAAAAAAAAAAAATACAAAAATACAAAAAAAAAAATAAATACAAAAAAAGAATAAAAAATAAAAAAGTATATACAAAAAAATAAATACAAAAAAAAAAAAATAAATACAAATAAAAAACAAACGCAAGAAAATAAAAAAAAAAACACATAAAAAACAAATAAATACAAAAAAATAAAAATAAATACAAATAAATACAACTAAATACAAAAAATAAAAAAAAAAAACAAAAAATAAATAAAAACAAATAAATACAAAAAACAAATAAATACAAAAAAGAATAAAAAAAAAAAAAAGAACAAATAAAAAACAAATAAATACAAAAAAAATCGTTATGTTACCAAACGTATTTCTATTCTTTTTCTATTCTAAGAGTAGAAATTTTGTGTAGTTCAAACGGGTTCTTTTACTTTCGAAATTGTTAAAGTAATAGAAATGAAAAGAACCATTTACGAAAAAACTCTTCCCCCCAAAGCGTTACGTGCGCTGCGCAGACTCTCCCGGTCTCTATAGAAAAATATCTTCAGCCCTTTCCACAACCACTAATTCGATTTTCTATGGGGTTATCCACCCGGTAATTAAACACTACATTAATAGTGGAAGGGAATCAATAAATCTTTATATGAGAGCCCTTCCACCACTCATCTGTCCTTGTTTTTCTTTTATTTTTTATTTTTTAATTATTTTATGTTATTTTACTTTACTTTTAGTTAGTTTTTTTAGATTATAGTTCTTCTAGGCATTATCCATAGGATTTGTCCCTAAGGTTTATTGTAATTATTAATTTGACTCGTAAGATTTCGAGTCATTTTTTAATTGTATTAACTCTTGGGGTTTGTTTATGGTATATTAATTATTAAATTAATTTAATTATTAATTTGATCCGTAAGATTTCGGATTAAATTTTTAATTATTTTGATTTATTGTCGTGATGTTCGGGGTTAAAAATAATCGTTAATTTGATCTGTGAGATAACGAGTTATTTTTCGTTTATTTTAATCATTTATTTGTTGAATATCTTGTTTGTTTAGATTTAATGCTTGTTTTAAAAAATCACTAAGAAAAATCAAAAAGATGTTTGAATTAGGATTTCAATTGATTTTAGAATATTTCTTGTTATTTTGCATATCTAGAATATAGATTTTATTTTAGATTTTAAAAATATAAAACAAAAAATGCATTCATTTAGGATCTTAGGTTTTGTATAATTTAAGTTGCATGTTTAATTACGTGGCATTTTTAAATTTCGAACATTGTTAAAAAATAAAAAAATATCATGCATATGTCATGTAGAATTAGAGCATGCTCCACACGTCATTGCATATTAAATAGATTGCATGTTAGGTTGAGATAATGTCTTAATTTAAATTAGGATTTAATATGATCTAATCCTTATTTTAAATTAGATAGAATTTTAATTTAGCTAGAATCATTTTTGCATTCGAATTTCATGAATATTTGCATAAGTTAATTTCAATTTTTAGGATAGATTGCATTCTTAAAAATGGAAACATCAAATGCACGTCATTTAGTTTTCATTAAGTTCATTTAATTAGAACTTTCTTGTCATTAGATTAAATCATTTAATAAATGTCGCGTAACATATAGCTTGTATATTAAATTGTATGAGGCATGTCATTTTAGTTTAAATAATTTGGTATGTTATTGCATCGCATTGCATGTCATTATAATTAAATCATTTAGATTGCATTTAATTATTGCATTTCTTAATGTCATATAGTTTAGGTCATGTCGCCATGTCATATTAGATTATTAGCATGCATCACATAACTTTCATTAAATAAAGTGAAAACAAAAAAAATTGATTGCTTGTTAATTAGGAATCATATTTAGGATTGTTGGTGTGAATTCTAATTTAACATTGCGTATCTTTCGTTCTTTAAGGTATGTTTTTGCATTATTTAATTGCTTTCTTGATGTGTTAAATTGGTGGTATGTGCGTATGTATGATCACCACACGTTAGGAAGCTAAATTAAAATCAAATCAAGTCAACTTGCAAAACATTTTAAAATTAAAAAGAAATGGTACCGAAAAAAGACTTAGGATGATGCAATGTAGAACCAAGTCCCGTATCAAAATCTGCTGGTTCGTAGGGTAAAATAATACTCCCATTATTTTACTTAGGTATCTAATCAACCTACCCTAAACCGATTAGTGGCGACTTCAGATAATAATCTTTTGCATGTTAAAACCTAAGTCGCGATTTGATATGGGCTTGGAGGCCAGCCTAGGCCAAAAACAGTAGTCCATCAACCTAGTTTTAGGTGGCAAACCTCGAAAAATTCGGTCGTGAAGTTGTGGCGACCCAATTTTTCGAGGTTTCCACCTAAAACTGGGTTGATGGACTGCCTAAGCTTTTAAGCTAGCTCGAGCTCTCCTAAGCCATACCAAATCGCGATTTGAGGTTTTAACATGCAAATTATTATTATTTAAGAGTCGCCACTAATCGGTTTAGGGTAGGTCGATTAGACACCTAAGTAAAATAACAGGAGGATTATCTTACTCCTACGGACTGCAGATTTTGAAGAGACTGGATTGACACTGGACTATCCTAAATCTTTTCGGTACCATTTCTTTTTAATTTTAAGAAAATGTTTGGCAATTGAATTGATTTTAATTTAGCTTCCTAACGTGTGAGATGATCATACATATGCGCATACCACCAATTTAACACATCAAAAAGCAATTAAATAATGCAAAAACATACCTTAAAGCAACGAAAAGCAATCGTAATCATGTTAAATCGAATTCACATCAACAATCCTAGATATGATTCCTAATTAACAAGCAATCATTTTTTTTTGTTTTCACTTTATTTAATGAAAGTCATGTGATGCACGCTAATAATCTAATATGACATGACGATATGACCTAAACTATATGACATGAAGAAATGCAATAATTAAATGTAATATAAATGATCTAATTATAATAACATGCAATGCGATGCGATGACATACAAAATTATTTAAACTAAAATGACATGTCTCGTGCAATTTAATATGCGAACTATATGTCATGTGACATTTATTAAATGACTTAGCCTAATGATAAGAAAGTTCTAGTTAAATGAACTTAATAAAAACTAAATGACGTGCATTTGATATTTCTATTTTTAAAAATGCAATCTATCTTAAAAATTGAAATTAACTTATGCAAAAACAAATTTTGTATTTTTTCATGACATTCGAGATTTAAGAAAAATGCAAAAATGATTTAGCTAGATTAAAATTCTATCTAATTTAAACTAAGGATTAAGTCATATTAAATCCTAATTTAAACTAAGACATTATCTTAATCTAACATGCAATCTATTTAATATGCACTGACGTGCAGAGCATGCCCTAATTATATATGACATATGCATGACATTTTTTATTTTTAACAATGTTCGAAATTTAAAAATGTCACGTAATTAAACATGCAACTTAAATTAAACAAAAACTAAGATCCTAAATGAATGCATTTTTTTTTTTATATATATTTTTTAAAATCTAAAATAAAATCTATATTCTAGATATGCAAAATAACAAGAAATATTCTAAAACCAATTGAAATCCTAATTTAAACATCTTTTGATTTTTCTTAGTGATTTTCTAAAACAAGCATTAAATCTAAACAAACAAGATTTTCAACAAATAAGGGATTAAAATAAACGAAAAAATAACCCGTTATCTCACGGCTCAAATTAACGATTACTTTTAACCCTGAACATCACGACAAGAAATCAAAATAATTAAAAATCTAATCCGAAATCTTATGGATCAAATTAATAATTAAATTAATTCAACAATTAATATACCATAAACAAACCCCAAGAGTTAATAAAATTAAAAAATGACCCAAAATCTTACGGGTCAAATTAATAATTACAATAAACCTTAGGACAAATCCTATGGATAATGCCTAGAAGAATTATAACCTAAAAGTCACCTCACAATATTCAACTTAAACAATAATAATAAAACTAACTAAAAATAAAGTAAAATAACATAAAATAATAAAAAAAAAAAAAATAAAAGAAAAACAACCTAAGGAAAAATGGAGGGCAGCAAGTTCGTTGGTCCGGCCAAGGGAGTCGCCGGTGGCGGTCGGCGCGGAGCAGGGTGGTGTGGCGGTCGGCACGGGTTGAAGGGGCTTCGGGTCTTCGGGTCTCGGCGTCGGGTTGCGAAGCCGCGAGAGCAGATGGGTCGCGGTTGGCTCTACTCGCGGGTCGTCGGGTGGATGCGTCGGAGGCGGAGCGAGGCACCAGGTGCGGGCGTCAGGCGGATTGGACGGTACTCCGGCGCGGGCGGAGGCGGAGCGGCGGACTCCTCAGGCGTCGGGTTGCTCGGGGCGGCGCGGGTCGGAGGCGCGGAGCAGGGTGGTGCGGCGGTCGGCGCGAGGAGAGCCGAGGGCGGAGATGCGCCGGAGGGGGGCGGCTCGTCGCGAGGGAGATCGGCGCGGCGGAGCGGGCTGGAGCGATGGGTCGCGGGCGGAAGGGCTCGCGGCAGAAGAGCTCGTCGAAGGAGGAGCACAACGGAGAAGAAGCACAGTAATTTTTCCTCTTCTCTCTCCTCTGTTGCTTCTTTGTACTTTTTGTTTCTTTTTGCTTTTCCCCTTTTTGCTTTTCCTCCTTCTCCACGCACGGACGAATTCAACCTCCTCCCTTCCTTTTTTTGACTTTTTGTTCTTTTTCTTTTTGATTCAAAAAAACCCCTCCTCCCCTTTTACTTTTTCCGTGCACTCCTTATATAAGGAAAACAAAATGCAATCTTTTCTCCATATTTCATCTCATACGAAAATTGCTTATAACCTCTACGATCACAAAAATCTTTTTATTTTCCTTATCTCCTTAAAATTTTCAACAATTTTATCACCTAAAGACTAAAAATAAGATTTCAACCCGATTCTCTTAAATTCGAAAAACCACCGCAATATCATATCAAATCTCGATTTAGGTAATTTTTGTCATTAAAAGAAAACGCCGCCACTGCTCGTTTCATAGGCTTAGCCCGACTTGCCGAATTAGAGCTCGAAATATTAATTCGAAACCATTCGCCACCGGTTCTAAAAATAAAAATACAAAACATATAAAATAAATGCATCTAAAATCATATGCTATGCAATTGAAATTTTTTTTTTTGGGGATAAAATTAACCTCTAATTTTTATGCAATAAATAATTGGGTACCAAAATTTAGGTATCAACAAGCCTTCTCGATCGGCTCCAACCACCATCATGGAACGTAACCAACCTTATTAGTTCAGTAGGGTTGGTAGGCCCTCCTACATTCCCCTATTTAACCTCAGTTCCGTGAATAATGAATGAAAACTACCATAGAATTCTCTTAATTAACGAAAGCGAAAAATTTGGATAGGTTTAGGCATACCCAACTTTGTATGCATCGTACATAAAATATTTGACATAATGAACTATGCATTTTGGGAGTAAGAGCAATACAAGTGCAATGAGCAATACAAGTGCAATACTTTCGTACAACGCTCACTCGAGCGTCAAAATATTTTTTTTTTCGTTCACCTGAGTGTCACAAATTTGAAAAATTAATCACTTGAATACTACTTTCTATTTCCCCCGCCTAATTTTTTTTTAAAATATATTTACTATTATTATTATATTTTTTGAATTTTTTTTTTATTTTAATTTCTTTTTCCTTTAGGATGGGCGAGGGTCAACGGCGACCCTCGTTAGTTGTGGCTGCCTGGCCCTTGGCCATGAAGGCCTTAGGCGAGGTCGCGACAGCCCTCTCTCGATGTAGGCAACCCAAATCTAGATGCTGCCTAGAGTGACGAGGGTCGTCACGGCCTCGACAGTGATTGGCAAGGACTCGATGGCCTCACCAAGGGCCTTCACAGCTAGATCTGGGGTTGGGCCTCATTGATTGGTGGCTAGGCCACGATGGCCCTTGCTTGCTCTCTGTGGTGTCGCTTGCGGCCGCCTAGTGGCTGGCAAGGGCCCTTGCAACCTCACCTAGGGCCTTCATGGTCGAGGGTTCCCCGTGACCCTTGCTGGCCCTAAAGCAAAAAAAAAAGAAAAGCAAAATACAAATAAAAGTAAACAAATTTAAAATAAATTCAAAAAAAATTTTAAAAATGAAAATTTCCACTAAGATATTTGGCTAGAATTGGTACTCAAGTGATCTATTTTTTTTTTTTTTCAATATGACATAGAAATGAGCGAAAAAAAGATTTTGGCATACAAATGAATATCGTACGAAAGTTTTGGCACTTCAATAATTCTTATCCCATTCATTTTGCGTTTACACCGTAGAAGACACCCCCTCACCCCCTCCCTCCCTCATTGGTAATCTCTACATGAAAAGAGGGAGCAGAATCGAGCACAACCTCGCTGCTGCTATCAACCTCGGACTTCGCATGCCGCGATTGTCGCACTCGTTATCACGTTCCCTCCGCCGTCCATTGCAGTCATCGTCTCTTTATTCGTCCCATTGATTAGAATAAGTTTGGGTCTTTCACGTCCATCTCTTCTCTCGCTCGCTCTGGTCCCCCGTCTCATCTCAGTCTCCCTCCCTTGTCATGCCTTGCCTCCCTTCGCCCTCGACCGTTTCTCCTCGCTGCCTCAAGCTTCAAGCCCGCACAGTTGTGACCTCAAATCGAGTCCGCTGGACGTGCTTGACTTCAGATTGACCTTGATCCAGCGTGAGGGCTTGATATGGTCCATTAACCACGCAATAATTTTTCGGAGTAGGGAGGGAGAGGAAAAAGAGCAACGTTTTCTTATTTCTACTAAGAGTCCGTTCGTTTCGTGGAAAATTGGTCATTTCTAGAAAATATTTTCCTAAAAATTATTTTTCAAGAAAATGACAATATTTTATGGTGTTCAACTAAAATTTGAAAATGTTTTGAAAAATATTTTCCGGTGTTCAGTAAAGAAAATATTTTCCGCTCATCAGATTGGCAAACGCGAGCATCAAGCTCGAGGCTCGCTAGATCGATAAGCTTGAGGTTCACTTAGTAACGGCCGACGACTAGTCAAGAAAGAAGAAGATGGGAAACAAAAGAAAAAAAAAAAAAAAAAAGAAATAGAAAAGAAAAGGGAAAATAAAAATAATTCAAATAAAAAAAGAAAAGAAGAAAAAGAAAGGGTAGGAGGAAGTGATGATTTGTAGAAGTGTGAAATAAGAGAGATCGGGTGAGGAAAATATTTTTCACTTTTCAAAAGTGGAAAATATTTTCCCCTAATTTAGAAGAATTTTTTTTTTTTTTATGGAAAATATTTTCCCAAGGAATTCATTTTCCGTGAAACGAACGCCGGAAAATCCGGAAAATGTTTTCTCGGAAATTATTTTTCACGAAACGAACGGAGCCTAAATGTTAATTATCACATGGTAATTATTTTCATTGGCACAATTATAATAGAGGATCAATTTATAGAGAGCTGCGTAGACTTAGTCCTAACCAACTTTTTGCTTGTAACAAAAAGGTTATGGACGACAATTTCAGTCTTTGGATTTCTTATTGCCTGTGGCTTTCGGTGTGGATTTCTTATCTTTTGGGCCCTCATTGCTTCTTTGGGCCCATTCAACACTCGCCCAGACAACCTTTAAACATCGTTTAAATGTTTTCTGTAGCCTCTGATTAATAATGCTATGCTCTTTTGTTCCTTTTCTGTTTCACATTTTTTTTTCCTGTACATAATGCAATCCAAAACTCAGCTGCTTCAAAATTGGCTTTTAAATTTCGTCGAAGATTGAATCCCTTCGGACGGATTGTAGATTCGAAACACAAATCCCTACAGACTAAACCCCGGACAGATTCTGTTCTCTATGCTCTGGTAGGAAATGTTCCACAGAATTTAACACTGCAAGGAGAAATAATTGACTATTACCAAAAATTTGAAGCCGAATCACAAGCATCATCATCATCAGAATAATCCCACGATTTTACAGTGCGCTTTTAATGACCAGTTTAACATGGGTTCAATGCGGGGAAGCGGGAGCCAAATTAATTAAGGCCTGTCCCACGTGCAATGGTTGTGTTAGGCCTAGTTCGGTTCGGTACAATTCAGTTTGGTTTCCAAATTGAACCAGCCCGATTACACACCCTAACACAGACATGTGGGCAGGCTATTTCAATTTGGGTGATGCCTCATGCAGCCAATAGATGTATATTAGCTCAATTTTATCATACGTCATTTTCGAGTCCCGTGAGATAAAATCATAACATTATTTAGAGTATGTTTGTTTGAGTGAAAGTTTCTTTTTGGAAATTAGTTTTCCACGCTTTCACTGGTTTGATTTGCTGAAAATGAGTAGTCAATTGAAAACACTTTCCCGTCAAGAAAAAAATATTCATGTATGAAATTAGAAAAATAAAATCCTAAATCTAATAAGGTCAAAATACTTCTTAGAATAACTCATCTTGATTTTTTTTTTTTTTATTTCCTTTTCTTTTACCCCTTCCCCCGTTGGTCGCCGGGCTCCGGTGATGGCCGGCGAGGCCGTGGTGAGCTCGAGCACTGGCGAGGAAGAGGGAACTATAGAAATTCAATTCCATGGCGGAGACCTCCGTGTGAAAAGACAGAGAAAGTAAAATCATTCGAAAGTTCTGCGGGAAAATCTACAGGAGCCTTGGAAATTCAATTCCATGGCAAAGACCCTCGTCTACGGCATTATCCATTGCAAATCCTTAGGCAACTGGCCGAATCGCACCAATCCAACCGACCTCCTCTTCCTTTCAAACAAAACAAAAGCCCTAGCTGAGGAAGAAGGAAAAAGGAAAAGAAATATATTTTAAAATTCTATTTTTTTAACGTAAAGTCATGAAATTGAAACTATTTTCTAAATGAAATCCAAATATCAGAAAAGTTTTCGGTTTTTGTTCACATATTACAAATTAAAGGAAAACTAATCATTTTCAAGGAAATTGATTTTCCGGTAAGTATTTTCTTTTATCATAGAGTTTTCCCCAAAAAAATTCGCCCTTATACTCAATGTCATTGTTAAAAGTTCAATTTCATCCTAGATAAATGTGGAAAGTCGATGTTAACTTTTACAAAAAAACAATTATTTCCAATGAAATGAAGTAATTTTAAGGCGACCCACAACATGAAGGCACCATGTTGCAAGTCACGATAAATGCACTCCCCGTTTCAAAACTTCAATTGAGAGTTTGTTTGTTTTTTGATTTTCTGGTGCTTGGACGGTGGAAAAATAATCAATTTGTAGAAAAGTTTTCCATGACTGAAAATAATAAATTTAGATTGGAAAAAAATTTCACTTTCTGGCAAAAATAAATATATTTTCCTTAAATCAACAAACAAATTGTCCTTGAAAATGATCTCTATGCAAAAGAAAAAAAAAAGTTTCCTTTATCATGTATTTTTTAGAAACAAATGCACCCTAAGTGTGTGCACTTGGGTGCACGTGTGATAAAGATGATGACTACTCTTGTGCATTCACTGTAGTAACCTTTAAGCAATCCAAGTGGTTTTGAAAAAAGAAGTTTGGCAAAGACAATGGGCAAATAAACGCATTCACTAATTATCTACATTACAAACAAAAGGGAAGATTCAAAATTGTTATCTACCTTAATATTTACTAAAATGTCATTAATACAAAAAATTACAATAATAAAGCCTCTTGTCTATTCACTTGAGTAGGTAATTTTTTTTCCCCTTAGTGAGTGCTTACTCATAACGTTATATTTGGTTTTCTTTTGCATTCAAAGTACAACGATCTGATCGGAACCACTTGAGCTAAGCCGCTAAAAGAATTGCGCAAATATCAACATAAGGTAGCGACACTGGTTATTAAGGTGAATCTGGATGGTGCTTTTCATAGTCCAAATTAGATAGGGGCGATTGCAAGCATAGCACGAGATCACACTGGTAGAATGACCGATGGATTCACACACAGCATTCACACTTCTACAGCACTTGAGACGGAGACCCAGACACTTTTGCATATGCTAAAGGATCTATTGAAGAAAGGCAAAACCGATGTTTACCTGCAGATTGAATCAGATAACCTCATCCTCGTTGAGACCATTAATCGGAGTCGTCTGCCACCATGGGAGTGCCATGCTCTGTTCGCTGAATGTGATGCCCTAATGCCCTGTTTTCCCAATCTCTCTGTGAAGCATTGTCGACGTGAGGCAAATGCCCCAGCCGATTGGGCCGTGAAAGCCCACGAGCGAGGCCTCCTTCCATCCAACTGGGTTCTTTATCCTCCTCAAGCTATGTTGGATATAATATGTACTGATGCCCTAGTAAAGGGTTGTATCTTCCTTCCTTCCTACTTGAATATATATATATATATATATATATATTGCCTTTTCCGACTAAAAAAAAAAAAAAAAAGGTAGCGACACTGCGGGATGAGTTTTTTTTTTTTTCAAGATCTCTCTTTCCGAATATGAGACTTGAATTTGCCAAATATGCCCACTTGAAGCATTGAAGTCGTCGTCATTGTCGGCTCATATTGCTCAACAATACTCCCCCATTGAATGTGTGATCTGGTTCATCTCTAGCCTGCCGCCACCCCAGAAGTCCGTTAAGAGTTATATCTTTTGAAAGCCCTCTCACCTTGGCCAGCACTCCTTGCTCTAATTGGATTGGCCTGTATATTTTAACCTTGAACCACGCATTTCCGCTGGAGGGCTTCTGCTATGACAACATTTGTCACAATTTGGATTTGAATGTATGTCACAATTCGGCCAGAGCCAAGCTCAAGTATCCACACAAAGTTGTGATATGGGAGGGTAGATCTTGTTTGTATCGCTTAAAAAGGCCTCCCACATTGAACTTAGAATGTCACGCGAAGATCATCAAGTTTGATGACTGATAAGGCTAACACGAAATCTATAAAGGGTCAAAACGTTTCCCAAAAGGAGATTTGAACTTCTTTATGGAATTAATGAAAGAGCTCTAAGAGATAGGAAAATGTATTAGCATGTATATAGTGATTTACCTTTAATTAGGCTTACAGCCACTTAGATATGATGAAAAATAATAATTGCTGGAATATGGCTCCTGAGTATGTGATGGAAGGAATTTTTTCGATGAAGTCGGACGTTTATAACTTTGGGGTTGTTGTGTTAGAGATAATAAGTGGGAGAAAAAATAGCTGTTTGCAAGTGACATAATTTGGTCAGACCCTACTTGTGTTGGTACTTCCCTTATACCGATTATGCTCTTGGCCCCCATCTTGCCGAACAAGTTATAGCTTTACTCTTACTCTAATATCTACAAGCTGCTTCAATGCAACAGGCACGGAATCTGTGGTCTTAGGGCTGAGTGCTGGAATTGATGGATCCTTCGCCTAAGCAGTCGTATGATGTAGATTGAGTGCTGAATTGCATCCACGTTGCGCTGTTGTGCGTGCAAGAAGATGCAGAGAACCGGCCGTGCATGTCATCCGTTGTCATCATGCTGGGTGGAAACAGCATAGAATTTCCTGGGCCGACAGAACCGACGAGCTTGGCTGGACGAGCACTTTCACTTCCGACATCAGATGAGCTGCTTCTTTAGGTGTTTCCCTAGTTTGATATGTTGCCATTACTAGTATTATCATAAAGCAGCTTGTCTGCTGGACATGATCAAATGTTCATGAAGAAAGAGGAGATATTTATGAATAGTTCATCCCGAACTGTACTGTTTTATACCATAAGCTTCTTATTTCACTTTAGGTAGCAACCCAGGATTGTCACATTATTCCTCTGTTGTAGTCTAGCAATCAAGGCAACTTCAAAACAGTAAATCTGGTGCATTGTCATGGCATGTAATATGAAATAATTGCACTTTACTTGATTCCAACATCCTTAGACAATAAATGTTCTATTCAATTAGATAGTGTTGATAATATTCTCTTAACTTAAGAGTATTGGTATGCAGGTCAAGATTAGCCTACAAAATTAATTTGCACTATAATTTGATGAGAATTCTTCTAGGCATCGAACATGATTCACTCATCTAAGTTTTCATTTACAATTTATTCTACTTTATGAGGTAGTGATATGAACCGAATGTAATTTACCTGATGATACTATAAATGATTTGTGCAATCAAGTCCAAAACATTTTTTTTTGTTGGATGCAATTTACTCCTTCGTACAAGCTCACAACTAAGTCTGTTGATTTGGCATGCCGAGATATACTGTGGCGTATTTTTAATTTTTTGCATAAGTGATACTGACTTGGCATGTTGAAATCCGGCTTGGCATTTTCTTAATTTCATATTGCATAAGGGATGCTGATTTGGCACCACGTAGAAAAACAGTAATAAACTAAAAAGAAAAAAAAAATCAAAGTCAGAGTGGGAATTTTACCATTCGATTGACATCATGAAATTTCGTCAATAATAAATGAAAATTACCAAGAATTCTCTTAATTAATAAAAGGGTAAAGGTTGGGTAGGCTTGGATGTAACCAATTTTATATTACGAGTGTGCAAAACGGATTGCTCGAACTAGAAACTGCTTACACAAGAACAAACCGAACCGGCTAATTGGATCTAGTCTTTGGGAGTGTTAGTCCAGTTCCCGATTCCTAAAAGTGGAACCGATGCCTGGGCAGTCCGATTCCCAGTTCCAAGAGGAAATCGAATTGAGCCAACTACATATACTTTTTTTCATTATTTTTATTTCTTCAAAAAATTAGTGGATTTAGTTTATTATTTTTGGGGAAATAAGAGCTTGTAATTGGATAATAAGGTATCGAGATGGGAGTATAGAATTTGTTTCGAGTTCTAAATTTGTTCATGATCATGCTTTTGGACATTATAATATCCAAATGGAAAATATGAAAAAGAAAATAATGGCAAATTCCATTGGATTGGATTGGAGTTGGACCAAACTAGTGGTTGGTCCGGTTCTTGATCCTTGGTCCCCAAGTCCCAACTTTGGGAATCAGTCCATCTGACCCGGTTCCAAGCCAATTTCTAGTTCCACCTTGAAACTGGACCGAACAAGAAATTAACCACCCGTACTTTATATATGCCCTTGATTAAGAATTTGACATATTGCAATTTGCGTCTTATATTTTTCACCTTAGGATCCTCCTCCTTCAATCCTTAGTACATCTCTACACAAAGGAACATAGTAAAGACCAAAAACCCCACCTCTTGGGACGGGCCTACACATGCAATATTTTTTAGATTAATGACATAAAAAAACTCCAAACTTATATATTTATGATGAATTTACTCTAAAGTAATTTTTTGACCACTAAAAATCATAAATTGGTATATTTATTGCAAATTTATTCCTCTATTAATCATTACATGCAACAATACAAATTGCCTTTAGCAAATTAAATTATTATAAAATACCATAAAAACCAATTTTTTCGACTAATTTTCAATATGAACAAATGCCGCTTATGATTAACTTTCTTCGAATCAAATTTAATGGAAAATATATATTCCGGTGATAGGAAATTTTCAATGAAGTAATCTTAAAGTCATGTCAACTGTCAAGTAGAGTTTGAGCAAGGGTTTTTTCCTGTGATACAATTCAAATGCAATTGATGTCATAATATTTTTTTTTAATTGACAGAATTTTAGGAAACATTTCGTACTTTATAGATAATACTTTCCAACGTTATGCTAGAACTAATTTTTTTTTACTCATATCCTGAAATTTAGAAATAAACCCATGGTTGCATTAGAATTGCATGCAACTAACAAGAAAATTTGTAAAAGGTTTGGGCCGAAAAGCCCATACTCAGCACTCCAATCTGTCACTGTCATCGCTCTGGCAATGGCTAGATTCAAGGCCCAAACGTTCGAACGTCGCAATTTTCGGTCCATCGAACCGGGCGGCGTTCTTCATCTTCTTCTTCCATCTTGCAGAGGAGGCGACTCCCCGAAGAACGGAGAGGGTTTAAGGCTTACTGGGACGAGACCAGACCATCCTTAAACCCTACGCACGCGGGATTCGCCGTCGGGTTTCTTGGTGGGTCTTTGCTCGGAGATGGGGAAGCAGAAGAAGGTGATACTGCCGCCGGACCTCCCGCCGGAGGTGTCGGAGGAGGCAATCGAGGTCTCCGACGAGGACTTGCAGTTCGTGAACGAGAACCTCGACTACGCCGGCTTCGTGTCCCGCTTGGACACCCATTCCATCACCAAGTCAGTGACCGCCTCCCTCCCCCTCCTTTTCTTGTTTCTTTCTTTTTGTCGTTCTTGATCCGATTGAGGAGGGAAGGCGGTACCCGATGAGCCCATTTGGGGATTCCCCGTGAAGAAGTTCGTAGAAACAGTAGGTGGGTAGGTGCGTATTTCGGTTACGCTGATGATGGTCTTTGTGTTTGTGGGCTGCGCAAGGCATGTGACGCGGGTGGCTGACGTTAAAGAAGATGCCCTGGAAGCACTCTACGAGAAGAGGCTGAAGAAGAAGAAGGCCCTGCAGAAAGACGAGGAGGAGGAGCAACCCGGGATTCAAGTGGGTCGTGTGGATGCTCTGCCCGTCAAGACCTTGGACGGCCAACTCTACTATCGCACTTGTATTTGCACCCTTCTTGCTTATAGAAATGTGAATACACTTTCGGCTCGTTATGGACCTGTGCTGACTTTTGTGCCGTTTTGTCTTTTGGAAAATGCAGTGTTGAAAGCATCCAAACCATCTGAAGATGGAGGTGAAGGAGAAGAACACGCCCAAGAGACAGATAGGGGTCTGGTGAAGCTCACTAAAGCAGAAAGGCGAGCTAAACTTAAAAAGAGCAAGAAAGAAGCTAAGAAGCAGGCAAAAGAGCTGCCTCCAGATGAACTGAAAGACAACCCCCAAACAGCTGTTTTGGTATCGCATCACCTCATCTCTCCCTGTGCATCTTTTGGTCTTTGCTTCTTGTTTTCTCGAACTATCTTTTCATCTAATTGAGTGGCTATACTTCGTAAGGGGCTGGAAATTCGACACTGCTAAAATTGATGGAAGGATAAAGATATACTCTTTTTTCGCCTTTCTTTTTTTTCTGTTTGTGCTTTGGTTGATGGTGAGATTCAGCATACCCTGGAGATCTCATTATACTTTAAGTTGCATAGCATCAGTTTTGGAGGTGCCTATACCTCTCTTTTCAGTGCTTTGCTTCCTGTTGCGTAAAACTTGTGCATATATCTTGTGAGATCACTTTAGCTTGCTTATACTGAGTCATTGGTTTAGATGCAATGAGGATTTGGACTTGATATTATGCCTGGATGTTTATCACAAGTTTGCTAGTATCATCATACGGTTATCATACAGTACTTTAACATCAATACATTTCTTCTCATCTTTATGCAATGTCATGTTTTCTTTAGGCTGAGTTGAAAGAGGACATCACTGCAGAAGAGTCATTTGAAACTAAGAAGTGTAAACTTGCGGAACTGGGAATTTCCCTGCTTGCTGACCCAGAGTCTAATATTAAACTGTTAAAAGAAATGCTGCAGACGTGCAATGATCACAATCATGCTATCGTTAAGCTTGGGCTTCTATCTTTGTTGGCTGTGTTCAAAGACATCATTCCTGGGTATGTTGCTGAGTTTATTTTGATGTGATCTTTACAGTTACGTCTACTCTCCATGTGTTCCCTCGGCACTGTTGTGATGTTTTCCTTTGTTGTGATATTATAGCTACTGCATTAGACTTCCTACTGAGAAGGAGCTGGAGATGAAAGTTTCAAAGGATGTCAAGAAGATGCGGTATTATGAATCGACACTTCTGTCTGCATACAAGGTTTTACTTGATTTTCTTGTGATTGTTGAATGAAGTGCACTCACCAGAAATGGGACAAAAAACACTACAAATCTTGGTTTACACATTCCTGTTTTAGTTAGTTTAATGTTGATTCAGAATTTGTTTCAATCCAATTTTATATACTCTGAGCTATTTCAAAATTTATTTAACAGGCCTACCTGCAGAAGTTGATGGTTTTAGAAAAAGTCTCCTTGTATCAACATGCGGTGGTTCGCTGCATCTGTACTTTGCTAGATGCTGTTCCTCATTTCAATTATCGCGAGAGCTTGGTTGAAGTTGTTGTCAGAAACATAAGTTCCTCGGATGAAGTCATAAGGTTTAGCCATATATTTTTCACTTCTCATTATTCTTCTTATGTTAAGAGTTTGCAATAAAAATAAGACCTTTGGTTGACTAGATGAGGAGAATGGTTGAATAATTGAGAACTTAGAAGAATAGTATAATTGAATAATTGAGAACTTTGAAGAATAGTCTTTTGTTAATGTGGTCATTTGGGTGCAGAATTCTATTCTCATTTTGTGAATGGCTTGGGTGCTTCTGTGACAGATGAACTCATAAGATCACCAATTTTGTTTTATCTATGAATATAAGTTGTTGCTTGCTTTTGGTTTAAGTTCCCTGCCCAAACAAAAGGGAAATAGATGAAGCATTGCTTAGCAATCATTTAGAGATGCAATGGCTTATGTTTGTGGTTATGTAAATCTGTGAGCATGTGTGCATGTGCCCTTGTATGAAGTCATGCATGCAATGTAGTATGATCTTTTTATGTTTAAGTCTGAAAAATAGTAGATAACATTCTATTTATTCTACCTTTTTACTTTTTGGTACGGAGTTGGGACTACAAGAAAAGGAGCTACTCCTTAAAGAGTCAAGTGCTACAATGACACGTGATAGACAATTCTACTTCTAGTTTTCTGGTCATATTCCTGGAGCATTTTTTCGCATATATATTTTCCCTTTTCCTCTCTACTCTTCTCTTGAATAAAAGATGTGAATGTATATCATCAGGAAACTTTGTTGTGACACTATTAAGTCACTCTTTACAAATGAGGGTAAACACGGTGGTGAAGTGACTGGAGCAGCTGTTCGATTGATTGCAAATTATGTGAAAGCTCATAATTGTCAGATGCATCCTGACTCGATTCAAGTATGTTCTCTTTTTGGTCAAATATCCACGTATGTTTAATAGGTCACTATTTTGAACTTTTGCGTTTCAATTACTTTGTTATTTTGTTTAATTCACCCCCTCCCCTCCTCTCTCTCTCTCTCTCTCTCTCTCTCTCTCTCTGTTATAACTATCAAAATGCTTTTTCAGGTACTTATGTCTCTGTCATTTGACGAGGACCTTCATAGATCTGAAGCACCTGATAAAGATAAAAAAGTTAAAAAGAGGAATTATAAGAAAGGAAACCGACCAGAGGAATCAAGCCAGCCACAACCGAATGATAGAAAGAAATCTAGGCAAGAAATGATGTCGAAAATGAGGGAAGAGGTAGGGATTCTTATGCAACAACTGCCTACTTTCTCTGATTTTCTAATTTCATATCATAAAATTGAGGTTCTTGGTGGTGTAAACAGGTTGCTGCTGATTATAAAGCAGCTAGCTTTGATCCAGATATTAAGGAGCGCCGAAGGATGCAGTCAGAGACACTTTCTGCCGTATTTGAGATATATTTTCGTATTCTGAAGCATACTATGCAGTCAATTGTGCCCAGGTGATTTCATGTGTCATTTTGTATGGTTTTGACACTATAGTGAAATATTTGAACATGGTAGGGCATATTGGTCTTGGTGCGTAGTACCGTGTCAAAGCAAATGTTTTATCAGACACTGAAACTGGGGTTTCAATATTGGTCAGGTCTTCAGATTGACATGAAAAAATTCATAGGACAAATTTAAGGTGTGGTTCTTAATTATAAGTGATGCTGTCCATTTGCTGTGTTGATTTAATCTTTCTGTTTGTTTTACAGACCTAATGGAGATACTGGTACAACTCATGTGACTGAGGCTCACCCACTCCTTGGACCATGTTTGGATGGTCTAGGAAAATTTTCTCACCTGATTGACTTGGATTATATTGGAGATCTCATGAGTTACCTTAAAAAGCTTGCATGTTCTGGTGGAAAATCGGACAGTTCAGGAAAATGCGTGACCGTCTCGGAAAGACTTCGCTGTTGCATCATTGCTTTTAAAGTAATGAGGAACAATCTTGATGCTTTGAACGTTGATTTGCAAGATTTTTTTGTTCAGCTATACAACCTCATACTTGAATACAGGCCTGGAAGGTTAGCACTTCTATGTTGGGTGTTCAGTACCTTGCTGTCAAGTTTGTTTTTTTGAGGTCATGTGCTCATGCACTTTCAGTTACCTGATTTTATTATAAGCCATAGCTCTAAATGCAGATAACTTTGTTCGGAGATGAAATAGTGATCTATTTCTCATGACCACAACACTTTTAACTGTAATTAATATCTGATGTCTGAAGCAGAGATCATGTCCTTGCTGTCAAGCTGGTTTTCTGGACTCATCTGCTCATGCACTTTCGTTCACATGATTTTCTTTATAACCGCAGTCCTAGATGTTTGGCAATTACAGAGAAAGTCATGCAAGCATTAGTGACTTTGTTATAATGAACAAACCAGATTGGCAATAGTGTCTTTCTCCCTTTGTATGGTTACTCATTGATATCTGATGTCTCAAGCAGAGATCGGGGTGAGGTGCTAGCTGAAGCTCTAAAGATGATGCTGTGCAATGATAGGCAACATGACATGCAGAAGGCTGCAGCATTCATAAAGCGTTTAGCCACATTCTCGTTATGCTTTGAGTCTGCAGAGTCCATGGCTGGTACCCTCTTGGTATCCCATGCCAATTATTTCTTTCCTTGATACTAAGATTATCATTCTAATTGGTTACTTGTTTGCCCTTACTCGCAGCCTTGGTCACTTTAAAGCATCTCCTCCAAAAGAATATTAAATGTCGGGTTTTGTTGGAAAATGATCCTGGAGGTGGCTCAGTATCAGGTTCTGTTGCGGTAAGCAATTTACTGCTTCCATGCAGAACCCTTAATTGATGCATGATATGTTAGATTTAAAATGGAGATGAATGTACTTATGCATGTGAAGTGTAGTCTGGAAATCAGGAAACATCTCCTCATTATGATTGACTTCAGTTTTTTTCCGTGTCTTGTGCCAGAGTAAATTTAAATTTCCCCATTTAGCTCCAAGCAGGGCCTTGGAGAAAGTTGTAGCTTGCAGCCTTACTACAGTT
Source organism: Eucalyptus cloeziana (assembly GCA_014182715.1). Taxonomy (NCBI): domain Eukaryota; kingdom Viridiplantae; phylum Streptophyta; class Magnoliopsida; order Myrtales; family Myrtaceae; genus Eucalyptus; species Eucalyptus cloeziana. The sequence goes on from CM024638.1 coordinate 18,394,136, forward strand.
GTAGCTACGTTTGGAGCCTTTCCTACCATTTCTTAGTTTAGTTTTATGATTTTTGCTTTGCCTTTTGACCGTAGTCTGCAGAAAATGAAAAGAAATCTGGAACTTTACTAAATGTTCTTGTACAAGATGTCTGCTCAGTAGGATTGTTGCTTTCTAGAACCATTTTTCTAGTTGTCATCGTAAATGTCTATTGAGAAGCTATGGTGGTGGCCTTTCTGACGAGCATTGGGCGAGCTTATCTTACATTCTCCCAGGCGTAGTGATGTTTTGCCATCTGCATGACTAGAGTGCACTCTTATAAGCTTTACCTTTATTTAAGCTCTGCTCAATAAAGGACCAATTTCTCGCATGATTCTGTCATATCAGATTACTTGGTTTCATGTACCCTTTTGTGTTGCCGAGTAAACTATGAACAATCTCTCTCATAGCAATTACTGTTTTGCAGAAATATCAACCATATGCCTCGGACCCTAATCAAAGTGGTGCGCTAGCTTCCGTGCTTTGGGAACTCAACCTTCTAACAAAACATTACCATCCAACAATTTCAACTATGGCTTCGGGCATTGCTAACTTGAGCATTGCTCCTACCCAAGCTTATCTCTCCAGGATGTCCCCTCAACAAGCGTTCCTGGACTTGTCACTTGAACGAGAATCCTTCAGCCTGAAGACCAATGCTATGAAATTGAGCAACAAGAGGAAACGTGCGAGTGAAGGAGCGGCCACATCCAGTGTGGACCGAGTTCTGGAGGAAGCAGGTTCACTCGACGAAGGCGAGGTGAAAAAGAAGCTATCAGAACATTATATGCTCCTGCACGACATAAAAGAGAATGAGAGATTGAGGAGCGAGTTAGATCGTACAACGAGGGCACTCAGTTTATACGATGAATACAAGAAGCAAAAGAAGCAAAAAAGAGGTGGAAAAAATGTGTCCTGAATCTATAGAAAATCGGTCTCTGCCCACTGCCTAGGTCGTAATTTTGGTAAAGATTCATCTTTTTTTTTTGAAATTTTGGGTTACCTACTACGTCCATTTTCCATCTTTTTCTTCCTCTAAATATTCATTCTCTTATTGGTTTTTTAATTGAAATCCCCTAAACCGAATTCACCGTTTGGGATTTTAAGAGCTGGACAGAATTAGCATATCGGTGAGAGAATGATGGGACTATGAAGGATGTGGCGTTATGTGCCTCCCTCTCTTTTGTCCGGCAGGGCCAACCCATTTCGTCTGATCGACCCAATTACTAGCACCATAAAAACTTTAACAGCTTATATCGAATAAAATCTCAGTTGTCATTTTTCTACGTTGGGTACCTTGAGAATTTGGAAATGACAATGACCATCTACGTAGATATCAAGACGAATTTTCTGATTGATGGGATTAATAATTGCATGTGAGGCAGGAAATGTATCGTCCGAAGGAGACTAGTGCGATTTCGCATATGATGCAATTCTATAATTGATGGCAGTAATTCAGCAATTGGAAGAAAGACTGGCGAGTTTCAACATCTACTCTACACATCGAAAGCCTCTTCTAAATTAAGGATTAACGATAATCATATGGTCACGATTCTGTGATTAACACCCGTTCGGCATTATGAAACGAGTAGATTTTGACATTCGGATGGTGATTAGATAGATCTCGAAAGCTCAAGAATTTCCCTAACCCTACTACAGCTAAAACTACTCTCTAAAGGCAAATCTCATAATCGGACTTATTCTTCAACGGCATCGTATGTTTCCTTGCCGGCGATAATGAATCGATAAAGAATAGCGGCTCGCGCATGACATAACATGGTCAGTTCCTACTCGCGTTGGTATGTATTTCCCTCACGACGAATATGCTTGCAATACTATCCTTGCCAAACAAGTTGTGGTTTGTACTCTTCGAATTCTAGCATCTTGCTTGTCACGCTCCGGATCTTCTCTTGTCGTGGAAACACAATAATCGCTTCGTCAGGATTAACTTGCAACATCCTAGGAGGCGTTGCCGTCCAATTGATTTTTATCTTTCTATTAAGCACATGCAGAAGTGTGCAACTCCATCACCTAATCAACAACGTCAAATGGATAGTAAGGAAAACACACATGAATTATTCATTTTATCTACTTCATATATAAATTGGAATGATTTATTGGCGAGCCCACTTCTTTAGGGCCATTCCCCGCACAAAAAGATATAAGTGGGGAGGGGTTAGTCCTAACTCTTTCTACAAGGGCGGTTACCAAAAGTAGTTCCCTTCAAAAGCTGGTGTCCTTAGGGCTAGGGCTTGGACTTTGGGTCGTGGTTGGGGTTGGACTCAAGGTCGTTCCCCGCACAAAAAGATATAAGAGGGGAGGGGTTAGTCCTGACTCTTTCTACAAGGGCGGTTACCAAAAGTGGTTCCCTTCAAAAGCTAGTGTCCTTAGGGCTAGGGCTTGGACTTTGGGTCATGGTTGGGGTTGGACTCAAGGTTGTCCATGGTGTATCAAGAGGGGGCAACATTGACCTGTTAGCATCATTGGGCAGACTGTTGAACCCACAACGAGGACCGTAGAAGTCCTCGTCAACCCAGGCAAAATAGGCCACAGATAGATGGGGAATTAGGTACTCCACGCCCTCATCCACCTACACCATTGTGGTATGGTGCTAGAAGAGGATGTCGGTTGTAGCGTCCTCAATGTCCAGCACCACAACCTCCATATATACAGGGAGACCAAAACAAGATGGCAGAAGACTCATACCTATTGGCCTGAAAAAGATTAAACAACAACAAATGAGTTTTTTTTTTTTGGTCAGTAACAACAACAAATGAGTTGAAAACTCAATAAATAAATAACCTAAATCTCGTATAGACAGATGCCTGGTATCAAGACCTTAAGATTACTCGTCTGAAACATGTTGATGGCAGATCAATAACAAAACCTTTGCTTTGCCTTAACTATGAACATGAAGGAATTCATTCTTTACTTAACATCTGTCCTATCAAGAGTCTACGAGATATCCCATACTCATAAAACTTTTAAACGTGTCGGTTAATAACTTCATCAACATACACAAGTCCCTTGAGATCTAAATAATAGCATATTTTTTTTTTTACTTGTGCTGTACCTAGTACAATTAATAGCAAAAAATATTCTCACGTGTCAGATATTAGTGTCTAAAATATTATCATGGCATTTGAGAGTTGTGTAGTGTTTTCTTGACTGCTTGATTGTCATGTTGTCTGAGAAAAGGTTGTTGTACACGCTTCCACATGTGCTTAAATTTAAGATTAAAAAGAAATGGGACAGTGATGCACTTAGGACATTGCCAAAAAAAGCCCCGCTGCTCGAGACCCTAGGGCTAGAGTTGGGGTTGTAACAATTATGGTATGTGTTGCTTTTGGAAATTGTACAGCAACACAAGTTTTAAAGCGGTAATTGACTATGACTTTAGGCAACATTTTTTTTTTTTTGTTGGGGGGGGGTGGCGGCAGAGAATTTTGGCAAGTGACTCTGGTAGTATAAGAATAGAAGAGAAAATGGATGTCAAATGATTCAAATCTTCAAATTATTGTCTACAGTTTAGGCAACGTTTAATGGATTTTTTTTTTTTAATATGTTTGGCAACAATCTTTAAATTATTGTCTTACATTGAAAAGGCGTAGGCAATTGAAGGTACTATGCTTCACTCAGTTACAAGTGTTGCTTATTAAAATGAGAATTGCCTAACGCAGACATAGTATTGCCCTGTATTTCGGCAACGGCGGCATAAGCAACCCTCGGAAAAGTGCTGCCTAAAGGGAATATGCAGCCCATGCAGCGCAATTTTGCAGTAGGCCAGTTATGCGGAATGTTGCTCACTGGCCGGCATGCTTAGTAGGGAATTTGCATGTTCTTGCACCACCTTCCAAGCCATGATCACGTGCTTCTCAGTCACCAGCGTCGCCCCGACGGCAAACCGTAACACATAAACTCCTCCGACTGTTGTATGGCTCATGAAGACCCGGCCGGAAGCATTGATAGCGTGAAGCAATTTTGCATTGAGCCTGTTCACCTCGTTTAATTTCCATGCTTCGCCATGTTCGTTTTTGACCGCATGGCCGTTAGACGTGCTGGCGACCGCTGAGGGACGAATCCTGAAACAAACCAACGCAAAGTTTCTCGGGAAAACAACTTCAAATTGGGGATCTTCCTCCACGAGCTCCTCAAAGAGCTTTGCCAATCGGCAATGGTTCCTTATGTGACTCCTCAGGTTCTGCACGCCATGACTCCTGAGTACAAGCCACAGCTTCAATGCCCTGAACCTCCAGCTGAGAGAAATTTGCCAATCTGCGTAGTCAATAACTTGCTTTGACTCAGTTGCCTCATTCTTGAGGTACTCGGGGTCTGTTGATAAGGACTTCACGAGGGCATTTGGGTCTTTTACCCAGAGGCAGCAGCAATCGAGAGGGGTCAGGAGCCACTTGTGTGCATTGAAGCTGAATGAATCTGCAAACTCCACCCCATCGATGAATTTCCTGTACTCCGGGCATATACACGAGGCTCCCGCGTACGCTGCATCGACATGGACCCACATGCTGAACTCGCTTGCGACTTTGCATAGAGGCGCCAGCGGGTCAACCGCTGCGGATGAAGTTGTCCCGACCGTGGCGCACAAGTACAACGGAATTAGCCCGGCATTGATGTCCAGACGGATTGCCTTCTCAAGCGAGTCCGGGGACAAGCCGAACAAGGTTGACCTCGTCGTCTTTAAGGCCCGGAAGTTCCGCGGGTCTATTCCCGCAACCTGGGCAGCTTTCTGGAATGAGCAATTCGTTTGGTCTGACCCGTAGACAACGAGCTTCGTAATGGAATCATGTCCCAACTTCCTCAGGACCCTATCTCTCGCAGCAGTGAGAGTGCAAATGATGGCTTCGCTGGTACTCCCTTCAATGACTCCCCCGCCATTCCCGAAAGGGAGGAATGGCCTTGGCAAGTCCAGCATTTTCCCAAGCCAATCCATGACTAGGCTCTCAAGCTCAGTCGCAGCGGGGGATGAGACCCACTTAAATCCTGCCACGTTGAACCCCGCGCAAAGCATCTCACCAAGGATCGCTGCAGTACTAGTGTTGGTCTGGTAGTAGGCGAAGAAATTGGGGCTCTGCCAATGAGTCAGGCCCGGGAATATGTGCTGGCGCACATCGTCGAGTATGGCCTCCATGGGTTCTTCATCCTGCGGGGCAGAACTCGGGAGGCGTTTCGAAAGATACCCGGGCTCGACTTGGCTAAGAACTGGATATTTTTCAATGTTCTCGTAGTACTTGGCTAGGAAGTCAACGACCATGTGTCCTTGACGCCTGAACTCTCCAGGATCGAGAGGGTTCATCGCAATCTTATTGCCAACGACGTTTTCGAGCAGGTGCTGGCAATCGCATTGAAGGATTTTCATAATGTAGTTGCAATTGTATCTTGGAGATGGGAGCGAAATGAAGTGAGGTTGCTGCCAATGCTTTTTTTCAGCTAGTTTGTGATGATCACTTCTTGCATACACGGCTTGATCTATATAGATGGGTGGTCTTAAATAGACTCGTCGAATGGGTAGGTTGGGTTTGAGTTGGGTCGAAAATGGTTCAATCCAAATAGATCTATTTAATTCGTTTTGACCAATTTTCATGTAATGTTTCATTATGATATGAACCAAGGAAAATGAAAATAGACTTTGTGGCATATATGCTATACCACATGCACAGCTCTTTTGGCCTTAGGATCAAGATTGTCTCTTAGCAACCAAATTCCATTTCGAATTTTGGTTCATATCATAGAAAATTTTATGATAGTAGAGTTCTGATACATAGGTTCCACGTTATAACAAGTGCAAAGCATATTACCAAAATTAATAACAATATCTGTGGTTACTAAAAAATCATACTAGACAGATAAGAATATGTTTTAAGGATTCACTGTAAACCACACAACACTTTTTTAAAGGAGGGTTTGGTCTGCTTTAATATTAAAAGAAGGATGCCTTTTTATAGGCATTTTTTGGAAAAGAAAAATACGAACAAAATTCTAGGACACTCGTGACTCAAGACTTTTCTACCAGTAGCTAACAATTTCAACTTTTCCATTCATGACCGACAATTTTTTTCATTTGCTACAATACAATACAGTGCTAAAGGAACTACTATAATAGTGCTACAATAATATCATTTATTGCTTTAGTAACGCTACACTGATGTTAGAGTAACATCATTTATGCAAACCCTATCTTTTAGCCGACAGTCTACACTGGTCGTATTAACAAACTGGTTTTTCAAAGTTTTCTTAGTCTGAGCTGTCCGAACTATCTTCATACTTTTTGCCTTTTGTATTCCCTGACGAGTCTTCCAACTTCCAAAATTTTCAAAGATACATTTTCAATAATCTCTTAGGGTTTCTTCTTTTTATGTAGAAACTGATGGGAAGTGAATGTGACATTAGCCAAACTTGATAGAACATCTATAAAACTCAATGGAACATCTAGCTAGGGTAGAATCTTTAGTTGGAGTGATGGACTACTCTTGTCGAGATCTAGAGCGAGTGCAAGCTGAAACTCACTGTGATCATATGGATCTTGTGATAATGGTCCTTCCAATTGGATACTTTGATGAGGATGGAGTATCTTTGAGGTTGGCAGAGTCCATATCAGCTTACATATCTATACCATAGTATTGATCAAGCGCTATATCAATTAGTATCTGATATTTTTAATTAGTAGGCTGCTCCCAAGAAGTATTGGTAGATCCCGCTAGCCACACCTCTGGTGGTATCGCTTGATTATACCGGCGTAAATCCTTTGGTGCTCTCGATATTCCTGAGGGAATGCAGAGATTTTGCAGGGGAGAGTCTAGAAGAGACTTTTTGGAATTACTTGGGGTTTGTATGTGGTTACCCCTCAGTTAGAGTTTTACTCATATCTCCACTTGGACGAGCAAACAATCATGGTCTGTCAAAGAGTATGGTTGTATGGAGTTCTGTATTAGGTCTACAGGCTTTGAGGTATTCCTTAAAGATACATTTCCATACCCCCAATGGTTTAAACCAATTAAGCACATCACCTAAATGCTTAACCTTTGGTCTCCCTAAATGATTATGCCAATAATTAAGACCATTTTGGCTGTTGGAAATTTAATGGCCAAGGTATAAAGATTGACTAAATACCAATAGAACCATTTGAATTCTTCTGGGAACTCCTCATTTGGGTTGAAAGATATAGGATGGATGAATGGATACTCTGGATATAAGCCATTTGGCCTAAAGCTTAATCCACCAAACTTGCTAATAATCTTCATTTGGTATATCCACATTTGACAATGAAGATTGTCAAAAAGGGTATTGGTTTGAATGTACCTGGGTATTTCTGGTAAGTAGGCTCTGTTGGGATTATCAGGTTTCATCTTGGTTGTTTTGAATCCACCCATTGGACTTCGTCACATACATGTTGATAAATGCTGTGAATGCATTTGGTCTTGACAGGAAGTCGGCAAGTATGTTTTTCTTTCCTACTATACGTTTGGTTTTAAAGGAATACTTTGAAAATCATTCTGCCCAACTGAGACGCTGAGGATGTGGTACCCATTTCTGCTTGAACTTCAGCATCTATTCAAAGAGAAGGCACATATGGCAATTCTTAAGAAGGACACCTTCTAGATGGAATTCTTCCGAAAAACGTAAAAAATCTGACAAATGTTATATCTACAACAAGAAATTCAATTACCATGGTTAAATAAGAGGTGGAGATCCAACCATTTCTTATGGAAGAATAATGGTGCCATCACATGATCATTGTCCTATCAAAAAGGTACTGCAATGACCATTTATATTCATCAATATCATGCACCTCTTATATCATGCACCGACAAGTCTATCCATGAATATTGATGAAGAAAAAAAACGTGTCTGAATTTTTAGTTCACTAACATATATACCTCTATCATTGATAATGCAATTTTACACCCTTATATTAATGGGCTTTGCTAGTATAATAGTCTTTGGGTTATTATGAGAATAACAACTCGTTTTGAGCCATAAATTCTTGAAGGAATGAGCCACAGAACAATTTATAATTATCTTTTTTTTTTTTTTGATGAATAAACTGTTATTTAAGTGGATGCTTTGTTCGGCTGTTGCGGTGCGGTTGTTTAAGTGGTGACGTGTCCTTGTGCTGGTGGGATCTCCTTATTCTTGTGCTCCTATCTGCCGTTGATTGGTTTCGACTCTAGCCTGTCCTTGGATGATTGGCTGGTGTTGGCTGTGTCAGCGTAGCGGTTAGGTCCTCAACTTTGGTTGTTGTGTCGTTTCCTTGCAGCTTGTTCTCGCGATGCCCTGTTTGGCAGCCCCTGTTGTTTTGTCGACACCCTTCCACTCGTTTTGATCTGTTGCCATTATGAGTGTAAGTTTTTGGTGCCGGTCTTTTTTGTATAGTTGTGGTTAAAGCTCAATATGTTTTTTCCTTACAAAAAATTTAAAAAAAACTGTTATTTTCATAGTAATTTAAAAACTGCAACATAATCATTTCTCCATGTCAATTATATCGTTCACCTTATTTTTTTTTTCATTATTGAAAATACACTCATCCTTCTTTTATGCCTGCCAAAACACAACCCTAATTATGACACATAAACCATAACGATCCAAATAGGAGATTCACTGTAACAAATTCCGAGATTAGGTTGTGTTTGCCGAGGAAAGGTTCTCTTGACAAATATCTTTCACCAAGTGGGCAAAACTTCATTGAGTCGCCGTGACAATTAATGAAAATAAATTCATGAATTTCTGCCCAGGCAAATGCACCTTCAATGCAAAATTTAGACCCTTTTTGGCCATCTTGGCAACTTCCTTTTCTAGGAGGAAGGATAGGCACCGATTTCTCATTTTCTTAAATCGGGCAACATATTGATCCACCATCTCATTGTATTGTTAGATTATTTGACGGTGGCTAGATCCGATAACATCACTTCAAGAATTGGGCGATAAAACTGTGTATGGAACTTATTCTCCATTTCCTCCTAATTTTGTATTGAATTTGCGGAAAGGCTTGTATACCAAGTAAAAGCCATCTTCGACAACGATAGAGAAAATAAACGCAACTTCATCCTCCTATCATTATGCTCTATTGTGAATCGGCTAATATGCTCTATCGTCTGACTGATTATCCTTGCCAATGAAGAGAGTAAACGCTGGGATCTTGTAACCCTAGGATATGGAATGTTATCGATCCAATCTGGGTGTGATTTGCGATACATAGATCTCGAGACGCCTGCATCCAAGCCCATCTACTGCATGACCAAACAAGCAGCCTGTTCATTCACTCGTTGATCCCTTACGGGATCCAATGCTTGAGCCGAATAGCGAAATCTCTAAGCCTTCCTTATGGCCAGTAAAGCTGGTACCCTACAATCATTACGGGGATCAATCCGATGTTCACTACCCGGGTTGGTGGCATTGCACTACTGCCCCCTAGTCGATTGATCTTTGGAGGGAATTGTTGCGGAATGCTCGCTTGTGCTTCATTCCCCAAGTTTGAGGTATCACCAATCACTTTCACTAGATTTGTGCTATTGGAAATTTCGAGCATCGATCCAGGCAAGAGTATGGCTTTAAGCACTCCAATCCGATCACCCTAACTACCTTGAGTTTTGTCATTCACACGATCGACCCTCTGTAAGATCCTAATCGGTGGTATGGGGTTCGAACTGCCTACAACATGTTGGGCTGAAACTTGTATGGGTGGTGGAATCGTACTAGTTTAACCGCCATAGGCCATATTTGCTTGATTCGACAATCCCATCCTTGAAGTCCAATCAGTGACCAAATTAGCAAGCAAGGGAGTTAAGACATCGGACAAATGATTTGCCAGATGATTGGCCAAATCATTTTATTGTTCCTCAAACATCCTTCTCATGGTGGCCATTTCTATTGAATTCAGGGCCAACTTCCTTCTTTAATCTTCAGACAAATCTCAAGGGATGTCCCTAGAATTGCTGCCTGCATTGACACCATCATTAGAGTCTGCATTCTGGCCAAAAATCTCAAAACAGATAGTTTTCTTTCCAACACGCTTTGGGGATGAGTTATCCTCGTCGACAGAGGAGCAACTCTCCTGGTTTCTTGTTTTCGCCATCGAAACCTCTTAGGAATGGAACATAATGATCCTACTAGGCGTGCTAAAAGAGATGTTCACCAGGAAAAGGTTCCCTCGCCAAATATCTTTCACCGAAGGGGTAAAGCTTCGGCTTTATTGTTTGAAATGAGTTCCGTGTCATTCCAAAAAGGAAGTGACTTGTCTAAACTATGGGCAAATGAAAATACAGGAAAATAGGAGGAAAGTAAATGTGTGATTGAATGTAAAAGTGCAATAAAGGAAAAGATAACTAGTTAAATAGTTTGATTGTTGATTTTGGCAAAAGGTCCTTTACACGAATGCCTCTTTGGCTATTTATTGTTATATTCTACGAGTAACTGCTCTTTGGTGGTTACCACTTTGATTTCAAATTATTTCGAAAGCTTCGGCTCCCTATTGATAACTACTCTACCTTGTCGATGTCCTCGCTGGTGCCAATTCTAATAACTACTTCCGTTTTTATTTCATCCATCCCGATAGGTTTTTGAATGTTGCGCCTTTCAATATCTTCGTTGCTGATTGCTGACCTTTCGGCTTATTGTCCATGGGTCTGCTGTACTCTTGTTTACTTCCGAAGCCTAACAGGCCAATTTTGGCACCAACATAAGAGTCATTTATTCCAAGAGTCTTCTCTTTTGTTTAGTAGAATCATTCTATAAATAGAGATATAACTCATTTGTAAGGCACACAAGATATAAATGTTGAGAATATATGAGATTCTCCTCTATGTAAGCGAAAATATATACTAGTTCTTTAGTCCTAGAAAGTGGATTCTTTCTTGGTGGCGAATCAAGAAGTCATTTATCCTTAACTGGTGATTTGCCCTTTAAACCTAGGTGGTGGCCTTCGTCAGTCCTGATCTTTATATCTGGCTGGCGGTACGCCTTTTAGGCCTTAGTGGTGATAATAATCTATCATGAATTTATCATACACCCTATCATTATCACCCACCCCACACCCGCATCGGTCGTCATCTAGGAAGCATCGATACTTTTTGGGAGTTTTCATATTGTGTTTGATACTCCGACACATGTCTGTCACTCTCCAACACTCAATCAACACATGTTGAAAAATTTAACACTTGATCAACTCTCCCGACACTCTTCGATACTCGAGTCCGAAATTCTAACACGTTAGTTTGGAATTTTGACATATGAGTTCATAATTTCAACACATGATTCCGACATGTACGGGTTAATTTTAAAAAAATTTCAACAAATAATGGGTCAAAATATAAATATATTAAAAAAATAATAAAAATAATAATTGATAAAATGAGAAAAACCTAACATTCTCTTCTTTTTTGACTCTTACTTCCCGTGACACAATTCACCTCCTAAGTTGATTTTTTTCTTCCCTTCCAACATGCTCTGACACGTGAGTCCAGAATATGGATTACTTGCTTTTTGGTCCTCCATATTTTATGGATTATTGTAATGGAATTGAATTTGTCGAATTAAAACAATGAATGATATTAATAAATGATTGATTAATGTTTTTATTGTAAATTTATTCTAAGCTATTTATTTATTTATTTAATTGTAAATTTGAATCAAATTAATTTGATTGAAATAATTATAAAAATGATAATTTATCATGTATATATAAAAATATACATTTAATATATAACGTATTACAATGTGTCGAAATTCTCTATTTCTTTTAAAAATAACGTGTCCATGTGTCGTGTCATGTCGTGTCGTGTGTTGATGTCTGTCTTTGCTTGGTCGTCATCACGACCATAGCTACACAACATTGACTTTCTTTCCACAAAGCAAATCCACATACAACGAAACGAGTTGAAACAATCGGCGCTTAAATATGAAAGTTTAATGAACTCCATATACTCACTCTCATTTGGCACTGTTTCTGGCTAGAGTTCTTTAGCAGTTTCTTCCTAATTGTTGACAAAATTCCCATAAATTTTTTCAACCCAACTGTGCCTATGCCCATTCCACACCTGTGTCGGCAACATCGGGACGAAGAACCCGCCAGCGACAAAGCTCACGTGTTTTTATATGATAATGATATTTATAGGCCCGCTTAACATACAAAAGAGTCAGAAAGATCGGCGTGATCCGTGAAAAGGAGATGGCCGAAACATGACCTCCAAAAAGGCTGGCCGGTTGTATCGTCCTAATAAAGTAGTTTCTTCCTAATTGTTGACAAAATTCCGATCGAAAAATTTGACCCAACTATGCCAATGCCCATTCCACACCTATGTTAGAAACATCGGGACCAAGAACCTGCCAATGACAAAGCTCGCGTGTTTTTATATTGTAATGATATTTATAGGCCCACTTAACATACAAAATAGTCAATAGATCGACGTGAATCGTGAAAAGGTGATGGCCATAGAGGCTTGGGGGTTGTACCGTCCTAATAAAGTAGTTTCTGCCAATGACAAAGCTCACGTGTTTTTTTTTGTGGGTTGCCGTTGTTTGGCTGGCTGGTTGCCTTTTCTTTAAGTGGCTGGTCTGCTTTTGACTGGTCGTTGGTTGGTTGGTTGTGTTTTTGTGCTGCCGCTTGGCTTGTTGTGCTGTGTTTGGCTGCTTTCTTTTATATCTCGGCACCCTTTCACTAATAATGACTTCTCGTCATTTTGAGTGTAAGTTTTGTTGCCGTAATCGCGTTGTATAGTTTGGTTAAAGCTCAATATAATTCTTATTTTCACAAAAAAAAAAAAAAAAAAAAATTTAACCGTGTCAATGCCTATTCCACACCTGTGTTGGCAACATCGGGACCAAGAACCTGCCAACAACAAAGCTCACGTGTTTTTTTATATGATAACGATATTTATAGGCCCACTTAACATACGAAAGTGTCAATAGACCAACGTGATACGTGGAAAGACGATGGCCAAAACATGACCTCCACAAAGGCTTGGGGTTGTACCGTCCTAATAAAGCAGATTCTTCCTAATTGTTGACAAAATTCCCTTATGTCGTTGACAAAATTTAACCCAACTGTGCCAATGCCAATTCCACACCTATGTTGGCAACATTTGGACCACAAGTCCGCCAGAGACAAAGCTCGTGGGTTTTTATATGATAATGATATTTACAGGTCCACTTAACATACGAAAGAGTCGATAGATCGACGTGATTTGTGAAATGGCGATGGCCTAAACAGGATCTTCACGAGGGCTAGGGTGTTGTAACATCCTAATAAAGCAGTTTCTTCCTAATTGCTTTACAAAATTCCCATTGAAAAGTTTAACCCAACTGTGCCACTGCGCAATCCACACCTCTGTTGGCAACATCGGGGCCAAGAACCTGACAATGACAAAGCTCACGTGTTTTTTTATACAATGATATTTATATGCACATTCAACATGTGAACGAGTCGACAGATCGACGTGGTCTGTGAAAAAGGCAATGGCCAAAACATGACTGTCACCAAGGCTGGCGGGTTGTGCCATCTAAATACAACTGACACAAAAAGACAAACTAGTTGAGTGGTCTAGAGTAATGGGAAAAAGGAGGTCCAGCTGGGCCGCTGGCGGCCAGTGGAGGAGTGGCTCAGGACCTGTCTAGAACATGATCCAACATGGATTGCCGTCGTTATGTGAATTCCATATGATCAATGCAGACAATGGACTTGGGCCGTGGACTCGGATCCAGGGAAGCCTTATCCGGAGGAGTGTGGGACTGGATAGGATGCCCGATTTGTAGAAGTGCAAATTTCATCCATCGAAATCGCTGGAGTTTTGGAGGAATAACAAATTTGGTCATCAAAATTGAGAATAGAGAGGCGACATTATTTGGTCCAGTCCAAGCAAATTCAGCCTGCAGACTATGATGTCAAATGGAACCGAGAACGGAACTTACAGCAACGACTTGAAGACATTTGCCCGGTAGTGCAAAATGGATTCCATTCAAGATGACCGAACCAAAATTACTTAGCTTGATCATGATGCAGCTAGAAATATCACACATAGGAGAGTAAATAGGTAATTATACACAATTAAAGCGGAATTTAAAAATGACCAAGTTCAATAACACGAAAGAATAATGTCAGATGAAAAACTTTGCAATGATCAGATCTTTTTGTGTGCAATAAATTATCAAATAGAATAAAAGAGAGGTTAAGGGATAAAGAAGATTGCATACAACACTTATAGTGGTTCGACTAATAGCAAGCATGCATCCACTCTCCTATGTCGATAGCATATTGGCTGGATTTCACAAAAGAACTAATAAGAGATTTTAGAATCTGAGTACTCACTACTCAAGTATGTGTGATTGTATCTTTTGATCTCACACAGCCACTCTAAACAACTACCACCCAAAATTTCAACTTACAAAGACAAGTATGAAAGTATTGATGCTCTCTTTGAAATTTGGAATTTTAGACTTCAGATCTTGTTCTTCCTTCAGCACCACGATCTCCTTTTATACTCCTTGATATCCAAGTTGACCGTTGGATAATACTTCTAAGGGTCATTCACCCAATCAACCTATTGGATATGGATGATATGAGAAGATCTAATCGTTGTTTGGATTATAAGATTAGAATCTCCCTTTGATTTTGTTACCCATACAATATATGTTGGGTTTCAATAAGTAGAGTTCCTTGTTAGGAGAGAATGTATCGTCTCTAAATGATTAATTGAATCACGAATCCTTAAGAGAAGGAGGATAACATTGGTTTTCACCATTCCTGGATAGATAGACAATCAATATATTTAAGGATAGAAATTTGAGCCAAATTACTAGTTGTTGCGCTTCATATAATCCACATTGATTATGAAGTTCTGAAAGCTTCTCGTAATGTTTGAAGACGTACATTGTGTTGACAACACTCACACGAGCTTTACTATTGTCCTCATACAATTCAAATTAACATCACTGACTTTGACAAAGACAACTACAACATTTTGATAAGACGAACAAGTCTAAGTGTAATGATATTCAAAACAAAATCTGAACCGATTTGCTCCAAGAATATCACTCAGAAATTCTATCATCAAATCACGAAACACTTGTGGAAGGTTTTGTCAATCTTCTAAACATATTGGGAAGTTTTCTTAGTAGATCAAACAGACAATGCATTGGTACAATTTATCCCAGTCAAAATTTCTTTATCACGTTCTCTCCTAGGATTGCCAGCCCGACCTATTTCATTATATAACGGAACTAACTAGCTGCAAGCTTAATTACAAGAAGCCGAAGAGGACTACGTACGGCTAAACCTTTAAGACGACATTCGTCTGTTACTCGTCATCAAAAGTTGCAGCATTGGGCTTGACCCCTCGCCAATTTTCACACAAGCAGATCATCTGCCTAGGATACTGGTACTGTGCAATGTAATAGTCTTCCAAGCAACCATATTGGCAAAATTTCGAGCTGTGTGAGTATGTACCGGCACAGAACTGTCGAATTGCTCCGCCCAGATCCCCATGCTCCCATCCTCCATCATGAAGAGCTACCCACAGGCAAAACATATGACAGTTCAGCCGTTAATAAGAAAAGCTTGGAGGATATATATTCTTATGAAAACCACACAGGCGTCGGATGAACTCACCTTGCGGCTTTGGAGTCCATGTTGAGAAACGATTAACTTAGCAATATCACTCGAAATGACATATCCAGGTCCGATGGCATATGGAAGGTATATTTCTTCTGGCCATTCCTTGTAATGTTGGACAATACTCATCACTTTGAGAGAATTATCGTGTCCTGCAAAGAATGCGGACGATCTACCACTAGGCACATTCAATGTACTCTTCAAATTGTTCGGCAAGAAGCATAGCAGAAGGTCGATTATAATGAAAGTGAACTTAATCATCAATAGGGTATGCAGAAATTATATATGCATGCGTGTGTGCATGTGTGCATGTGTAGAGAACTTCGTTGGTTATCTCATGTGAGAACATGACAGATTCGACGATTGTTTGTCATTTAAATGTAAATATGGGCTATCATGTTTTCTTTATCAATTTGTTAATATCATGCACTTAAGAAGTAAGACAAAATATTTCGTCATAATGAGTATCCAAACTTTTATTCGTGATAATTGTGTTTACCGCACATGTTGAAATACAAGCAATTTGTTATAGAACCGTTTATGAGTAATTTTATTATAATTTTTTTTTTTTTTTTTGTAATTTCATATTTTGATAAAGGATATTTTGTGTTGATCTCTTAATTATATTTATTCATCAAATATGAAACAGATAACCCTGCATTTTTAATTCTTTCAAAACTCCATAACAAACCATTATATCTATTCATATATTATATAAGTATTTCGAAATAGAATATATTTATATATAAAAACACTTATTTTCAAACATTTAATATTTTCGAACAATCATTACAATATTGATTAGTGATTTATTTCCAAAACATGCATAAGACTTAGAGACGCAGAATTAATTTTGCTTAAAGAACCTTAAAAATTAAGTTGCTGGATAAAATCCGTACATGAGCAACCCATGTGGCGCTATGGTTGTAGCCAAAACGACATAGTATGTACCGAATTCAAACAATCACATGTATATTAAATCGCTTAATATACAAAGTTCTAATGAACTTCATATACAGTCTCATTTGGTTCTTCAAAGTCTCCGACTAGGATTATATAGCAATTTCTTCCTAATTGCTGAGAAAATTCGAATCGAGAAATTTTAACCCATCTATGCTGCTCACTACACACCTACGTTTAGAATAACGTGTCCATGAACTCACCACCGGCAGCACTCAATTGTTTTTCAATGATAATGATTTGGGATAAGTATACCCAAAGCCTACCACTAAAGTACAATTGATCCATAAAACTTTTAAAAGTATAATCAAATTCTAAAATTTATCACGATAGTACAATCAAGTCCTAAAATTTATCAAGTTGATGCAATCAAGTCCTAAAACTTGTTTACATTTTCCGTTTATCAAGTTGGACGAAATTAAATGAAAGATTTGATTGCACAAATCTAACAAGATTAGGATTTAATTGCACTTTTTGAAAATTAAGATTATATTATATTTTCGTGATAAGTTTTAGAATCTGACTGTATTTTTTGAAAAATTTAGGATTTAATTACATATTCGTGATAAATTTTAGAATTTTCAATTCACTTGATGATATTCATAGGCACGTTCAACACACCCAATACATGACCGATACAAAGGCTTGCAGGTTGTACGGCCCAAATCAAGCTGTCACAGAAGACAAAAGAAGTTTGAGCGGACTACAGCAATGAGAAAGTGGTGGTTCGGCTGGGGCAGCAAGTAAATACCTTTTCGAATCCGGATTCAGTTGGACCCCTATTGGCCTTCATTAGGTGAATTCCGTAAGACCGATGCCGGCAATGCATTTGGGTTATGGACTCAGATCTATGCAAGACTTACCCAAAGGAGTGAGGGACTATAGGATGCCCGATTTGTAAAAGTGCAAATTTCATCCATTGAACTCGCCAGTTTTTTGGATTGGAGTAGCAATTTGGTCATCAAAATTGAAAAAACAGACTATGATGTCGAACAGAACCGAGATGGAAACTCTTAAGGCATGGACCGGAACCCATCTTTTCCATTTCAGCCTATTGGTTGATGCTTCGCTCTATAGCCTACTCCATCCTAAATGAAGAGATTTGCCCAGTTGTGCAAAATGGACTCCCTTCAAGATGGCCTAACCAAGATTACTCAGCTCGATTAAACAGCCAGTGCAATGGTACAATATATCCCAGTCAAAATTTCTTCATCTCATTCTCTACTGGGATTGCCAGCCTGACCTATTTCATGATTAACAGAACTAACCAGCTGCAAGCTTAATTACAAGAAGCCAAAGAGGACTACGTACGGCTAAACCTTAAAGACGAGATTCGTCTGTTACTCCGTCATCTTGTTGGAAATTGTGATCCATATTTGAAAGATCTAGAACTCACTAGATTACTCATGCTTAAGAATTAAGTATACTTAATGGAGAAGGTCCAAGTCGGCAGCAACAATTTGCTTCATGCAAAAGGAAAGTAAAAGCCAAGCAAATAAGAAGCAAACTAAAGTCAAAAGTGATGGGCAGCCGCAACAATAGAAAAATGAAGAATAAGGCTGAAGGAGAACAAGCTCTACGTGCATGGAAATTTGTGCATGGGAAATCTTGAATGAAAGTCAACAATGGCTGCTTCACCGTGAAGAAAGAATGATCTAGAGTACGTGGGCAGCAAGAATAGAAAATTAGAGAAAAATGGAGAAGGAACGAGAAGCTTGGAGGAAAGAAGAAAAGAAAAGCAAAGTCCAACTTGGACTTTGACTAGAAGAAAAGAAGCCGCAACGAGCAGAAGCTAAAGAAAGCAAGCTGAATATTATATTGATTCTTGTACTCAAAGTCGGTAGAGGAAGGCGGTGAACTCACGCCTATAAATAGGCTTGTACTTGATCATTTGAGATAGTGCGAGGGATAATCCCTCCACCTCGTGTGGGAAAACCCTCCATCGTGAGAGGTCTTAGACCTCCGCCATGACCATATGGAGAGTGATTACCAACACCTCCAACAAATTATTTCCTTCAATTAATGAAACTATTTCTTCCCATATCTATGTTCTTTATCCTTGAATTATCCTATATTGTCTTTTGTCCATCCGCTACAAAATAGACCAAACACTTGCATACATCACTAACAAAAAACTATAACTAATATCAAAACCATACTTCCGCAGCGCACACATCCAAAATTTTTTTAACACATCTAAAGTTGCGGCATTGGGCTTGACCCCTTGCCAATTTGTCCCACAAGCAGATCATCTGCCTACGAGACTGGTAATGTGCAGTGTAGTAGTCTTCCATGCAACCATATTGGCAAAATTTCCAGCTGTGTGAGTACTGTACCGGCACAGAACTGTTGAATTGCTCCACCCATATCCCCATGTTCACGTCCTACATCTTGAAGAGCTACCCACAAACAAAAAATACAACAGTTCAGCCACTAATGAGAAGCTCGGAGGATATATATTCTTACGAAAACCACACAGGCGTTGGATAAACTCACGCTGAGGCTTCGGTTTCTATGTTGATGAACTTAGCAACATCACTCGAGAATGACATATCCAGGTCCGTTGACATATGGAGGGCATATTTCTTCTGACCATTCCTGTCATGTTGGACAATAATCATCCCTTTGAGAGAATTATCATGTCATGCGAAAAATCAGACAATCTACTATGCATTCCATGTACTCTTCGAATTGCTCGGCAAGATGGCTAGCAAAAGGTCCATTATCATGAAACTAAACTTAATCATCAACAGGGTATGCAGAAATTATATGTGCATGCATTTGTGTATGTGTCAAATGTCTTCTATTCAAGCTTCGAGGTGACAACATCTAGTGAACTTTGTTGGTTATCTCATCTAACAACAGGAAAGATCTGATGACTGACTATCGAGCTGCTAAGTACCTTTGCTACCAGAAAAATGTCTAGCAATCCAGCAATAATCATCTAATTCCAAGTAGCAAACAAAACAACATACTGGTATTGCATTCAATAATTAGTATAAACACGGAAGTTCCTAATAAGTCACCGCCCACTTGCCATTTCTGAGTGGACGATGCAAGAAATTGAGATTGCCCATATAAAGATACTTTTAGGAAGAAATGCCGTCGATTTCATTTGAGACGTCATCCACCCCTGCGAATGTATCATCATCACATTTCATTGTAAAAATGCTGTTACATTCTGAATCTGCATTCAGGATGGATGATGAGCTAGTTAAAAGTAGAGTTCTACCATACAATGTTCAAAGTGGGTAGATGATTTCATGTAGATTTACAGTAACTAAACAAAATCGTACCCCAAAATCACATATCGCAATGTTGATCAGGACCACGAGCTCATAACAATCCATAAATGGCAAAATGAACTATATCCCCAAAGTAGGCAGCCTCCTTTTTCAGCATTGCATTTACCTCTTTCCTTGGTTTAAAAACAATAAATAAAAATCAGACCGCAAGTTGGCAATTGTGCAAAGATTCTTACAATATGAGCAGAAAAGGGGATAATATACTTTACAAGTTTACATAAACCTGTACTATTTTACAGACGTAATTTGATGTTAAAATTATCTGCCCACGTACAAACATTTGTCATAATACTTCACATTCCGAAGGGCATTTGTTTGGAGATTAAAGAACTCTTGAACTTCAATTTTCCAATAGATCCGGTCAATTATTAGCTGATGACCAACTGCTTACAACACAAGGAATCACACTCAATCAACACTCCTACCCATATTAATTAGTGAATCTTTTAACTTAGGCTATCTGATTCTTTGCATCCCTTTTTTTCTGGTGAATGATTAGATCCATTTCAAAAGCCAAATTGCATTAGTTTCTCACCTGGAAGATAAGTTTCGCATGAGGTTTTCCATGGTGAACATTGTCAACAACAGAGTTCATCAAATGATGACATGACAACTACTAAAAAAATCGTAAAGGTTATCTCAAAATGTAAATTATTCTTTTTCTGTTTTCCAGTATCCTTTTAGTTTTTACTACTATTAAGTAAATTACTCCAACACACCCTCAATTTTAAGTACATTTCAGTGCCAACCCACGCATTTGAAATTATGACGGAGACTGTGACGCCCCTCCTGCACTTTATGAAATGTCGACGTTCACTCCCTTAAGTTATTGGACCGAAAGCATATAGAAAATGCCTAATTAACATCTAAACAGACAGAGATCAGTCAACATTCACTCTGTTGACATAGTGGAAATACGAACATGTTGTCATGTGGATTGCTGCTGATACAAGCAACTTGGGCCATTCAGAATCCATATAGATTGCTTTCATGCCTGAAGGATCATAAAACTGAACCACATCATCAAACCCAACTTATTTGAACATAAAGGTTTATTTAGGATCTTGTCAGTATACTCTACCTTTTTGTCCAAGACATTCTACCAGGAGGGTCTGAGTACCAAGAGAAAAGAAAGCACACCAGATGCCAACGTCATTTTTCTAAGTTCCTATAATGTCAGTGTAGTTTTCAATCCAGAAAGTCTCTGGCCACATATTATTCCTACTTTAAGAAGTATTCCCTGAATAACTCCTTCAGTAAAGTTTATAACTTTGATTACTAACAAACAATAACAACTACAAAAACTCAAATTAGCAAGGAATCACATGTCACACAAACAACCCACCCAATAGAATGTAAAATTCTGAGAGCGCATCTGATTCTCTTTTAGACATACTCAACTTAAAATTTGACGCTTGATAAACAACAGTTATAGTCAGCAAGCCAGCAACCTTACCAGTGCAACAAAAAAAAAACGAGCTACCACATCTGAAGACTTTATTGCTGCTGATTGCATCCAGGTCTTTCTGATTGCTATGCGTTCTGCGAAGTGGTTGGTTGCAGAAAGAAACCCAACAAAAGCCTAAGAGGACGAGCTTTCCATTTCTCAGACATTTTGAAAACTCTTTGAGGAGAAAAACTCGGATGGGAAGTTGGAAGAGAGGTAGCATAAACTTAATGAACAACATCGCCCTTTATTGCTAATCCAGTTGCATCTTCAAGTGTAAATCCCTACACATACAAGGGAGAGAGAAAGGCTTCAGAAGGTACCGCATGTTCAACTCAAGATAAAAAACTGATCTAGCATCATTTCGCCCCAATAACTAGGAATCATCAGAATCGAATAAGAATAACCAAGATGAAGAGAGATTCGTCAGTTTATAGCAAAAGCCCCAAGAAGAATTGCTATGGCATTGGATGTTAAAGCAAAAGCAGATGATATCCATCAAAAGGAAGATATTCAAGAGAAACGAAACTTGAGGGTGGCAGCAAGGGAGTGTGGCAGAGAGTAGCAGAGAGGGATATGGAGAGGGAGAGGTGGGCAATAGATGGTGGTGGGTGGAAATGAGGATGGATGTCCTATTTATAGACCTCTCCTCACTTAATAACCCTAACAAGTGGCCCAATCATCTTTCCTCATGTCCTAGCTAATATGGGAGATTTGGCATCCTAATGTTCTAGTGAAATGATTAAGGACAAAGAGCATTCTTCTCATTAGTCCATTTGTACTAATGAGTCATCTAGCGTTTATGAATTGGCTAACTTACCTTCCAAAGCTCATATTAGGGTCATGATGACCTAAGTTTATAGAGACACCTAAGATGTTGAGTCACCTTCTTTCATTAATGACTAGCTTCCAAAGTCATTAATGCCTTAGACTTGTCATCAAGAAACTTGGACTCTGGACAACTTGTTCTCCAAGTTAACTACATGAGTATGTGACTCATTCCCTCTTCTTAAGGTGCTAAAATTCCAAAGAACATCAATGACTTCAAGAAGCAAGTCCATTTCTTGCCACTTGGTATGGTGAGTCATTAATCTCATTAATTAGCTAGCTTCCAAATGTATTCAATGCATTCTTATCTTCAAGTCAAGAAGACTCTAGATTGGCTTACTTCTCAAGTTGGGCTTGCAGCCTTCTTCCCCTCCAAGTTGCTTCCCCTCCAAGTTGGGCATACGGTTCTTCCATTCTAAGGTAAAAACTGTTTAAAGCAACTTTTGAAATCAGTGCCATTACCTTATCAAACGGGCTTGAAAAATTATAAAATTTTAATATGTTATAGAGAATACTTTACACAAATTTTTCATGAGGAATTCAAGCCAAGTTCGTTCTGTGGAAAGAGCAGAAAATCATTGAACACAACCCAAAAATTCACCCGTCTAGCAGATTCAACGGTCAGGAAGAAAAACCCATTTCAAAATCCAAATCTTCCCAAAACTCTTTAAAATTTTGATATGTTGTGGACATGAATGTCCATTAAAACTTTCATGAATGACGTATATCCAAATTTGAAACGAAAATTTTTATAAAAATTCGAGAAAGCAACCTGGTTACCGTTTTTACTATACTGGGCAAGTCTAGATAGTAATTGATTAGGCATTCGTTCTAATCATTTCACCTCCAAAAAATCTAAAATTTAAGTATGTTATAGATTAAGATGTTTGAACAACTTTCATGGAGGAAGTTTTGCAAGATTCAAGCTACAAGAAACTCTAGAAAATTAGAAAGCAGCAAAGGTCCAAGCAGTTTCGAGAAAAGATTGAAAATCATAGTCAAAACCTATAGAGCCCAAAGGTGGCAAATCTAAGGAGGAGAGGTGGCACCCTATAAGATTACTTGTCATCATTCCCTTGGGTCATGAGTCACCATTCCTTTTATTAACTACTTGGGACACATAAGCCTTCACACTCATTATTCTCATTTAATACTTTTCACATTTGTTCACACTCATTTTCTAGGAATGTTTGACTAATCCATGGCCAAATGTCTATGCTTAGTCCACGCTCCTTAAATTATTACATGACAAAGGCATTAAATGCAACTTGAAAAATATCTAAATTAGAATGCCATCTCATTGGACAGGAATTAATCGAGTTTAGTGACTGACTACTTTATTTGCCCAGAAATTTGTGCCTAAGCCGTGATAAGACAAAGCCGGATGCAACTAGGCATAACCAACGAAATCAAGTTTGGACTTCTCTTTATCGTGTAAAGGGCTCGAAATTGAGGATGTTACACTAGGATTCAAATCCTAGCTGCTCTATATGCTTAGAATGATAGGTTCAATATGCTGAGTTGAATGATGGATTGATTGCGCTTGAATGTGATTTCTGGAAATTCGTATGTCTCTGGTTTGAGGTCTTATACCTCGAAATCCGGATTTGATGTGTTCTGGACGTTTGATCTATATTCGATTAGCTTCGATTTAATATATTATAAGCTCCGAATGGTCGTTGTTTACTAGCTCAAATTTGCTTCGAAAGTCAGGCTACTGATCCCGAAATCTGGTAAGAATATCTTGCAGAACACTTGTTTGAGCGATGATTGCTGTTTGCCGATTTTTTACAGAATTTTGCGTTGAGATTTTTAAGTCAGTGCTTCATGAAAATTGCTCAAAACATACATCTCCATAACGTACAATTTTTCCAGAATTTTTGGATGGACCTTTGCCGGTTCCGCGATTTTTATAAAATCATGCACTTAGAATTTGAAGATGCATCCCTCGTGAAACTTGCTCAGCACATCTAGCCTACAAACATATAAAATTTTGAGAAAATAACAAGCTCTTTTGATAGGGTCGATCAGCTCATGAACATTCGTCATCATGTCTGTCCCTGCATGTGCTCGGTTGAGTTGCATCCGTTCTCGAATCTCTAGAAAATTATAGGATGAGATTCTTGAAACGATTCCCCACAGAAAATGTTCGTCATACTCTCGTCCATCATGAGTAAAATTTTCAAAAATATTGAACATCATTTAGATGGATTAGGTGTTAAAGGATATAAGCCCAAGCAGAAGCTAAATGCTGCTGATCAAGAGTGTAATTCTGGTGAAAACAAAAGAAGTGAAGTAAAGAAGTTCAAGCTGGAGCCGAAGCTGAATGTTGAAAACAGGGGAAACAGAGTAGCACTTGATATTGCTGATAATTCGATCAAGACTGGAAGCAACGAGTCTAACTTCGTATTTGTGGATAAAGACAAGCTGAATGAAGATGACATGACTTACATCAATAACACGTGCTCATTAAAGAATAGATATTCAGTTTTGAGTTGTAACTGAATACTTCCTTTTTCTATTAGTTGTTTTTGTTTTCAGAAAATTCAGTTAACAAGTTTGTTGGTTTCATCTCTTGTTCTCGCTGTATGTGAAACTGATATAAATACTTAGTTGAAAAGAGATGAAAGTACGATGCTCTTTGTGAAAACTCTCTCCAAAATTGATTGAATACAAAAGCTCAATACAGAAGCTCAATTCTTCATTCAGTTCTTCATTTCTGTTCTGCTTCTGTTCTCAACTTCTTCACATGGTATCAGAGCTGTACCGAAGAGCATCACGAATAATGAGGTAATCTGATTCAATCGTTCTTTGGATCTGTATGCTGTTGCTGTTGTGTCACCTTCATTAGTCTTCGAAAAATGGCAAGTTACATGTGTGGAAGAAAGTCTTCAATGTTGAAAATCACAACAGATTGAAGATTCGCTCAAGCTGATAGTAAGAACAAGACTTGAAAGTGCAAAATGGCTGCAAGAACTCAAAAGTATCCATTTCCAATTCATGTCAACATCTCTAACTTTGTCACCATTAAGCTAGCTGAAGATAATTTTCTTCTCTGGCAAGCGCAATTTCATAGATTTCTACGCAGTCAGGAGCTTTTTGGATTCATCAATGGAGAAATATCTTCACCTGCAAAACTATTACAAGTTGAAGTTGAAGGAAATGTTGCAGAAGTGATGAATCCTGATTACAATGACTGGATCAAAACTGATCAGCTTGTGTCGTCATGGATTAGTGGAGCCGTTTCAGAAAACATATTGAGTTTGATAATCGGCTTGGACACTGCATATGAGGTATGGCAAACCTTACTAAATCGATTTATGCAAAAATCTGTAGTTAGAGAATTCGAGTTGAGAGGAAAACTGCAAGCTTGCCAAAAGAGAGATCGAGCATTGTCAGTTTACCTCAGAGAATACAAATCAATTTAAGATCAACTTAGTGCAATCGGAAAGCCTTTAGATGAGATAACAAAGCTTTTTGGAGTTCTTGAGGGACTAGGATCTAAATATGAGAATCTGAAAACCACTATATACTGCTTAAAACCTCAGCCGGAGTATGATGAAGTAATTTCACAGCTAGAAAGGTTTGAATCACGACTACAAAATTACTCATCAAGTCAATACAGCCCTAATCTAGCTTACTATGGTCAAAGAAAAACTGAATTTCAGCAAAATGAAGAAATTAACAGAGAAACTATTCAGCAAAACCCTAGTTTTGGAGGTTCAAGAGTCACAAATCATGGAGGACGTAGTTATGGAAGAGGACGATATTTCAATAACAGAGATCGTGGTTACAGATATCCTGGAAGGGATTTGAGTTACAGATCAATTAATGGCAACTATGAAGGTCCAAGATCTAGACAATTCAGTAAAGTCTATGGTCTTGGTTCTAATCAGGGATTTCGCCCTTATGCCGGTTCTTCACAACGATATCAAGAGACCATATCACATCCTTCTTCAAATCTAACATTTTCCAAAGATCTGCAGGTTGAGAAATCAAATGACAATATTCGTTTGGAATGTCAAATCTGTAAATGTCCAGGCCATGATGCACTTCACTACTGGTATCGCTTTGACAATTCATACCAAGCAGAGGAAATTCCAACAGCTTTAGCAGCAATGCACATTGAAGATTCAAAAGGAAATGAATGGTATCCGGACACTGGTGCAACTGCTCATATTACTGCAAACTCTGGTATTCTTCATAATCCTTCTTGATACAATGGAACTGACACAGTCATGATTGGAAATGGATCATGTCTACCTATTACCTATACTGGTGATACATTGTTACAAACTAAAGTAGACTCATTACCTTTGAATGATGTGTTAATTGTTCTTGATATAAAGAAGAATCTTCTATCAGTATCGAGACTAACAGATGATTATCCATGCTCTTTTGTTTTTGATAAAATTGGTGTATATGTTAAGGACAATTACACCGACACAACTCTGCTGCTTGGGAGGAAAGTTAAAGGGTTGTATCGAGTCGACCCTCACACTACAGAGGCATTCCTAACTCAGAGACACATAGCAATAGGAGAGGATATATGGCATCAGCGTTTAGCTCACACCAATTTGAAAACACTGCAGTACCTGCAAAATCAACAACTCATTCACTGCAATACTAGAGTACAAAATGTGTGTCGAAGTTGTCAAATTGCAAAACATACTGCTCTACCCTTTTCATTGTCAAATTCTGTAACATCTAGACCTTTAGAAAAAGTTCACTGTGATATCTGGGGTCCTTCACCAGTCACTTCATTTCAAAACTTCAAGTATTATGTCATCTTTGTAGACAATTTCTCTTGGTTCAGCTAGATTTATCCAATGAAAGCAAAATCAGATTTCTATGATATCTTTGTTCTGTTGCAAAGACAAGTTGAAAATCAACTTGATTGCAAAGTCAAGATCTTTCAATGTGATGGTGGAGGTGAATTCATCAGTCATAAGTTTCACACTCATCTACAGAGCTGTGGTATTAAGCAACATGTATCCTGCCCTCATACACCAGAACAAAATGGTGTCTCTGAATGAAAGCATCGCCATGTTGTTGAATTGGGGCTTGCTATGCTCTATCATGCTAAAATTCCTTTGAAATATTGGGTTGATGCATTCATGACAGCTAACTATATTATCAATATGCTTCCCACACCCAAGTTACTGATGAAATCACCCTATAGTAAAATCTATCAGAAAGAACCGAGCTATGATCATCTCAGAGTGTTTGGCTGTGCATGTTTTCCTTGTCTCAGACCCTATGCACAAACAAACTTGATCCACGATCACTTACTTGTGTGTTTATTGGATATAGTGAACGTCATAAAGGATATAGATGTCTTGTCCCTACTACTGGTCGAGTTTACATTAGTCGACATGTCACCTTTGATGAAAATTTCTTCCCTTTTACTAAGACTTGTGTAACAGAGTACACACCTTATACAACACTATATCAACTGTGGACAGAAGAGGTTAAATGTCTGGACAAAGTAAATGGAAATGCTATGTCTTCATCTTCACAGGATTATACAGAACATATGCATAATAATAGCATCAATCATTCTACTTCTTTTTATCTGCCTCCTGAAGAACAGGACAATCCTACTTCCATTACAACAACACAAGATGAAGTCCCTTGTAACCAAGATCATTACTCTTCACAAGATCGAAATATCTAGTTCCGCACCGCTTCGAAGGGGTACATTCGAATGGAACCAGTCTCGACCAAGTTCCCGTTCATTCTACCTTACGAGGTAACACTTCAACTCATTCTATACAGACTCGATCAAAGTCTGGCATTATAAAAATAAATCCTAGATATGCTTGCCTTGCTGAATACAAAGTACCTGCTGAACCAAGATCAGTTAAGTCGGCTTTAGCAGATGAAGGATGGTATACAGCTATGAAAGAAGAAATGGATGCTTTATATCAGAATCACACATGGATACTAGTTCCTCGCACTAATCACATGAACGTGATAGGTTGCAAATGGGTGTTTAAAACAAAACTAGCATCTGATGGAAGTCCTGATAGGTTAAAAGCTTGACTTGTAGCTAAAGGGTTTCATCAAGAAGAAGGCATTGATTTTACAGAAACTTTCAGTCCAGTAATAAAACATGCTACAATTCGATTGGTTCTTTCTGTAGCAATGATGAATCAATGGCCAATTCATCAACTTGATGTTAAGAATGCCTTTTTACATGGCACATTGACTGAAACAGTCTACATGGAACAGCCTCCTGGTTTCATACAGTCACATATTCCCAATCATGTGTGCCTCCTCAAGAAATCTCTCTATGGTCTTCGACAAGCTCCTCGTGCATGGTTTGATAAGTTCAGTAACTTCTTACTTGAATATGGTTTTTTCTGCAGCTCAACTGATCCATCTCTATTTATTCTTCGAGATGGAAAAGACACATTACTTCTATTACTCTATGTTGATGACATTGTCTTAACTGGTAGCTCAACCCAGTTACTGTCAAAGTTAATTCATTCCTTTAGCCTTCAGTTTCACATGAAAGATCTGGGAAAACTTAACTACTTTCTTGGCATTGAAGCTAAATGTCTCTCTACTGACCTGTTTCTTTGTCAAACCAAATATGCTCTTGATCTTCTTACTCGAGCTCACATGATTGATTGCAATCCAGTTTCTACTCCTCTGTCTCAAAGATCACCTATCCTACTAAATGATTCTATTCACCTATCCAATCCTCTTGAATATAGGAGTCTTGTTGGTGGTCTTCAGTATCTGACATTAACTCGTCTTGATATTGCCTATGCTACAAATATGTTATGCCAGAAAATGCAGCAGCCTACCGTTGCAGACTTTCATAAACTAAAGAGGGTTCTGCGTTATGTTAAAGGAACTATTAGTCTGGGTATCTTTCTTCACTCTTGCAGCTCTAGGCATCTTTATGGTTTTTCATATGCAGATTGGGCTGGTTGCACAGAGACCAGACGTTCCACAACTGGCTTCTGCACATATCTCGGTTCTAATCTCATTTCTTGGGCAGCAAAGAAACAGCCTACTGTTAGTCGATCTTCTACCGAAGCTGAATATCGTGCACTTGCCTCTGTTACTGCTGAACTTACATGGATAAGTTTTGTTCTTTGTGATATTGGTCTCTCACTCTCTTCCCCAACTCGTTTGTTCTGTGATAATCAGTCTGCCATTTCTCTTACTGCCAATCCAGTTTTACATGCTCGCACCAAACACATTGAAGTTGATTTTCACTTTGTCCGTGAGAAAGTTTCCTCTGGCTCTCTCAATGTGTGCTATGTTCCCAGCAATTCTCAACTTGCTGATATTTTTACAAAAGCTCTCTCACGGTTAGCTCACTTTGATATTCGTATCAAATTGGGCATCAGTTCTTTACCCCTTCCCAATTTGCGGGGGGATGTTAAAGGATATAAGCCCAAGCAGAAGCTAAATGCTGCTAATCAAGAGTGTAATTCTGGTGAAAACAAAAGAAGTGAAGTAAAGAAGTTCAAGCTGGAGCCGAAGCTGAATGTTGAAAACAGGGAAAACAGAGTAGCACTCGATATTGCTGATAATTCGATCAAGACTGGAAGCAACGAGTCTAACTTCGTATTTGTGGATAAAGACAAGCTGAATGAAGATGACATGACTTACATCAACAACACGTGCTCATTAAAGAATAGATATTCAGTTTTGAGTTGTAACTGAATACTTCCTTTTTCTATTAGTTGTTTTTGTTTTCAGAAAATTTAGTTAACAAGTTTGTTGGTTTCATCTCTTGTTCTCGCTGTATGTGAAACTGATATAAATACTTAGTTGAAAAGAGATGAAAGTACGATGCTCTTTGTGAAAACTCTCTCCAAAATTGATTGAATACATAAGCTCAATACAGGAGCTCAATTCATCATTCAGTTCTTCATTTCTGTTCTTCATTTCTGTTCTGCTTCTGTTCTCAACTTCTTCGCATTAGGATCTTAGCCCCCTTCTGTCATGTCATGCTTGCATTGACCTGATTCGTCCGTCTGCACGACTGCTTTAATTTGAGCATGCAATTGACCTTAATCAAACTTGTCATCTCTTAGTGAGTCATAAAGCACATCCCAATCTTGCTAAGACACCAATCTTGTTGCATTTGCACATCATTTGACCCTCTTTCAATTTTTGCAAAATTTGCTGTAAAATCTGCCATGTATGGAACTTGGATTGCATGTTCTGCCTTTAGGAGCCCGAAACTTTGTCCTTTTTGCACGAATTTTTCTATAAGGATTATGAGGATCGGTCCTTCATGGAAATCGTTTATGACACACATGTCTACATTGTGTTAAATTTTAAGAATTATTAAACATCGTTTGCTAGAGTGAATCATTTTTAACATGCATGAACACCCTGCTGCCCTGTTCTGACTTTCATACATTGGTCTCTGTTCGTGAATTTTTAGAAATTCATATGTAGGTTATCTTAGAAAACCTCCTTCATGAAAGTTGTTTCTTATTGAGTGTTTAACATGCTATAGGTTTTCTAGAGTCAATTGTCCATGGGTCATAATCCAATTGCTCTGATCTTAATTGCCCTGTTTGATACTCGCTGTTGTGATTCTTTGCTGCATTCCGGTTTTAGGATTTTTTAGAAGGTCTTGCATGCTGAGTTGGGATTAGATGTCTTCATGAGATTTGTTCCAAATTTCACAATATTTTTTGTCAAAAATCCTTGAAAAATAATAAGGTCTTTTAGAATCTTTTCTCAATCCTTTTGCGGTTTATGGCAAAATTAAGCTTCTACATGCCAATTCGATTTTAATGCCTATGATGCCTACAACATTAAATGTTTTAGCATCCATTAAATGTTGATTTGAGGTTAGTCCCGTTTAAACTTGGATTGTATTTAAAATGCCCACGAGGGCTGAAAGCAAGCATCGACTGCATTAAGAATCCTGACACTTTTTTCATCTAACCTGCTTACATGCAGAAGAGTAGAGCTTAATGTATCCTGCGGGCAGCGTTTTAAACTAAAGCCACCAAGAACAGGAGAGAAGAAACTGGGGCCTAATAAGCAATGAGTGTACTTAACTATCCAGAAAGGAACCACTGAACAATAACCTCTATTCAGAAAATCAGCATGAGTCAGAACTGCTTCAATTGCCAGGTTTACAATCATTATTAGAGTATTGTATGCTGAGGGTCTGAAAGTAAAATAAAACATCCTTAAAGCAAGAGGTATGAGGATTAGTTCCCCGCACCTATAGAATCATTTGTCAATAATGGAATGTAATAATATATTATTTGATCAAACTTGAGAGAATTCAGCCATCGTGAAGGGAGAATTCAACCCTTACTTTTCTGAACTTTTGTTATCTCAGTTCCACGCTCTCTTTCCCATTTGTAACTCGTCAATTGAGAACTAGTCAGCTTTAAGCCTTTAAATATGAAGCAACAACGTTTCTGGGATTCTTTCATTTTTTTTCTGTCTTCATTCCGCACTTGTCTGCAAGGGGATTGATGCATTTCCCAATAGCCCAGAAAGTCCCCGGAAAAGGGGATAGGCCGCCCAAAACTCAATTGATTTTAATTCAACTTTGCTCGTCCAATCATACGAGAGACGTGCCTTTCAGTATTCCTACCTAGGTAAGTGTCACAACCTTTATCGATGTGAACTACTAAGAAAAAGCTAGTGGATTACTTAGCATGATGCTCATCATAGACTCCCAAGTCCTATCAAGCGCAAGTTCGTAATCAATTTAAACATGCAGTTAGCCTTACTTTTTGGAGCCACTACTAATCGGTTATGGATCAATAAGACACTCGAAGAAAAATGTGGGAGTACATTTTAATACTATGAACCAATGATCAATGGATTTAAGGATTTGATTACGCTAAATAAATCCAATGCTCTTTTGGTACCATTTCTTTTTATTTTGAAAATATTTTTGCATGAATCTTTGTCAGTTTTAATCCTAGCTACTAACTTATGAGGGATGATCATGTGATTGCATAGTCAATAATGAAACATTCATTAATCAAATTAGTAAATAAATTGCCAAAAAGATTAAAGAACCTTGAACGCATGGGCAAGCAAAAATGGATCTCTATTTGTCACCAATTGAGATAGAGGTTCTTCAAACTTAGACTTGGGGAAAAGACATTCAAGGAATGCATTTTTTATTCATGAAAGTGATGAAAAGTATGACTAATGCAAGACCTAAGCTATATGAGATAACTTGGACCAAAACCTTAGATGCCACGACAATTAATTCTTTTCTGTTTTTCCAGTTTAAAATAACATGACTAATTTAAATGCTATGACTATGTGATTTCTAATCTAAGCATGCATTGATGAACTATGATGCCGTGTCATGTATACTATGTTAATTAAATTAAATGTGACCTATATGCAATGACATGAAATAGAATGAATCAATTTTTTCTAGCAAAGTCTTACATGAAATTGTTGATGTTACACTCCAATCATTATCTCCTACTTGTCTTAGTCATCGATGATCTGACATAGACAATTTTACTCAAAACATCTGACATAGACAATTTTACTCAAAACAAAACTATCTTACTTAAAGTTTTGAATTGTCTAATTGATTTTCTTTTCTTTTTTTCTTTTCCTTTTCTTTGCTTTCCTTTGGTTACTATTCATCTTTCTCATCCTGCACGCTCTATCTCTCTCTTTGCTCGATTTTCTCTATTTACCCGACGCTTTGAACTCGGCCCCCTCTCTCTCCCTCCGACGAACAACCAAGCCCTCGTTCAGCTGAAGAGTAAAAATAAAGATTTAAACCCTGACACTAAACATGGCCTTATGACCTTTGTTTGCTAATAGTTGGTGATTTTAACTAAGCAATGCTAATTCATTTTTGTATTTGTTATGATATCTTACACAAATGCAACACCAATAATGCACTACATGATGCAAATATTAAAACATTGCCCTAAAGCACATAATATATGACATTCTAAATTCGAAAACTTGTACGAATGCAATCATAAACTGACTTGAAGAGATTTTAATTTTTTTTATATGCATGTAATACTCTAATCTAATGACGCGCATAACGTAAGGTTGTATTAATACTACTAAGGACGAACTTAGATTATTGAATATTACCTCATGACGGGCACAAAAACGGGAAAGATTTAATTGGGGGGGGGGGGCGGTCCAATCTTTTGGCTTGAAAGTCCGATTACCCAATTTAAGCCAATCAGTGCAATAAAATAAAGGAAATATCCAATTGAAGATCCAATCTTTAGGCTCAAAGATTCGATACCAATTAAAAATGCAATGAATAACGCAAGATTATTTGAAAAAGAAATTAAATATCTTAACCTTCTAATGATCACATAATCTAAAAGAATTAGATAATCTAAAATTCAAATCAAATTATGTAACTTACCTTGAATAGAATCTCAATTCGAATAACGACAACAACCGGCAATGGACAGAACTAATGAGTTGTCCCACTGGCATGTTAATAGTGACCACATCCCTCTTCACACGAGACGATGGCCTTCGATAGCACCACTCGGTTTGAGATTCATGCACAATTTGTCCTAATCTTAATCTGATGGAAGATAGGTTCAGGTGTGATTTGGAGATAGTCTCAGCTATCCTACAGTGTCCATAATGTGGTGAAAATAGCGAGCGTCCTGCCAACAGATGACATGCATGTGCATGGCATGATCAGTGGCAGAACCAAAAGTACCATTTAAAAAAAGAAAAAGAAAATTATTCACAAAAATTCGGTGTAAAGATGTGAAGAAGCAGCTTGAACATATGAGAAACGATCAATGGCGTGCTCTTCCATGGGCAACGGGATATTGCAGGATACATTGTTCTCAATTAGCAATTAAGCCCATTAGTACAATAAATTACCCACAAAACCCGAAAAAGCTACACACTACAAACTCTAACTCTCTCCAAGACTCTCTTTAATCTGCACATCCATCGTTCCAAAGGCGAAAGGCGACACCTTAAAATGCTCCTCGTGTGGGGCGTTTGCGGAGGAGTTCGGTGGTGGCGCTGATGGTGGATAGAACGCCCTGGATCAAGGACGCCGGTTGACACGTGAGTAGCATAGGCGTATATTCAAAGTTTTATAAATCTGACGTTTGACCGAAAATTAGAATTTTGTTAGTTTCTAATTTTTTTTAGACATTTGATTTAGGGCCAGCGAAATTTAGAAATCTCGGATTCAATAAAGAAATTTCAACTTAGTGAGCCAGTGAACTATATAAGGCATAATACTTGCCACTTTAGAATTAAACTTGCTTAGACTCACACTTCTTAAGATCGCGTCACTTTGGTGTGATCACACAAAACCTTAAAAAAAATAAAACTTATATAATTTTTTTCCCATTTCTAGGAGGGCAAGTGCTGGCACAACAAAAGGTGGGAAAAGCTCTTACGTTCAGGGGGTTCACAGAGGCGGCGCGGCTGTTTATGAAGAGAGAGCGCGAGAAAGAAAGCAAAAAATCCTCCCTCGAACCATCTGCTACCACTGCTTGGTTCGTTCACAACCTGTTCGTATTGGTGCTGCTTGGTTCGTATTTGTTAAGCGTTAAGTGGCTGACGGCGGTGGTCGGAAGTGAGGGTTAGTGGCGGTGGAAGCGAGGGTTAACGGCGGTGGCAATAATAGATTCAGTGGGGGGACTTTAGTTTGATCATAGGGGAGAATGGGCTTGATGTGGCTGCAATTAGTGGTGATCGGGTCCAGGGTGGGTAGGGTCTATACCTGGACCCTGTACCCGATCCTGTTATAACCGGTTCATCTTTCCCGGACCCTATACCCGACCCTGTTTGTATTGGACCTTGTACCCGACCCACCTTGTTTTTCCGATCCGGTTCCAGGGTCAACCCAATTTCCATTGGAACCTGTTTTGCAATCTTCCGATATCCTATACGACTTTGAATTTTATATTAATAAGCGAGAAAATAACGTAATCCTCCTAATTTATATTGAAACATTAAGCACTGGTAATAAATTAATACATGAACATTTGGAATAAAAGAAAAATTAAAGATCTATAGGGCTAATTATAATAAATAAAATCATAAGGCAAAGAATTAACATCAAACATGGGTCTAATATTAGTCTTATTCCCACATTTATTCAAGCATAACTCTTTATACAAAAGAGAAATTAGGCGAGCCAATCCATGTGATACACAAGAATTTGGTGGCAACAAACACCCTCCGTCCATCAGACGGTGCGAGAGGGAGCCGGTGAGGGAGGGAAGCAAGTGAGGAAGATGAATGACAAAGGAGAAGTGCTATGCGTGTTTAAGAGAGCCAAGAGGAAAAATATCATGTGATTGCGAGAGTAAAAACAAAAATCAAAAGAAAAAAAAATGTTTTGGACCTCTATTTACAAAATCGGTCCAAGAACCGGTTCCAAAACCGGTCCAGGAACCGGTTTCCGGGTGGGTAATCACTCGGACCCTGTTCCTGGACCGGTTTAAACTGGTTCCGAATTTTGGGAACCTGTTCCCGGACCGGTTTCAATGGGAATCGTTTCCCGACCCTGTTTTTCGGGTGGGCCGGTCCGGGAACAGGGTATACCCGGTCCGGTTGCACACCCCTAGCTGCAATATAATAATATGGGCCTAGCTTAGCTGAGTTTCAAGATGGCCTTTGAAGGTCTTTTCGACTAAAAGAGGGGCTTGACGATGCAGTTTGCCTCGTTTCCATTGCCCCTTTTCTCGTGGACCCGAGCCTGACCATACGCTTGGACCGGGTTGAAGGGCCCACGGCCCGAGTCCCTTATTTTCCAGAATATAGAAATAGTTTCTTTCAAAAATTTAAATATTAAGTAATTTTAAAATAAATAAATAAATAAATAAATAAATTCGAAAAAAGAAGAAGAGGAAAATAGTTATAAAAATAGGCCTTAATTAGGTTGTTAGGTTTTAGCATTAGAATTGGTTTGGTTTCATCTACATAGTATACACATGATGTAGGAAAATTCATAATTTTCTTTAGTTCAGTTTTAGTTAGATTAGTCTATTTAGAAAAATTGAATTCGATTTGCACTAAGCTCATGGGGTTGCTATTTTGAAGAGGCTTGCCCGACATTTTATCTAGTTCCATTCGACACCTTATTTCTTACTTGCCCTTTCATCACCCCATTTGATGTGTTTGTCACCATTCCTTTATTTCGCTTCTTTTGGGTTGGTAAGGTCACACGTTATATCATAATAAACATCAAAACATCACCTGGAATTTTAATAGGGGTCAAGCCATTTAATCACTTAGATAAGTAATTCATTCAAGTTAATCAAGTTAGAGGTACCTCTATTAGTGTGAATATCAAATCCCCAATTTTAAAAAATCTCTAGTTGTGCAATCTTTCATGCACCACTTGCTTTCTAGCCAACTCAAATCTAGTAGTGACTCATGTTTTTCGCTCAGGCATTATCTCTAAACCTTTCTCAACACAGGTCACAACAACGCCAATGGATAGAATTTGTATAAGTGCAGAATGTGTGATATGCCCGTGTACGAGAATGAGTCCGTGAGAGATATATCTTGAGAATTCCTTGTAAGAGGGGCTAGTGTGGCTATGGATGGGTGCCAAGTGGACGCCTAGAAATGTGCTTGTCACACCATCTTATCTATCACTTCAAATCCTATCTGATTTTCACAATCTTGAAATTATCGCTTGAGTTACCGTTCAGGATCATGAGATTATCACATTCTTGGAAGACATGCTCCTGAGCTAATCAAGCTACTTTCGAGCTCCCATAACATTGGAAATTTGATTCTGAGTCCACCATACCTTTCCGGTTTGGGATTTGAGATCCAAGAACTTTGGAAATTCAAGTCTCGAGCCTATCTCTAATGTTTGGGATTCCAAGAATGTTGGAATATCTCATTTCAAGCATGTCTCACCATGTCAATCATTACTTCTCTTCGGCATCTTCATTCTCATACCTTCACTCTTGGAATGGGAACAGAAAGACAGTTACCATGTTGCTTATCGAGCTCCCTACAACAAGCGTTAGTCCTAAAATGCAAAGAAATGCAATATGAATCCTAAATGTAATGCCAATGTGGATAATGTAAATGATATTTTTGTTAAGGGGTCAGGCTCAATCCTTAATTTTCTTATGTAATATTTAAATTAGATAGTCAAAATTTAGGTATCAACACTAAGCATGTGAAAGTATTAGTTAGAAAAATGAAACCAATTTAATGGAATGAAATCCGAATGGATAACAACAAAAAAGAAATGAATAGACGCAGTTAAGCTAGTCTTATCATTACTATTGACAGTTAAACTAAAGACTTGATAAGGTAAATTAAATATATAGGCATTTGATTTGAGAAAACATAAAATTATACAAAAGAAAAGTATAATTTTTCCTATTATAATGTCAAAGTCTCAATGGACATGTTGGTGAGGCATCGTTGAAAAGGCTAAAAGGATACATTTGCAAATGCAGAGTAACTCATATTTCAATTTTATCAATGGAAGCAAATTGATGATATAAATAGAGAGAATATAAAATTATTGTTCTTATGAGAAACTCATATCATTCTACCGTCAGATCCTTGAATTTTGACGATATAAGTGTAATAGCCATTGCCCCTATTGGGCCTCCTCTCTGAGGAAAAATCTCTGTCTCAACAATAGCTCTTCTCTATAGCATTAATTTGGTTTGCATGAAAACTAAGTATGAGGATAGACTAGAGGCAAAATATGCAAGTGTATCAACAACAATAATGAGATTGACCAGTATTTAACTTGGTTTGGTATGAATAACACAATAGTCAAACTCATTTCTTTTAATTTATTCAGGTGCAACAAGATCTGATAATTCTACCATGATAAAAAGAAAAAGAAAAACAAGAAAATAGATGCAACTCTGACATAACAATTCTCGATCTTTAAACCTTGTTATTAGAAAAGTGAGTAAAGTTCAATAAAACACAACAAAAAGCAAGAGATGTAACCACACTATAAACTAGTCTATAATTTCATCCGTAAATAGTAAACCGTTAGGTTTATGTGCTTTTAGTATTTACTGGATACATTTAGTAACCATGTTCAATATTGCGAAGTTACTGTCTATGTTCTTCATCAAATGATAATAAAAAACAAAATCTGACGGCCTAGATGTTAGTTTTCTTAAGTAGCTTTGTAGTAAACCAAGGGTATCCATAGTCAAGTTTTTAGAGTAAACCAATCCCAATAAAACCTACCATTAAGTCTATTGTTGAGTATGAGAATTGAATAGAGTAAAATATGCGAGTGTATCCTCAAAAAAGATGCAAATGACCAGTATTTTGCATATCTATGCTGTGACGTCCTGAAATTCGAGCCCTTTGAGGGATGAATGAACGTGAATTTTGTTAATGCATTATTGGTTGATCTCACTCGGAGTTGATCACTCTTGAGATACTGACGTTGAGGGGAAAAGCTAATGAGAACAAAACTCGTGCGACTAAAGAACTTGATCTAGGAAAATGACTTGACCGTGAGATTTGCTAGAAGACGATCCTATAGATAGGCAGGCCGATTTCAGGGATGACTAGAAGTTGATTCGCAGACAAAACATAATGGGACGACGGGTAATTCCGTTTACTGTTATCAAGCTCGCAAATGACCCTATGTCGATTCTCAGTAATCGTGTACTTTGAAATAAGAATCTATCATCCGCAATTTCATGTAGTCAATGACGTCCATGTGTCGAGATGTCTCGAACGTGGTTTGGCACAAGTCGGTTATGCATGAATCCTCGAAGCTGTCTATCAGCCTGAGTTGTACCAAAATGACATACGGGCGAAATTGACATGGCATGAGAATCCAAGATTAGACTTCGAATTTTCGGGAATGTCCGGGATGGACTTTTGGACGATGCTACTTTGATAGTCGATAGTGCTAGTTAAGCTAAGTATTTGGAAAAATGATTTACGAACTGAGGAAAAGAGCATATGAGGACGTGGGTCGGGCAAGACTAGTGTGGGCCTCACGCCCAAGGTGGGACAGCCGTTGTTTAAGTGTAATTGGGCTAAAGAAGTTTTCAAATACAAAATAGAAAATGAGAGAAATAATTATGGTATTATTGCCTTGTAAAAAATACAACCGTTTTTGTACTTGATTTTCCTTTACAAAGAAAGCTATTATTATTTAAAAAAAAAAGGTTAATATCAACGATACGTAAAACATACCAAGTCAATTGTAGATCCGTTATATAACTACTTTTACAGCTTTAGAAGTTCCATTACTAGGCAAATTTCCTACAATGACACATTTATTTCTCTACATCTTTTCTCTACTTGTTCATACATTGTATATGTATTTATCCTCTTATGAAATCATATAAAACTGGATATGATGTCTGAGTGTGATTGCTTTTGGAAATTTTTCCAATCAATTATAATTCCAATTACTTTTACTATGCAAAAGGAAGGATTCATAAGTTTTGTTAAAAAAAGATCAAATAATATGAAAAATAAGAAATGTTAGAAATATGTTAGAAAAGATGAGAAATAAGATTAATCGTCTGAGACGTGCAAACACTATTCTTAAGGATAATTCTACCCCTTGAAGTACAAAACTCAGTGCGTAAGGCTCTAGCATCCTCCCAGGATATAACACTCCACACTAAATAATAGAAGGATAGGAACAATGTGTCCAACCCAATAAAAAGAAAAGGAACGTCTCAATACGGCGATGGTGTAGAGGAAGCCAAACCTAAGCACATACTGTCAAATGACAACGCCGTAGTTATTAAAAAAGAAATTTCTAGCGTGTGCTTATCACTAACAATGATACCACATCCAATGATTGGCCGCCAATTATTTTACTTGACAAATCCGTTCTTTTGCAATGAGTATGTGCTTAACCGTTCGGTGCTTTGTCACTAACAATGACAACTGTTGATAAGGTTGGCAGAACGTACGCTTAGAAATTCCTCTCCTTTGCTTGTTCCCTTTCCATCAAAAGAAAAATAAGGGGTTCTATTTCTCCTTTACAAGAACAATTGGTATTTACGCTGTGAAAATTGGATATTTTCCTCGTGATTACATTTAGACCAATGTGAAGTATTTTTCTTCATTATTCATCCGCAATTCAATGATCGTTCCGGGGTAAATTGTTGACTGCGCATCGGAAACAGGTAAATTGTCTTCCGCCGACTTCCTTCCAACAGAAAATCAATCTTACATTGATACCATTGAAGCCTTAGCTCATTCACCATCCTATTACCAATTGTGAGAAATTCTCATTTCCCCTTCTGAGGCTTATACTTTTATCCTAGAAAGCCTTGAACATATCCGTCACGACAAAATTTCCTTGAACATGTTGCCCTTCAAAATAAATTTGATTTACAAAATCTTGGTCATGTGACTCCGCCCCAAGTCCACTTCGACCAATGATATATCTCACTATGAAGCTTGTATCACTTGGGCTATCTTAAAAGGGAAAAAAATTTCGTTAGCTCATATGATCATCTTGAATATGGCTCATGTTGCTCAAGTCCTAAAACTTGTTAAAAATGGACGCAATTGAGTCCTTCTATTAACTTCATTCAACTTGACCAAAGAAAAATGCTGATGTCTTTTTGATAATCTCTCTCTCCTACATGCTACGATGTAGCTAAAGTTGAGAAAGTCGTTATGTTGTTTGAAGATGATAAAGACAATCAAAGGCTACTAATGTGTGTATTGGTTGAGTAAGTATCAGGTGATATATGCACAGGCTGAAATGCAAATATTGTCATAAGTAGCACCAAATGAACTTATATGAGGAGTGCTCTGCCACTGTTTAGAGTGCTCTACCAATATATGAGGTGAACAATATATTAGGCAATTAAATATGTCTACGAGTTGGAAGGATCTTCAGATAAGGTGAATAGTTGGATGGACCGGATGATGGTGAACAAGCCTAGAATGAGGATGTTTGGTAAAACTTGGAAGGACCATGAACATCTTTGTAGAGTCAAGATTGCCAATATGCTTGGAAGGACCTAAGGATTAGCTAATGGCAATGTCTGTGTCGATCCTAGATATATCACGTCATTCGTCATGTTTGAATAGTGACCATGTGAGGATGTTCGTTGATGAAAAATATTATAGTTGTTGTAGGGTGAAAATGTGCGGCGGACAATCAGGAAGTCTCTTGAGGAACCAGAACAAGTATATGTTAGAAATGTCAAAGCAATAGTGTTAGAACATTTTCTGTAGACCTATTTTCAGTTGGCCTGCAAATGTTTAGGAAAATTATTTTATGGGTAGTCCTAATAGTGTGATCTATTATGTAATGAGATTAGCACTTGCCATTTGTAACTTGTTGAACATATTATTTATGCAATCTAGCCAGACTTGTGGCTGTTAATTTGGAGAGTGGACGTCAAACTACTATATATATCTACTTGTGAATCTTCTATTTCTTCACTATTTGCATCACATGCTCAATATCATCACTATATGTTAAATAATAGCTCGAGCATTTGATTTTTATAATCTGTTTTTGTCCATGTTTGAAGTTGAACTTATTATCTCCCGTAAATATTTTTCATAGTTTTTTTTCAACCTATTCACTCTTCTCTAGGTTGTATTCTTAGTCCCAATAGTTAAAATATAAAGCATAAGACTGAAGTTGTTTTAGCCATATTGTAGACACGTAGATAGAGAAAATAATAAATAAATAAATAAAACATGTTGGCATTTTCCATTATCCAAATTAGACATACTTAATTGAAAGATTTCTATTTGGCTCTTTTTGTAAATTTAGGATTTAATTATACTTTCATGACAAAATTTAAGACTTCCAATGCACTTATTTCTTCCTTTTTTAGGATTTCTTTCTAGCTTCCTTCATTTAATCAAGAGAAAGTATTAAATATCACCCATACCAAAGCCTGAAGTTTAGGAATTATGAGCTTAACTTGTTGGAAAATGTTAGGGATTGTTTGACCTACATAGATTGTCTACATGATTGTTACTTGATAGAAACATTCTTCTAATTTGTACCATATAAAACTAATAAATTACAATGGGAAATTACCATATTAGTCATAAACCT
Organism: Eucalyptus cloeziana; assembly: GCA_014182715.1. Lineage (NCBI taxonomy): Eukaryota > Viridiplantae > Streptophyta > Magnoliopsida > Myrtales > Myrtaceae > Eucalyptus > Eucalyptus cloeziana. The sequence continues at coordinate 18,436,315 of CM024638.1, forward strand.
TGCAATTTTTTTTGGTAAAGAAATAAACCTTGCAATTTTAAATCCTAAACCTTTTAATAATTTTACAAAATGTAATTTTTCTAGTTGATTTTTGTCGGAAATCACTGATGTAGCAGTCTAATTATTATTGTTGTCCTATGTGGTAGGATCAGTGAGTTAGGTGGACAAAATGACATTGTCTTTGTCTTTTCTTATTTTTCTTTTCTTTTCATTTATTTTCTTTCATTCTTTTCTGCGCTAAGATCTCCTCTTATTGTTTATCATCTTTAACCTCTTGATCACTCGGCCAAAACTTCTCTAGCGCTCGTCCATTAGCACCCACTATTGCTAGAACACAAAATGGATTTACTTAAACTTTGGCAAAAGTTTTGGGCTTACTTTGCCAAAGCACATATGAGCGACGGTGGTTCTTGGCAAACCAAGGACTCTTTTCGTTGACTGCCACCACCTCCACCACTATTGAGAGGAAAATAGAGAGCCATTATCACATCAATAGTTGCGGCCATGGGGCGAGTTTTTGTAACACTCCAACATTAAGTCACTTGATGAAGTATCTGCTTTGACCCATCCCCATTGCATATCGAGTCTCATGATTTTGTCATTTAATGTATAGGTGGACACTTTTCTAGTAAGTCACCCATTCTGATAGCACTCTTACCTAAGCATGCTTAATATTAGAGTTCTAATGTAAGGAGTGTTGCCTTTACGCCAAAAGGCACCTCTTACAAATTAATTCCAATTTCAAATACACATATCAGGAATGCTCTCCCCTTGTTCTTATTTAGTACGTAATTAGGTTCATTTATACCGCCTTCGCCACCCTATGAACCTATTAGGAGCCGCTCCTTATACAGGCACTTTAGCCTGGCAAACACTCTCGTTCTTGTTGGACCAGGTTGTTAAGATTCCATGACCCTAGCCTCAAGGCATAAACATTTTTCATAGAGACACCCACGCCGAGCCCAGCCACGTTGTAGATTTGCAATAAGTCTGGGAAAAGATCGCATTGTCTAATGAATATCGCGTTGATGTAAATATCAGGTTGCTATAACTTGCCCAGAACGTGTAATTTTGTCTACGGGATATTCTATCAAACAAGTAGACTGCATCAACTAACTTGAATTAAAAACACACAAAGTCAACTCTTCTCTCTACCGTATGATTCGACGAGCGATACCCCGAGAATCTTGAGCAAAAGGCACACAAAATTCACTTTCTCAGAAGACAGACATGGGGAAGTGCAGTTTTCTGATTCGATCTATCTACTGGGAAGGGAGCAGGGCATCGGCGAGCGAACGGGAGGAAGCTGAAGACGCTGTCAGAGGCATGAATGCGCCCGTGGAGGGCAAGGAAGGATTGTCGACGAAGGGCCAGCGTACAAGCTAGGCCCGGTGGCTAATGAGAGACGGCCATTTGAGGGCATGTGCAATATCACGATGTCGAACAAAATCGAGGTGTTCTTTCGCACCACAAACACTTTTGAGTTGCTCAAGATCTGCGCTTTCCCGTGTGTATGTTTTGTCTTCACCTGCATTTAAAGACGATGGAGGCCACGATCCCAAAGATCTGCGCTTTCCCGGTGAGGAACGCATGACCCACACCGGTGGCTAGGCGCCACCGCCGTCACCACCGCAATCTTGCCCATTCGCACGTTCTCCGTGCGGGTTGGTGTTTGTTCTGGTTTTTCTTTTTGTTATATATATATATATTCCCATGTTGTAGTCCATCTCATCATTCTAGCCACCAAAAAAAAAAAAAAATCCATATTACGGATATTAGCTCACGTATAATGACGTGGCAGTCTACGTGTTTAATAGGAGAGAAAGAATATATATATATATATATATATATATATATATATATATATGTATGTTCCCATGTTGTAGTCCATCTCATCATTCTGGCCAAAAAAGAAAAAATTCATATTACGGATATTAGCTCACGTATAATGACGTGGCAGTCTACCTGTTTAATAGGAGAGAAAGAAAAAAAATCAGAAAAATCATAAGAAATCAAACGTCGTCTTTGTCCGCCTTAAATTGTCAGTTAGAGGAATTATGTTTGAATTATCAAAATGTTTAAGATTAAATTGATTAAATTAAAAATTTTAAAATTAAATTCCATACAATAAGTTAAAGATTGATTTAGTAATTTCCCAAATCACACTCTAACAGGACACGCTAACCCCACCCCCGAGGATTAGAAAGTAGGAAGGACGAATAAAAATTCTGATCGTTATCTTCAAATTACTTCAAATATTTCTCCTTTTATCATATAGAGTTCGACTCCAAAAGATCAAATATTGTTTAATTATCCAATTCCACTACAGAAAAATTGTTCATGGATCCCAATATAATTAAAAGTAACATGAACTCAAGAGAGAATGACAAGTTGACAACAGAAGATAGGATCGAATATTACGTACTTATACATTAAATAGGTTACTAGTAATTCTGCCCTAACATGGTAGCACTCTTTGTAAATTTTTTGTGACCATGGTCAATTTTTCTAAAATCTTAAGCTTATTTGAAGGCATGGTTCAATATTTAAATACTCTAACGCTACCCTCACGTAAGCTAAATATTGGTCTAAGACTAAAGTGTAGAAATATCTAATTGAAGAGGCAAATAGAGACTTGATAAGACTTGAATGCGAGAACTCTTGCTTAGGCATTGGTTAATATCTAAATACTCCAACACTCTTCACGCATTAGATTTCGGCTAATATACTCAATGTAGACTATAGAATTTGTGCTTATATATATATATATATATATATATATATATATATATCAATGGAATACTTATAGAATTGAATATTCATACATTACTCAAGTAAGTATACAAACCATTCTGATAGAACATAAGTGGTGAACTAGAATAGAAATGACGACTAATTATCAAGCTTTTTACCCTTTTATCAATTGATGATTGTAATTCAAAAAGAACCAGTGTGATTAATTCAACTATATTTAGTATTATACACAGAATGATGACAGGTTGGATCGTCATTAAGAGATGACATTCACAATGCTAAAGAGATCACACTGTAATTATCATTCTATTTTATTAAATTGCGAACCATTTCCATTTTATAAAAGAGAAATCAATTGAAGACGAGCTGATAATACGTAGTCACCTAGGAGAAACATCGGAAAGGGTTATTTCATTAACAGTGGAAGTTTTGTGAATTAGACCGATCGGATTGAGTGTTCTCACGTCTCTCCCAACTGAGAATGCAGGCAGCGATGGTCGAGTAAGTGGGTTAGTATTGGCTCCTAGCATATGAACCACGAGCGACATGGTTGGTCGATCTGTTGGGTCTTCTTGAACGCACAATAGACCGATGTGTATGCATTTTACCACTTGAACTGCATCACACGACTCTTTGATTGACGGATCGGTAAGTTCCAACCCTCGACCTTCGGACCACAACTTCCATGCCTGTTATTTTGGAAGGGAAGTAAGCAAGGACAATTGCACAAATTTCGCAGGTTTCATATTAAAAAAGTGTGGTGACTAGGAACATACAAGGGTGAGAAGGCTTTCACCGTGCTCTTGGAGATGAAAACCATTGTTCTTTCGCCCACTGATCATCTCTAGCAAGAGAACTCCAAAACTAAAGACATCTGATTTAACAGAAAATAGCCCTTGCATCGCATATTCTGGCGCCATGTATCCACTGACCAAAATTATGTAATGAAGTGAAATTTCTTAGAAGTAAGAAACAATGAAAGGTTATTTTCTATATTTAAACTTCTGTAATATGATTATGCTCATTTTGGTGCTGTTGAGCTTATCATCAAAGTTCTTTATTGGCCTAGTGAATCATTCAAACATATGACAGATGTAGAAAGATATTAAAGAACTTACTATGTTCCAACAACCCTATTCGTGTTGGCCTCATCTTGATTTACACCAAAGATCCTTGCCATTCCGAAATCAGATATCTTTGGATTCATCTCGCCGTCTAGTAAAATATTACTAGCTTTCAGATCCCTATGGATAATTCTTAGGCGAGAATCCTCATGTAGATATAAAAGCCCTCGAGCTATTCCAAAGGTGATGTTCATGCGCATCTTCCAGTCTAAAGATTGCCCCATAGTTGAACCTGTTGACCATGAGAGACTCAGATGAACCTCAACTATATAAAACTAAAATTAACTAGCTAAAATATTCATTGCATCTGCTAAAGCTCAAACCAAAAGGAAGACATCCAGGCTTTTGTTGGGCATGTATTCATATATCAAGAGTTTTTCGTGCTCTTCCAAGCAGCATCCCAATAATCGAACAAGGTTCCTATGTTGTAGTCTAGCAATCGAGATCACTTCGTTCTTAAACTCGATAAGTCCTTGGCCTGAGGTTCTTGAAAGCCTTTTAACTGCAATTTCTTTTCCATCTGCCAATGTGCCCTGAAACAGGGTAATGTCAGTAGTGAAATCCCTATATGAGAATTATTAATGATAACTAAATTCGAATCAGTTCATGCTACGGATAATAACTGCCAGTTTTCCTAATTTTCGCATAAACAGGTGTTGAGTCACTTAAATGCTTACCTTGTACACGGGGCCAAACCCTCCTTCCCCAAGTTTACATTCATTGGAGAAGTTTTGTGTGGCCGCACGTGTAATGTCTAATCGTATCAGAGATAATTCTTGAGAAGCCACCAGCTTTTCTCCTCGAGTTCTTTCCTTTGAAAACTCTTCTCCGATTTCTCGTCTTAGATGAAGTAACTGAACCTCTTGGCTGTTTTCCTTCTCTGAGAGTCCAAGAGCTTACTCTCGTTAGGTAAATGTTAGAAGATGGTCATTCCAGTGGCAAGCAAGATGAATTCACTCATACCTTTCTTCCATCTCTTTGTCCTCCTTAAAAAAATACACGAACCCACGATAACTATTAGTAACCCCGATCCAATTACTGAGCTAACTATTGCAATCCATGGATTTTGTTTTACCCCTGTCAAGAAAGAGAAATTCCTTGGATCTAAACATACCACAAATCTGCAGATTTTTTTTTCCTTACTAAGTGTAAATTGTACCAAGAACTCGTTGAAATCAAGAGAATATGATCATAGTTTAGATCGTAAAAGCAAGTCAAGTGCAATGTGATACATAAAACAGCTCATATTGAGAATTAGAAGCAATGGAATGATACCATTATACGCTTACCATGACAAACTGAGTGCACATTTTGAATATTATATAACTCATACCTTTAATGCTGGAATCAGTGCTGGTTTTCCCTCTAGTTTCCCCATCAAAATGATACAGTTCGTACCGTACATTACAACTTGGCTGAAGAACTCTGGCACCTCCCCTTTGATAATTAAGAATGGTTGGAAACTTTTCAATAGCAGAAAGCAAGCAACTCTTACAAGCTGATTTTGATATATCGGGGGTGCACTGTGCAAGCCCGTGCAGGGTCACTGAACTTGAGACACTAACGTTTGAGGTTGCATATAAGCTTTCTGACAAGATCGCCAAGTCTGTCACATTCCTCGACAAATCCGTCACTTCTGCCACGAAGTCCTTCTCATTATCAAAAGTTTGCTCCATAGTCCTTTTGAAGGTAACTGAATCGTCCGCAGGGTTGACAATGTAAAGAAGCGGCGTTGTCTCCATGATAGAGAAGAACGATCTGTCGGAGTAGCGCAAGAGACACTCGTCGTACCATATGATTGCCTCTTTCTGTCCTGGACATCTTTCTATGATTGTGCTGCTAGCTGAACGGATGCAAGACTGACAGAGATTGGCAGCAACATCCTTTCTAAAGAGAAATAGTAAAGTTGCATGAGTAGTCACTTAAATCTGGATAGTAATTTTTCAGTTGGCATTGGATCACCATATTTTGTAGAGGTTTCAATTAAGACCAATATATCAGGTCCATTATAAACCCTAGTTCCAGGTGAGCCAATTCCAAAGATTATAATGATTGGTTTGGTAAGGTATTACTCAAGAGTTGAAATTTTTGACATCTTTCGCATGTGATTTACCTGCAGAGGAAGAGACCATAAACTTTGCCCGGATCTTCACCTTCCGTTGTGTTGTAGAAACCATGAATGGGTCCTCTGCTGTAATCAGTGGAGTTGCCCTTGGAGAGGAGTTTGCTGAGGTTGTCCTGAAACATGCTAAAAGCAGTGAAGTTGCCCCTATCTGAGCACTTCTCCTGAAGATATGTTGGTCCGCCGGCAGGAGTGCCTGGGATGAAGAGGATCGGGCATGAAAGCCAGAAAGCAAAGGAAATATTTCTTGGTGCATCAATAGTCTTTTTTTCTTGAACTAGGAAAGAACGCGAGTACAGTAAAAGTGAATCAAGTACAATATGATACATAAAGCAGCTTATATTGAGAATTAGAAGCAACAGAATGATACCATTATAAGCTTACCGTGACAAATTGTGTGCCCATTTTCAGAATTAGATAACTCATACCTTCACTGCCGGACTCAGTGCTGGCTTGTCCTATAGGTTCTCCATCCAAATTCATTTGGTACCGTACATTACAACTTGGCCGAAGAATTCTTGCACCTCCCCTTTTAATATTTAGAACGGTGGGAAAGTCTTCGATGGCAGAAAGCAAGCAAATCTTACAATCTGACTTTGATATGTCGGGGGTGCACTGTGCAAGCTCATACAGGGTCACTGAACTTGTGACATCAACGTTTATGGTCGCATATAATTTTACTGATGAAATTGCCACATCCGTGATATTCCTAGCCAAATCTGTCACTTCCACCGCCAAGTCCTTGTTATCAAAAGTATGCTCCACAATCTTGTTGATGGTATCTGAATCGTCCGCAGGGTTGACAATGGATTTAACCCGTGTTTTCTCCATGATAGAGAAGAATGATCTGTTAGAGTAGCGCACGAGACACTCGTCATACCATATGATCGCCTCTTTCTGTCCTGGACATCTGTCTATGATGGTGCTGGTAGCATTACGGATGCAAGACTGACAGAGATTGGCGGCAACATCCCCTCTAAAGAGGAATGGTAAAGTTGCATTAGTAACCACTTAAATCTAGATAGCAAATTTTCGGTTGGCATTGGATCACCGTACTTTGTAGAGGATTTCAATTAAGACCAATATATCAGGTCCATTATAAATCCCAGTTCCAAGTGAGCCGATTCCAAAGATTATAATGATTGATCTGGAAGGTATGACTCAAAAGTAGAAATTTTGGTATCTTTCGCATGTGATTACCTGCAGAGGAAGAGACCATAAACTTTGTCCGGATCTTCACCTTCCGTCGTGTTGTAGAATCCTTTGTTGGAAGCAGCGTAGTCGCCCCTGGAGAAGAGGCTTCTGAGGTTGTCCTCGAACTTGCTATGAGGAGCGTAGTCGCCCTTCTCTGCACACCACTCGTGAACATATGTCTGTGCACCAACAGGAGTGCCTGGGATGAAGAGGATCAGGCATGAAATCCAAAAAGCGAAGGAAATATTTCTTGGTGCATCGAGAATCTTTTTTTCTTGAACTTGGAAAGAACGCAAGCACGGTAAGAGTAATTCAAAGACGGCCATGGACTTTCTTTCAACTTAAGAGGAGTAAGACAATAAGCGACTTCTGGAGGGCGAGGTGAAGAAATTGATCAAGAACCAAGTTTTGCAGCTGCTCTCCCTGATTCCGGGGTTGGTAAAGACGAATTAGTCCAATTTCCACGTTCCGTTGTCAACAGGGACGAGCACCCGATTGGCTTCTTTTTAACAGAAGAAATGAGAGTGCCTTTTCCTGGCTTGCCCTGCCAACGAACATATCTTGTGGAACCCGAACAGACTCAAATATAAATAAATCAACCGCAGGTTTGGACCCTCCGGTTCAGACCCTCTGACAACCACACTGGCCCCCCCTTTCGCCTCTCTCTATCTCTCCCCTCTCTTCTTTTTCTTCTTCCCTCTGGTCTTCCCTTTCACTCCGCTGTGGAGCACGCAGGCCTTGAACTCGGCCCCGGCGAGGTCCAGGGGCACCGAGACCTTCCCGAGTAGCCTCCCGGAGCTCACCCAGCAGGTCGCCCACCTCCACCCGTGTAGACGGAGACCTGCAGGCAGACCTTACCAGAGAAGATGCACTTCCCGACGAGCTTGTTGAGGTGGAAGGTTTCGTCACCCCGTCCCCCGGGAGGGGGCGACGCCGTCGAGGGAGGGAGGGGGGGGGGTGGTGTCGGGCGGGAGGTTGGGGACGAGGGCGATCTGGAGGGGGAAGCTCTTGAGCTTGATCTTGCAGAAGCAGGGGGAGGAGGAGGGGTGGACGGTAGAGCGCTCAGACTTGGCGGCGACGGGGACCTTGAAGGCGAAGCTCTGAGCAGAGGGAAGAAGAAGAAATCAAGGAAAAAAAGAAGAGAGGGAAGAGAGAGATGACCCAATAAAGACTCGGCGGTGGTTATTAATCATCCTAGGCATGTTCCTCCTCCTCTTGGTTCAAGGCGGAGGTTCGAAACACCACAACTGTGCATGCTCTCAAGGTCATCTAGAAGCATAGAAATTTTTGAACGTGTGAGACGGGGGACTGTCATACCTGATGAGACTTGCCTCGAAATAAGGGTACATTTATCATTGGTAGAAAAAACAAATAGGATGCTCCGCTGAAACTCCATTGTTTGTTGACGAAGACTCGGGACTCAGAAGTCACCACGTTTTACACGGTCAGAGATGTTGATATTTGCTCTTCAAAGTCTAAGACTCCTTTTACATGCCGACGACTCTAGATGTCTTTTCGATTTTTTTCTAAATGTGTTTTTCTATGCTTTGAATGAGCAACCCTGTTAATGGGATCTTGTGAGAGGTGTTATAGAAAATAATTGTACTTTGAAAGGTCAACGCAATATATTCATCGAAGTTCGTAATATTTGCACAGTTTCATTGGGAATATTACATGAGGATTATTCTTCTTTTGTACTTTCTTATATAAGTGTGTTTTGTAAGACAATATTATATTTTCCATAATATATGTTGGCCAATGATGATAGAAAATAATTTTCTTCCTTATTGATTTGATAGATTTCCAAAAGAGAACGTACAAAGTAAGTTGCCGACTATTTTGACCAGATATGATTGGTCAGAAGTAATAACTTTCCCCTATGTGGCGCTTGTAAACCTAGTTCACGAGTGGGCTGGGCTGAAATTTTTAAGACTACTGAGCGAGCTTGGACAGGTCTAATCAAGCGGGGGGAGGGGAGTTAGGTCAGAGCAAGGGTCTTGAGGCTCGACCTATTGTGCCCTTATATTTATTAAAAAAATTACAAGAATATGTCTAAGCTCAGCCTATTGCACCCTTATTTGTGCAAACCATCCTCATAATCTCTAAGCAAAACTCCACCTTGAAAAGAGCAAATAAACCCTCCTTACAAAATTCATTTTATTAAACTGCTTAGGGTTTAATGGGTTTAGTTTTTAGTTTGTTTTGGCTAATTTGGTTGGGTGTGAGAAATTAGGATTTGGAACCGGCATTTTACAAATTAAATAGAAACATATGGATAATTGATGTAAGGTTTGTTTCCGAAAGTAATATTCAAGTATGTTTTTGTTTTTCTTCAAAAGTAGAGGTATGGTCGTTCGTGAATGCTAATGTATGTTTTTGGTATTTTTTTTTCTTTTATTAGTGATTTTACTATGATATCTAGAATTAATAACTACTAGTGGGACAATTTAAGCATAAAATTCCGACATAGGAGAAAAAATAGTATAAAACTCACAGATAAAATAATAAAATAATACAACACAAAACCCTATAATTATTTTTCATTTGTTTTCATTTTCATTTTTTTCCTAGCTAGAAAATTTTTTAAAAAAAGTAAGGTTCCTCCACTGGGCGAGCTTGGCCAGCTAATGTTTTTCCCTTGGGCGCCAACGAGCAGACCCAGTGGTCAAGTACCGTTGCTTTCGACCAAAAAAAAAAAGTACCGTTGTGTCATCCGCACACGTTTCTTGATACTATTGCTTGGCATTACGCATTATTTTCTATTTACTTGATTATATGAAATGAAAATAGGTCATTAATTATTCATTTTTGTGGACAAAATTATTCAAAAAGTTCTAAACCTATTGCATTTTTACTAATTCAATCCTAAACATTTTAATATGTTATATGAATCCTAAGCAATTTTACATTTTACTGAATGAGTCAATTTTGCTAATTTTGACTGAAAATGGATGGCGTGGATACCGAATGTTTTATGTGATATGATTGGCATTGATATAAACGTTTTTTTTAATGATATTTTAACATTTTAGTGAATTTTTATAATTTTTTTTCATTTCTTTTATTTTATTTACCCTTTTTTTGGATTTAGGTTGGAGAGGGCATTGCGGTCCATATAGGCCATTGGGCAAGGGTTGAGGGTTTGGCAATGGCCGTGTTGCCCTTGCTAGATCCGGGCAAGGTGAGGGCATCGTGACCCTTGTCGACCCTAGCCCTAGGCAAGGGCCACGATGCCTCACTCCTTTTGGACAAGGCTGTAACGCCCTCACTAGCTTGAGTCCAAAGAAAGGAAAGGAAAGGACAAAAAATATATATAAAAAATAAAATAGTTATTAAAATATTACTAAAAAATATCAATGTTAGCGCCGTCATGACATATAAGATGTTTGGTTTTCAAGTTAGCGATTTTTAATCAAAATTAGCCGGATGGAATCAACTGACAAAATGTGAAAATATTTAGGATTGAATTGACAAAGTGCAATAGGTGTAAGACTTTTTGAACATTTTTCTCATTTTTTTGTGTAAATTGTAAATGCGAACATATTATTTTTCTCATATGAGAATCAGTAACAACATTCCGATAGCAGAGAGTAGTGTTTTATAGTGGTTTTAATTGGAAGCGGTGAATGATCAAAATAGCCAATAGATTTTCTTAAGATTATTTGAATTAATTATCATTATTTGGTTCAGAGCTATTTTAATTGAGAGACAAAGAAGGAAATCTCTTTCCAAAGAGTAGCATTGGTAATGAATATATTTAGATTTAGATGATGCAAAGTGCAAAAAAAGAGAGGACAAAACATGAAAGGTGAGGGTCCTTTTTGGGATTTTCTCTGAGGATATAATTATATTCATTATCACTTGAACATGAATCTATTTTATATGGCGAATGCATCACATGACAGTGATACATGATGCAATAGATAAATTAAAAGTGAGATGCATATACACTTGGTGTCAAGTAATGTGAATTTCATATTTCATGGCCAATAGTGATTTATCAATTGTAACACATTGTCACTATTAGGTAATATATCTATTTCATAAAGGAAAAGCGACAAGTGAATCCTGAATTTTGGCCTTAAGTGCACTGTCATTCTTAAGTTTTTAATTTATTTAATGTAGTCTTAGAAATATATTGATATTAGTTTAATGTAGTCATTATGTTTGCTCAAATAACAAATCAAACATTATTTTGATGGTGTTGACTATTATATGTTGAGTTTGAATTTTAAAAATAATGAATCAAAATGTCCATCATTTTATCCATCAATTTTAGAAAGGAAAAAAAATTAGTACATTAGACATGATTAATATCTTACTTAAATAATCCACATGTAATTTTTTTTATTGTCCATTGTTCAAATTAAACGGGATGAAAGCCACATCAACAGATCATGTTAATTTAAATTAATGGAATGATAGCATTGGACATTTTTGTATAATTTATGAACTAAATTGAATATTTACTAATAGTTTATAGACTTTATTGAATAAGTCAAAAGTTCAAAAAAAAAAAAAATACTACACAATCCACCAAAGTTTGAGAACCATCCACGACATTTTCCCATTCATAAAATGCCTTTTTCGCTTGGATAGCCTTCTAAGTCAAAAGTTTTGACTGGGGCCAAAACTGGGGTACAAACGACTTCATCTTAATTTTTGTTTCCTAAAATGTGCAAACGGCTATTTAGGCTGCGTTTTTTTCGATTTTTTTTCTGTTTTTAAACAATTTTTTTGTTTTTTTGTTCATGGGATGGGGCGACACGTTTATGTGCGTTTTTGTTTCAAAATTATTTTTTTGTTCTCAACACTAATATTATAAATTAAAAAAAAAGTTATTTCTTGTTTAACAAAATTTAGAAACACTTTCTTTCTTTTCTTCTTCTTTTTCTTCTCTCTTTTTCTTTCTTTTTCTTTGGCACACCATGCCTATTTGGGGCCCAATGTCGTCGAGGGCCTCCTCGCGGAAACCGAAACGAGGCCGAGTGTCACTTGGCGAATCCGACGATTGGGAGCTCGCCCGGCGGCCGAGCCTCGCCGGAAGCGAATCTATTTGGGCAAGCTCGGCTTCACGAAGACCGTTCAGTTCACGGTTTCATGGCTGAGGCATTTTAGGAACTTGGCAGCTGAGGAAGAGAAGAAAACAGAGGTTAATGAGGACAAAGATATAAGCTCCTCCTCATTGCCTTCTCCACCAATGTCCTACGTAAAGAACCATGCCCCTGAGTCTTGACGGCTCCGCGGGCCGCGCTCTTCGCTCGCTCTGCTGACTAGTTGTCCCTCATAGTCTTGATCCCGCCGTCATTGAGATCATCCCGACTATCGGCTACTTCATTGTGAAAGGGCACAAGATTGATGCATCGCTCAACCACACTATGTGCCTAAACGACTTCAAGGATGAAGATCCCATCGATGGTGATGGACTTGACGGAGGTGCATGCCTTTCTTCTTCGAGCTCTGCCTTGCTAGATATGATCGTGAAAATCTGGCCGAGACCCTCCTCCTTATTTACCATCAACAGATGTGTTAGATTATGTCTCGAGTTTTAGTTCAAAGCGAAAATTTAAATTTTGGAAATAAATAAAATAGAAATAAAAGGAGCATGCAATATTTGTTTTAGGATATTAAGTCAGGGAAGGAACTAGAAGATATTTTACGCTTAAATTCCTATTTTGACTTGGTGTCGGAGTCTATGCGTAAGGAGTCAAATAAAGAAATATTTGTCTCACTTTGACCAAGATATTTTACATGTACAAAAGTACCTCCCCTCGTTAGACGCCAAGGGTCTCAGCATGGTCTCCGTTCCATTTATGTTTTTTTTTTTTTTGAGCAAATTCCATTTATGTCTTTAGAAAGACAGAAAAAGTTAAAGTGCCGTTCTGACCGGGTGATTGTGGTGGATTTTTCTCTGTAGAGTTACACCAATATATTTAATGTTGAAGATAATTAAAGATTTGTTAATATCTTTGTGAGAGTAAGAGATTATTTTGTGAGGAATTGTGAGGCTAAATACAGTGTGAGTTATTAGGTGTAACTAAGGGTTAGGAAACACCAAAAGCATTTGAGTGACTTGAGTGTGGTTGTAATTTTCGTTGTGTCGCTTGATCTACAGTGAAATTAGTATTGCTCTCCTTGTAAATGTAAGTTACTACAATCAAATCACATAAATCTGGTGTCCGATTTATTTTCTTGTTATGTATATTTTATTGTTTAATCACTTGTTTTTGCAATAATAATATCAAAGCTACTTCCTTAATATGTCTATTTTATTGATTACTCCATTGTTTACGCAACAATTGGTATGAGAGCTAGGTTAGGATGAGTTGAAGCGAATCGATAGTGATAGAAGAAGGAAATGTGAGAATCGACAAATTTGATGGAAATGATTTTGGTTTTTGGAAGATATAGGTTGAGGATTATTGATATGAAGGGATTGCTTTATGCTGAAGAATGAGAAGAGTAAGAGAATCAGAGTTGAGTCTGCAAATGATGTTGCTGCTGTAGCCTAGTAATTCGGATAATGTTGATTTTGTTTGGTCCATCATTGATTATTCGTCATTTGATGAATGTATTATGGATTATGGTTATTCGTTTCATGCTACACTAAATAAAAATTAGTTTCCTACTTATTAGTACATGTATAATGGTAAAGTGTAGTTGGAGAACAACAATTAATGCAATGTTCTTGGTGTTGGCGATGTTAGAATCAAAATGCATATGATGATATTGTGAGGATATTGACTAGAGTCGAAGTAGAACCTTGATTTCCTCGAGTACCTCGGATGTAATTGGTTGTCGGTATATATCAGAATGTGTATTTTTGAAAATTATTTGAGGTACCTTGGTGATAATGAAAGGAGTCAAGTATAGTGAGTTGTGTGAACTTTAAGATGAGATAGCGATTGAATTCACCACGGAAACGTATAATGCATTTTTTAGGGCAACTACACACGCAATGGTCGACCTAAAACATGTTTTTAGCATAAAGCCAAAAACAAGAAAAATCACACCTCACTTTCGTTTTTTGGGTCAAGTGGCCAAGAGCCTGTCCAGTTGTCCTTCGATTTGAACTTTGAAAGCGCTTATGAACAGCTCTAGCAATCATCATGACGCGCATGTCCATTCCTATAATGAAGAGATTTCTTCCTCAGCTTTCCTAGTTCTCACGTAATTCCCATTATTAATCAGCTCATCAACTGTTTCCACAAATTAAACTATGCTCATCTTCTTTGAACATGGGCCGCGGTCTTGGTTTAATCTCTACAATATTTTGATTTTGACATGTACAGTCACGAATGGATTAACAAGGCTTACAAAGTGCTCTCTTTTTCACTTTCGATCGAGCTCAAAATTGAATCTTGACCGATCTTAAGGATGTGCATGGCACATGAGTCACGAAACACATGCATTATGGATCGCATCGAGCCGTGTCGAAAGCAAATCCTCCTCCCCAGACCGCAACCAACTCCGCAAACTCTTTTCCCCGTCGCCGCCTAGGCCGCCACCTGTTTCGGTCTTCGATCTTCCCTCCTCCCCAGATCACAACGGTGCAAGAAGCAAATCTAGAATCGGATTACTAACCCAGCCGACAAAAACAGCACTACCCACCATGCAGAGCGAAGTCCAAGTTTCGAGTGGCAAAAGGTGAAACATCTCTTCCTGTCCCTCGAAAGAGAGACGTCCCCACGACCCCCATCTCGTAGATATCCCTTTGTGTCGATATTAAATCCTGTTCTTGAAGTTTGCAGGAGGAGCATGAAGGAATTCCAAGAAGTGAAAATGGAAGAATTCTTGACGGGTGGTCGAGACGGAATATCTACGAGGCACGCGCGATGAGCCGCCAGAATTCAGAGTTTTGGTTGTTGGAATGCCCCGCGAAATATCGACACAAAGGGATCGTGGCCACAAGAGTGCGATGGATGGTTCGTGAATCTTGTGGGATATTAGTGGAACGTGGAATGTAAGCGCTTACGTTCACAGCCAATCACTTTACTTCTCCTTATTTTTGCCATTTTTGCCCCCCATACCGCAAGATTCCAAACTTCTGCAAAATGTTATCGGATGTGGCAGTGTTTGGCGGGGGCAAGCCTCACCGTGGTTGGGTGAGGCTCTGACGAGATTGCGGGACCTTATCTTTAGGAGGAAGAAGAAAAAAAGAAAAAAGAAGAAAAGAAAAGAGAAAAAAAGAAAAGAAAGTAGTTTGATTCTAGAATTGTTCTCGAAAACAAATGAGTAACTTTTTTATATTTGTTGATTCTATTCTAAATCTATTTTGGGAATAAATTTGCTCCCGGAAGTAGAAAAATTAGATGATATTGCTAAATTATTTTTTTCTTTTTTTGGCTCTGAGAGAAAAGAATAGGAATAATCAATAATTGATCGGTTACCAAATAGGCTCTAAATGTAAAGTCACCTGCCAACCGTTGGCCACCTCCAACCACCTCCGGCCGTCGACCGCCGCCACCTAATCGTCATTGCTGCCACCCACAGCCCACCGACCACCCCTGACCGCTGACGACCGCCACCAATCGCCGATTGCCAACTGTTGCCGCGGCCCAACCGCCGTTCGTCGCCTTCCATTGTCGCCGTTGTAGGATCGCCAACCCACGACCGTCGCCCACAGCCCACCGGCCGCCGCAAACCACCGACTGTCGTTGAGCTGTGGGCGGCGATCGTGGGCCGATGGTTAGTGGTGACGGGCTTCTTGCGGTGGCAACCAGCGGTCGACAACCACGGGTGACAAGTGGCGGCAACGGGCGGTGGCGACGATGGCGATCCGTGAGCAAAATAAAAAACGAATAAATACAAAAAATAAAAAATCATACCAAATGCATTTCTATTCTTTTTCTATTTCAATAATATAAATTTTGTGTAATTATCAAACATCTTATTTTACTCAGAAATTGTTCCCCATAGTAGAAATTAATTATTTAAAAAAACTTTTTCTTACCATGCACACCTTGAATTGATATGACCGTTATCAAACGACATAAACAATTTATATTAATTGCAGATAAATTATTTCTGAAAAGAAACTTTTTCCCAGGAGTAGAAGCATTACCATGCGCGCCTTGAATTGCTGTTATATGACCATTATCAAACGTTACATAAACATTTTATATTAATTGCAGATAAAAACCGTTACAAATTGATGTAAGTGAAAACTCGTTCCAAAATTAATAGTTTTCAATATTTCAAAACTGATACACAATGATCTAATATTTTCGAACATACATCTTTAAGCTTCTGTCGGGTGCATTTAATAGCCAAGTTTTTTTTTTTTTTTTTTGGTCAGTCCTACTCTATTCCTATTCTAGATATCGTGATATTGCCGTCCCTCATTCCATCGATCAAAAAAAACATTAACAATCTGAATGTCCATGTTTCTTGTATAGTTGAGTAACAACCTAGGGGATGCATATGGTCTCGCTTATAGAGGAAAGCAATCCTAGAATAAAAAACCTGCCATTGATAGTACCCCTAAGCATGGAAATGTATGTGCTATTTACAGTAGGTTGTGCAAGTCTATCCAAAATAATTATGAACATGACCATATATTTGCGTATATATACAGCCTTTCATCAATTGGTGTTCCATGTCCTAGCCACTTAATAGTCTCTATCTATGCGGAGAAGTAGCTCCTTCGATGCAAAACCTTTAAGATGCCAGATGAAAGGAAAAATTATGGATCATGTTTCGCTTCCTTGCAAACCACTTTTTACTTGCATCCATTGATCATGTCCTGCATGATCCAAACTACAGGAAGGCAGTCGGATCAGCGATTTACCAGAGAAGTGCTTCAATTTTGGGTGTACATCCACACGGTAAGATGGCGAAAGAGCAATATGTCAAGATTTGGCTTGACTGCAATAGTTTATCCTCACATTGTTATCAACTGATCCACTTACGAACACTTACAGGGGGATAATTCTTAGCCACATGTTTATTAATTCTCGCACTTTTATTGCAGTAAAAACACTACGGAGGGATGTAGTTCCGGGGACCAGGATATCCACCAGCTCATCCTTGCAACTATTGAAGGGAGAATCTTTCCACGGGAAGTTGTTTATCCAGAGGGAATCGCTGTGGGAGGTTTGGAACTTAGCCAAAGCGCAGTGGACTCACCCTGTGGCAAGTTTGGAGATTCTTGAATGTTCCGTGAGTTGATTTACATGCCGCAAGCGGCGTACGCGTAGGAAACAGGAACCTCTCAAGGTTATCCACCCCTTAACCAAAAAAAAAAAAAAAAAAAAAAAAAAAAAAAAGCGAGAGAGAGAGAATCACGGAAAAAGAAAACATGGGAGCAAGTTAATGGTCAATAGATTCAACATTTCATGTATCGAATGTAAAAAATTTATAACAACTGATCTTTTTTGTATGATGTGACGAGCTTTCCATAAGCACATGAATTGTATACATCTTCTTCCTTATCACATATCTCATATTGCGTGTATTTTCAATATATGCTCTTGTTCATGAGCATGATGAGTCTCGTGCACGGTTGCCTTAGTTGGTAGGACATGCTAAGAGTTTGCCTTGACAAGCAAAGGCCTCGAATGTGCGCGTGCCCATGCTCTATCGGGACAGTCCATTTGGACTTTGGCTAATAGCATAATTGTTAAATCGAGAAAAAAAAAATTGAGAATGGAGATCTTAAATTCATTAATAGTGAATAAAAAATTGAATTGAATCGTAAGATTTGACAAAATACTTAAGAATATTATTTTGTGTTATTGACAGTTATAAATTTTATAGATAATATTAAATGATATTTAAAATTAGAGCCTAATAAAGATCTAGTAAACTAATCTTAAATTCAAATACATGTGGTGATCATTATGAACAATAAAAGATAATTTCCCGTTGTTTTCTTAAAAATAAAGATTATGTTCAAATATAAATGATAATATTTTGCATGTCATTTTTCAATTACCATTATAGTGTTAAAGTATAAAATTTACTTGTAATTAAACTGTAACTATGAAAATACAATATAAATAGTAAACATACAATTAGGAAAATGTATGAAAAATTGAATTGTTGAATCCATATACACATGTCAAGGTGTAAATTCTTTGGTGAATCAATAAACTCGCTTGAGATTAAGAAGATCAGCGATTCATCTTATAGTGTCATATCATTAAGGCCTTGAGTCAAAATTATCAAATCGTACGAGTTGAGTTTACAATAGTACGATTTTGATAGCTATGATTAATAGTAATTGATTGAGGTTCTTGAGTTTAATTAACATATGAGGTGATTCGCAGAGTGATCCCATAATAACTTTTACGTGAACTATCAACCAACAAAACTCAAAATTGGAATTGCGGTAAATATTCTCGATAAGTGGACAATCACTCAAAATTGTACAACAAGGTAATATAATCATGAAGGTTCCTAAACATACTCAATTTAGTTTGATTAGAGGCAAATTATGCAAGTGTATCTACAAGAATAATGGGAATGACATGTATATATTATGGTTTGATATGGATAAAAACATGGTCAAACTATTTTTTTTTTTTACTCAAGTGCAAAAAGATGATATAATTCAACTATGATAAAGTCAATTGAAAGAATGTATGTCCGATATAACAATCCTTGATCTATAACTAATTTTTCTTTCATTAAAGCATAGCGAAAAGCAAAAGATGGAACCCTGCCGTAAGCTGGTCTGACTTTCATATGTATATAGTAAACCGTTAGATTTATGAACTCTAAGTACTTATATAATACATCTAATGACCATGTTCAACATTGTGAAATTACGATCTTCAGTCTCATTTATTAACCATTAAAAAATCAAACGGCCCAGATGTACTAAACAAAGGATCAATGTGGTCAAGTTTTTAGAGTAAATCGATCCCCAAAAGACCTTCCATTGATTCGATCTCTAAGTATGACAGCTATTTAAAGACAAATATGCAAGTGTATCCACAGCAATATGGAGAATGAACGGTATGTTTTATTTTTGCGCCCTTCAACATTTGGTGCTTCACACCTTATCCTAAGTCAAATTTTGGTCTCTCCTCATAGTCACACTAATTAACTCTCATCCCTACTTAGGTGAAACTTCTTTTGATCTTTTTTATGCCCATCTTCTTGGACCATGTAAGCTTGGATGTTGACACCGAAGCCAAGACCATGCATCTCATGTGTGTTGACATCTGCATATTCCCGACGAGGTAAACTTAGAGAGATTCTATATTAGAGATCACTCTTCACAAAAAGAATCGTTTCTTGACCAAAAAGAGTAGATTAAACATTCATGACATCCCCAAAAGGAAAGAATCATAAGTTTGATATACGACGATCTAACATTTTCGGTTGTTTATGGTACATTCACCTTTTATCAGATACATCTATGGCCACGTTCGAAAATGTGAAATTCCCTTCCACTATTCCATTAAAACCTTTGTGATGCCCATGAAAGGAAGAATCGTAACTTATATCTCGCTTCCGCACCAAGCGCTTTTGAGTTTCATTCATCACGTCCTACGTGGTCCAAACTTGCAGGCAGACGTCGGATCAGCAATTTAATAGAGAAGTGCTTAAATCTTGCTCGAGGCATCGGGATGGTTGGAGGGTGAAAAGGCACTATGTCTAGATCTGTATTGGCCACAATAGTACATCCTCACATGGTTACTGATTGATCCACTAAACTATCTAAGCTTAACAATTTGTTTGTTGGTCCAACTAGCTAGCTTTCTATAATTCTTACTAACTAGGAAAACAGCTAATTTAGGTTCTCTCGCACTTTTATTGCAGTAATGAACTCTTACTGTGGGATGAAGTTCTGGGGACCAAAATATCCGCCATTCTACGTTGGCAGAGGCAATTGAAGTGGGTAGGGGTTTGCTTTGGTACCATGCTCATCCTCGCTTCCATTGAAGGGAGAATTGCCCCACGGGAAGTTGCTTGTCCATGTGAAATCGCAGTGCGTAGTTTAGACACCGCAATTGGCCTACGCACGGGAAACAGATTTCTCCCAAGGTTATCGCAAAAAATGAAAAGAGGAATATGGAGGAAGAGAACATGGGGACAAGTTAACGGTTGATAGATTCGATTTTTCATATGTATCTAACATTATAGAATATTTACATATTAAATCACGCATTCATCAAACATTTTAAATTTTTAGAATAGTTGACAGTTGTTTCATAAAATTTCATATAATATAAATATTGTATAAGGATTGATTTTTTTTCATATGGGGGTGATGGATTTTCTGTGATTACATGAAATTGTATACATCTTCCTTATCACCAATCTCATATTGCGTTTCATTTCAAGTTATATATGCTCTCCCTCAGAAAGCATATACTGTGATGAGTCTTATGCATGGCTGCCTAAGCTGTCGAGATGGCAGGACATGCTAAGAGTTTGCCTTAACAATTGGAGGCCTCGAATGTTGGCATGCTCTATCGGGAAAATCCATCTGGAATTGTTTAATAGCATAATTGTTAAATTGAGAAAAAAAAATTGTGAACAGAAATCTGAAATTTATGAATGGTGAACAGAAAATTGAATTGAATCGTAAGATTTGGCAAAATTCTTGAAGACTAGTATTTTGTGTTGACGACAGTTATAACTTTTATAGATAAAATCAAATGATGTTTATGATTTGAGGAAGAATAATGATCTAGTAAACTAATTTTAAATTTATATAAATGTGGTGATCGTTATGAATAAGATGATATAATTTCCCATTGTTTTCTTAAAAATAAAAATAACGTTGAAATATAATTCCAATGTCTTGTATGTCATTTTTCATTTACCATTATAGCGTTAAAGTATAAAATTTACCTCTAATTAATTTGTAACTATGAAAATACAATGTAAATAGTAAATAAACGTTTAGGTAAATGTATGAAAAATCAAATCATTGGATCCATACACGTGTGACGAAGTTCAAGCGTCGAATTGTATCCGCATTGGAGTGTCGTGCGTGCAAAAAGATGCGGAGAACCGACCAAATATGTCGTCTGCTGGCTGTTGTCACTTATTAAATCCTGTTCTTGAAGTTTTCAGGAGGAGCATGAAGGAGTTCCAAGAAGTGAAAATGGAAGAACCGTTTGGGGAGGCTGAAGGATGCGCTGATGCTCTCAGGTGCAATAGGATCGAAGCGAGATCAAGACTATGTTGCTTTGAAGCTTGTCCAATGGAAGTGTGAAGTAGTGGCCGGTGAGGTTGCCAGACTTTGTAGAAAAAAAGGAAAAGAAAAAATTATTAAAAAATTTAGAAAATTACGCTAACACCGACCGTCTCACATGGTACTGTTGACGTCCACGTTAGTGATTTTTTGCCAAAATTGATTAATCATTAAAATGTTTCAAATTAAATTGGCTAAACCAAAGGATACAAATGTAATAAGTTTACAACTTTTTTGTTATTTTTCCTAATAGTTTGCTTACAGATTGTATTGGAGGTATGTCTCCAACTGATGTAGATGCAAGATTTTCAGACATTTTCTCTTAATATAATCCTTTCTTTACCAAAAAAGTACAATGATAATTTAATTCAATAGAATTTAAAATATCCAGCTTAATCCCAGAAGTCTCTCCCTCTCTTAGACTGACACAATGGCTTGATATTTATGTGGAGACAAGTAAGTTATGCTTATTTTGTTTGACATATGATCCATAATATGGTTTCACAAACTTATATAAATATGCATTTTGGGCAAAAGGTCGATGCAGTTCACAAGAGGATTTCGTTGAAGTAGCTCCAGTTCAAAGGCATCATTCGTGAATGCTAATGTATGTTTTTTGTTTTTTATTTTCTTTTATTAGTGATTTTACTATGATATCTAGAATTAATAACTACTAGTGGCACAAATTAAGCACAAAATTCCAATATATGTCTGAGCAAGGGCCTTGAGGCCTGGCCTATTGCGCCCTTATATTTATTAAAAAACTACAAAAATATGTCTAGGCTCAGCCTATTGCGCCCTTATTTTTGCAAACCATCCTCATAATCTTTAAGCAAAACTCCACCTTGAAAAGAGCAAATAAATCCTCCTTGCAAAATTCATTTTAGTAAACTGCTTAGGGTAATGGGTTTAGTTTTTAGTTTGTTTTGGCTTATTTGGTTGGGTGTGAGAAATTAGGATTTGGAACGGGCATTTTACAAATTGAATAGAAACATATGAATAATTTATATGAAGGGTTGTATCCAAAAGTAATACTCAAGTATGTTTTTGTTTTTCTTCAAAAGTAGAGGTATATATGTGGTCATTCGTGAATGCTAATGTATGTTTTTGGTTTTTTATTTTCTTTTATTAGTGATTTTACTATGATATCTAGAATTAATAACTACTAGTGGCACAACTTAAGCACAAAATTCCACTATAAGAGAAAAAAATCGTATAAAACTCACAGATTAAAAATAATACAACACAAAACCCTATAATTATTTTTCATTATTTTTCATTTTCATTTTTTTCCTAGCTAGAAATTTTAAAAATAAATGTTTTTCCCTTGGGCGCGAACGAGCAGATCCAAAGTGGTCAAGTACCGTTGCTAAGTCATCCGCACGCGTTTCTTGATACTATTGCTTGGCATTACGCTTTATTTTCTATCTACTTGATTATATCAAATGAAAATAGGTCATTAATTATTAATTTTTGTGGGCAAAATTATTCAAAAAGTTCTAAACCTATTATTGTGTTCTTACTAATTCAATCCTAAACATTTTAATATGCTATTTGAGTCCTAAACAATTTTTCATTTTACCGAATGAATCCATTTGACTAATTTTGGCTGAAAATGGATGGCGTTGATGCCGAATGTTTTATGTGATACGGCTGGTGCTAATATAAACATTTTTTAATGATATTTTAACATTTTATTGAATTTTTATAATTTTTTACTTTTCTTTTATTTTCTTTACCCTTTTTTTGGATTTAGGCTGGAGAGGGCATTGCGGTCTGTATAGGCCATTGGGCAAGGGTTCAGGGTTTGGCAACGGCCGTGTTGCCCTTGCTAGATTCAGGCAAGGTGAGGGCATCATGACCCTTGTCGGCCCTGGCCCTAGGCGAGGGCCACAATGCCCTCACCCCTTTTGGACAAGGTTGTAACGCCCTCACCAACTTGAATTGAAAGAAAGGAAAGGAAAGGATAAATAAATAAAATAATAAAATAGTTATTAAAAAATTATTAAAAAATATCCATGTTAGCGCCGTCATGACATATAAGACGTTTGGTTTTCAAGTTAGCGATTTTTAATCAAAATTAGTCGGATGAAATCAACTAACAAAAGGTGAAAATATTTAGGATTGAATTGACAAAGTGCAATAGGTGTAAGACATTTTGAACAATTTTCTCATTTTTTTTTTTGTGTAAATTGTAAATGCGGACATATTATTTTTCTCATATGAGAATCAAGAACAACATTCCGATAGCAGAGAGTAGTGTTTTATAGTGGTTTTAATTGGAAGCGGCGAATGATCAAAATAGCCAATAGATTCACTTAAGATTATTTGAATTAATTATCATTATTTGGTTCAGAGCTATTTTAATTGAGAGACAAAAAAGGAAATCTCTTTCCGAAGAGTAGCATTGATTATGAATATATTTAGATTTAGATGATGCAAAGTGCCAAAAAAGAAAAAAAAAAAAAAAAGGACAAAACATGAAAGGTGAGGGTCCTTTTTGGGATTTTCTCTGAGGATAGAATTATATTCATTATCACTTAAACGGGAATGCATTTTATATGTCGAATGCATCACATGACAGTGACACATGATGCAACAAATCAATTAAAAGTGAGATGCATGTACACTTGGTGTCAAGTAATGTGAATTTCATATCACATGAAACGCACTGTCACTGTTAGGTAATATATCTATTTCATAAAGGAAAAATGACAAGTGACTCCTGAACTTTGGCCATAAGTGCAATGTCATTCCTAAGTTTTTAATTTATTTAATGTAGTCTTAGAACTATTGATATTAGTTTAATGTAGTCATTCTGTTTGCTCAAATAACAAATCAAACGTTATTTTGATGGTGTTGATTATTATATGTTGAGTTTGATTTTTAAAAATAATGAATCAAAATGTCCATCGTTTTATCCATCAATTTTAGAAAGGAAAAACAATTAGTACGTTGACATGATTAATATCTTACTTAAATAATCCACATGCAATTTTTTTTTATTGTCCATTGTTCAAATTAAACGGGATCAAAGTCACACCAACAAATCATGTTAATTTAAATTGATGGAATGATAGCATTGGGCATTGTTGTATAGTTTACGAACTAAATTGAATATTTATTTATAGTTTATAGACTTCATTAACCTCTGTTTTCTTCTCAAGCATAGCGAGTTGTGTGAACTCTAAGATGGGATAGCGATTGAATTCACCGTGGAAACGTAGAATGCATTTGTTAGGGCAATTACACACGCAATGGTCGACCTAAAACATGTTTTTAGCATAAAGCCAAAAACAAGAAAAATCACACCTGACTTTCGTTTTTGGGGTCAAGTGGCCAAGAGCCTGTCCAGTTGTCCTTCGATTTGAACTTTGAAAGCGCTTATGAACAGCTCTGGCAATCATCAAGACGCGCATGTCCATTCCTATACTGAAGAGATTTCTTCCTCAGCTTTCCTAGTTCTCACGTAATTCCCATTATTAATCAGCTCATTAACTGTTTCCACAAATTAAACTATGCTCAACTTCTTTGAACATGGGCCGCGGTCTTGGTTTAATCTCTACAATATTTTGATTTTGACATATAAAATCACGAATGGATTAACAAGGTTTATAAGGTGCTCTCCTTTTTCACTTTCGATCGAGCTCAAAATCGAATCACGACCGATCATAAGGATGTGCACAGCACACGAGTCACGAAACACATGCATTATGGATCGCATCGAGCCGTGTCAAAAGCAAATCCTCCTCCCCAGACCGCAACCAACTTCGCAAACTCTTTTCCCTGTCGCCGCCTAGGCCGCCACCTGTTTCGGTCTTCGATCTTTCCTCCTCCCCAGATCACAACGGTGCAAGAAGCAAATCCAGAATCGGATTATTAACCCACCCAACAAAAACATGCACTGCCCACCATGCAGAGCGAAGTCCAAGTGTCAAGTGGCAAAAGGCGAAACATCTCTTCCTGTCCCTCGAAAGAGAGACGTCCCCGCGACCCCATCTGTTTCGGGAGGTCTGGAGGGAGGACGGAACTGGGGCAGGATTTTCTTGACGGGTGGTCGAGACGGAATATCTACGAGGCAAGCGCGATGAGCCGCCATAATTCATAGTTTTGGTTGTTGGAATGCCCCGCGAAATATCGACACAAAGGGATCGTGGCCACAGGAGTGCGATGGATGGTTCGTGAATCTTGTGGGAGATTGGTGGAACGTGGAATGTAAGCGCTTACGTTCACGGCCAATCACTTTGCTTCTCCTTATTTTTGCCCCCCATACCGCAAGATTTTGACCTTCTGCAAAACGTTATCGGCTGTGGCAGTGTTTGGCGAGGGCAAGCCTCACCGTGGTTGGGTGAGGCTCTGACGAGATTGCAGGACCTTATCTTTAGGAGGAAGAAGAAGAAAAGAAAAGAGAAAAAAGAAAAGAAAGTAGTTTGATTCTAGAATTGTTCCCGAAAACAAATGAGTAACTTTTTTATATTTGTTGATTCTATTCTAAATCTATTTTGGGAATAAATTTGCTCCTTGAGGTAGAAAAATTAGATCATATTACTAAATGAATTTCTATTTTTTTTTGCTCTGAGAGACAAAAGAATAGGAATAATCAATAATTGATCGGTTACCAAATAGGCCTTAAATGTAAAGTCACCTGCCAACCGCTGGCCACCTTCGGCCAACTCCGGCTGGCCGCTGTCAACCGCCACCACTTGATCGTTATTGCTGCCACCCACACAGCCCACCGGCCACCCCCGACTACGAACGACCGCCACTAATCGCCGACCGCCGGCCGCCAACTATTGCCGCGGCCCAACCGCCGTTCGTCGCCTTCCATGGCCACCGCTGCAGATCGCCAACCCACGACCGCTGCCCACAGCCCACCGCCGCCACCAACCACCGGCCGTCGGTGAGCTATGGGCGATGGTCGTGGGGCGACGGTCGGCGGCGACTACCGGCGGTCCTGTGGTGGCAGCCGGTGGTCGAAGGCCACAGGTGGCAAGCAGCAGCGGGTAGTGGTAGGCGACGATCAGCGATCCGTGAGCAAAAATGAAAAACGAATAAATAAAAAAAAAAAATCGTACCAAACGCATTTCTATTCTTTTTCTTTTTCAAGAATAGAAATTTTGTGTAGTTACCAAACATCTTATTTTACTCAGAAATTGTTCCCCATAGTAGAAACAGAAAATAATTATTTCTAAAAAGAAACTTTTCCCCAAAGTAGAAGCATTACCATGCGCACCTTGAATTGCTGTTATATGACCGTTATCAAACGTTACATAAACATTTTATATTAATTGCAGATAAAAACCGTTACAAATTGATGTAAGTGAAAACTCGTTCCAAAATTAATAGTTTTCAATATTTCAAAACTTATAGGAATATACAAGTTAGATACACAATGATCTAATATTTTCAAACATACATCTTTGAGCTTCTATCGGGTGCATGTAATAGCCACGTTAGATATCGTGATATTGCCGTCCCTCATTCCATCGATCAAAAACATTAACAATCTGAATGTCCATGTTTCTTGTATAGTTGAGTAACAACCTAGGGGATGCATATGGTCTCGCTTATAGAGGAAAGCAATCCTAAAATAAAAAACCGGCCATTGATAGTACCCCTAAGCATGGAAATGTATGTGCTATTTACAGTAGGTTGTGCAAGTCTATCCAAAATAATTATGAACGTGACCATATATTTGCGTATTTTTACAGCCTTTCATCAATTGGTGTTCCATGTCCTAGCCACTTAATAGTCTCTATCTATGCGGAGAAGTAGCTCCTTCGATGCAAAACCTTTAAGATGCCAGATGAAAGGAAGAATCATGGATCATGTTTCGCTTCCTTACAAACCACTTTTGACTTGCATCCATTTATCATGCCCTGCATGATCCAAACTACAGGCAGACAGTCGAATCAGCGATTTACCAGAAAAGTGCTTCAATCTTGTGGGTACATCCACATGCCAAGAAAGCGAAGGATCATTATGTCAAGATCTGGCTTGGCTGCAATAGTTGATCCTCACATGGTTATTAACTGATCCACTTACGAACACTTGCAGGGGGATAATTCTTAGCCACATGTTTATTAATTCTCACACTTTTATTGCAGTAAAAACTCTTACGGAGGGATGTAGTTCCGGGGACCAGGATATCCACCAGCTCTTCCTTGCATCTATTGAAAGGAGAATCACCCCACGGGAAGTTGCTTGTCCAGAGGAAATCGCTGTGGGAGGTTTGGAACTTAGCCAAAGCGCAGTGGACTCACCCTGTGGCAAGTTTGGAGATTCTTGAATGTTCCGTGAGTTGGTTTACACGCCGCAAGCGGCGTACGCATAGGAAACAGGAACCTCTCAAGGTTATCCACCCCTTAACCAAAAAAAAAAAAAAAAAAAAAAAGCGAGAGAAAGAATCATGGAAAAAGAAAACATGGGAGCAAGTTAATGGTCAATAGATTCAACATTTCATGTATCGAATGTAAAAATTGTATAACAACTTATCTTTTTTGTATGATGTGACGAGCTTTTCATAATCACGTGAATTGTATACATCTTCTTCCTTATCACATCTCATATTGCGTGTAATTTCAATATATGCTCTTGTTCATGAGCATGATGAGTCTCGTGCACGGTTGCCTTAGTTGTTGAGATGGTAGGACACGCTAAGAGTTTGGCTTGACAAGCGAAGGCCTCGAATGTGCGCGTGCCCATGCTCTATTGGGAAAGTCCATTTGGACTTTGGTTAATAGCAAAATTGTTAAATCGAGAAAAAAATTGTGAATGGAAATCTTAAATTTATTAATAGTGAATAGAAAATTGAATTGAATCGTAAGATTTGACATAATACTTAAAAATAATATTTTGTGTTGATGACAGTTATAAATTTTATAGATAATATTAAATGATATTTAATATTTGAGCCTAATAAAGATCTAGTAAACTAATCTTAAATTCAAATACATGTGGTGATCATTATGAACAATATAAGATAATTTCCCGTTGTTTTCTTAAAAATAAAGATTATGTTCAAATATAAATGATAATATTTTGCATGTCATTTTTCAATTACCATTATAGTGTTAAAGTATAAAATTTACTTGTAATTAAACTGTAACTATGAAAATACAATATAAATAGTAAACATACAATTAGGAAAATGTATGAAAAATTGAATTGTTTAATCCATATACACATGTCAAGGTGTAAATTCTTTGGTGAATCAATAAACTCGCTTGAGATTAAGAAGATCAGCGATTCATCTTATAGTGTCATATCATTAAGACCTTGAGTCAAAATTAATCAAATCGTACAAGTTGAGTTTACAATAGTACGATTTTGATAGCTATGATTAATAGTAATTGATTGAGGTTCTTGAGTTTAATTAACATATGAGATGATTCGCAGAGTGATCCCATAATAACTTTTACGTGAACTATCGACCAACAAAACTCAAAATTGGATTGCGGTAAATATTCTTGATAATTGGACAATCACTCAAAATTGTACAACAAGGTAACATAATTATGAAGGTTCCCTAAACATACTGAATTTAGTTTGATTAGAGGCAAATTATGCAAGTGTATCTACAAGAATAATGGGAATGACCTGTATATAATTTGGTTTGATATGGATAAAAACATGGTCAAACTATTTATTTATTTTTTACTCAAGTGCAACAAGATGATATAATTCGACTATGATAAAGTAAAATGAAAGAATTTATGTCCGATATAACAATCCCTGATCTATAACTAATTTTTCTTTCATTAAAGCATAATGAAAAGGAAAAGATGGAACCATGTCGTGAACTGGTCTGACTTTCATATGTATATAGTAAACCGCTAGATTTATTAACTCTAAGTACTTATAAAATACATCTAATAACCATGTTCAACATTGTGAAATTACGATCTTCAGTCTCATTTATTCACGATTAAAAATCAAACGGCCCAGATTTTAGTTTTCTTGAATAGATAAGCACTAAACAAAGGATCTATGTGAAACAGGTGCAACAGGTCATGGAAGGATAATCTCCATTGGGCCACCACCATACTTATGGGAAAGGAGTTTTATAAGTGCATAGCTCGCTTCTCCTTCAGAGCGTTGTGTCATATTATTTGGAACAATAGGAATAGCATTCTCTTCAGAGAACAGTCTCTTTCTGTCCCGGCTATGAAGAACCATCTCTTTAAAGTGGTCAGAGATAAG
Organism: Eucalyptus cloeziana; assembly: GCA_014182715.1. Classification (NCBI taxonomy): domain Eukaryota; kingdom Viridiplantae; phylum Streptophyta; class Magnoliopsida; order Myrtales; family Myrtaceae; genus Eucalyptus; species Eucalyptus cloeziana. The sequence continues at coordinate 18,465,866 of CM024638.1, forward strand.
GCGATTACTGTTAGGAATGTTGTGGATAACATCGGGAATAGAAGGCTGCAGCGGAGCTAGGGGATTGACCCGGTCATCTTTTCTGGGGAGCGTTAATTCCCTTCCTTTCATCCTGAGGATGGTTCACTCCCATCCGGAGGGCGTTTTGTATCTATTCGCCGGTTGTTCATGCCGTGCTTTTCCTTTCTAGTTGTTAGTGGGTTGCCGCGACTGTGGCTTTTATATCCCGGTATCCTTCCACTCATTATGATCTATTGTTTTGAGTATGAGTTTTGATGCCGTGATCTTTTTGTTCATTTGATCGTTCTCAATCTATTTATTACCTTTCGCCAAAAAAAAAAAAAAAAAAAAAACAAAGGATCTATGTGGTCAAGTTTTTAAAGTAAATTGATCCCCAAAAAACCTTCCATTAATTCGATCACTAAGTATGAGCGCTATTTAAAGACAAATATGCAAGTGTATCCACAGCACTATGGAGAATGACCGGTATTTTTTATTTTTGCGCCCTTCAACATTTGGTGCTTCACACCTTATCCTAAGTCAAATTTTGGTCTCTCCTCATATTCACACTAATTAACTCTCATCCCTACTTAGGTGAACAACTTCCTTTGATCTTTTTTATGCCCTTCTTTTTGGACCATGTAAGCTTGGATGTTGACACCGAAGCCAAGAATCATGTATCTCTTGTGTGTTGACATCTGCATATTCCCGACGAGGTAAACTTAGAGAGATTCTATATTAGAGATCACTCTTCACAAAAAAAAATCGTTTCTTGACCAAAAAGAGTAGATTAAACATTCATGACATCCCAAAAAGGAAAGAGTCATAAGTTTGATATATGACGACCTAACATTTTCGTGTATCTTAAAAGATTGTGGTTTGAAGTTTAATTTATATTCAAACAAGAAAGAGAAAGTCGTTAAGAAACCGTTATAAATCCATTGTAAAATAATGAAGGGTTTATGAAAAAATAAAAATAAAAAACATTACAAAGCTGTAATAAAGTCGTTACATGGCCGTTAAATAGCCATTATATGACCGTTATAAAACGTTACAAAACTGTTTTATATTCATGGCAAAAACAAGCCATTACAAATTGATGACGTTAATAAATCATTACAAAATTAATAGTTTTCAATATTTCAAAACTTATGGAAATACACAACAAGTTTGATACAAAATGATCTAATATTTGTAGTTGTATATCTTTGAGCTTTTATCGGATGCATGTAATAGCCAAGGTAGATATCGTGAAATTGCCGTCCACCATTCCATCTATCAAAAACATTAACAATCTGAGCGTCCATGTTTCAATTCCCTCGTTTAGTTGAGTAACAACCTAAGGGATGCATATGGTCTCGCTTATTGAGGAAAGCAATCCTAGAATAAAAACCTGCCGTTGATAATACCTCTGGGCATGGGAATACATGTGCTATATAAAGTAGGTTGTGCAAGTCTATCCACAGCAATAAAGAACATGACCATATATTTGGGTATTTATGCAGCCTTTCATCAGTTGGTATTCCATCTTGATAGTCTCCATCCATGCGGAGAAGATGCAAAAACTTTATGATGCCAAATGAAAGGAAGAATCATGGATCGTGTTTAGCTTCTCCGCAAACCATTGTTGATTTGCGTCCAGCGATCCTGCACAATCCAAATTTGCAGGCAGACAGTCGGGTCAGCGATTTACCAGAGAAGTGCTTCAAGCTTGGTTGAAGCAATGTGATGGTAAGAGTGTGAAAGAGCAGTATGTCAAGATCTGGCTTGGCCGCAATAGTTCATCCTCACATGGTTATTATTGATCCACTAAAGAACTCTTACAGTGGGATAATTCTTGGCCACATGGTTATTAATTCTTGCACTTTTATTGCAGTAATGAATTCTTATGGGGGGATGAAGTTCTAGGGACGAAGACATCCAGCTACTCATCCCGACTTCTATGGAAGGGAGAATTGCCCGACGGGAAGTTGCTTGTCCAGCGGAAATCACGGTGGGAGGTTTGGAACCGAGCCGAACTAGAGTGGACTCACCCTGTAGCAAGTTTGGAGCTCCTACTACGTTCTGTGAGGTCGTTTACACGCCGCAATAGGCATATGCGTAGGGAACATGGAAGAAGAGAACAAAAGATTGTATGACGGCCAATCTTTTTTTTTTTTTTTTTGGGTGGTGTGACGAACTTTTCATAAGCAAATGTATTGGATACATCTTTTTCCGTATCACATATCTCATATTGCCTATCATTCCAATGTATGCTCTCGCTCACAGAGCATATAGCACGACGAGTCTCGTGCATGGATGCCTAAGTTGTTGAGATGATAGGACACGCTAAGAGTTTGCCTTGACAATCGGAGGCTTCAAATGTACACATGCCCATGCTCTATCGGGAAAGTCCAGTTGGACTTTGATTAAGAGCATAATTGTTAAATCGAGAAAATTTTTGAATGAGAATCTTAAATTTATGAATAGTGAATAGAAAATTAAATTGAACTGTATGGTTTGACAAAATACTTAAGACTTGTATTTTATGTTGACAACAGTTATAAATTTTATAGATAATATCAAATGATATTTAAGGTTTGAGTAAAATAAAGATCTGGTAAACTAATCTTAAATTCAAGTAGATATGGTGATAATCATGAACAAGATGACTTGATTTCCCGTTGTTTTCCCAAAATAAAGATTAAGTACAAATATAAATTATAATGTTTCGTATGTCATTTTTCATTTACCATTATAGCGCAAAAGTATAAAATTTACTTCTAATTAAACTGTAACTATGAAAATACAATATAAATAGTAAATATAAAATTAGGTAAATGCATAAAAAATTGAATCATTGAATCCATATAACGTGACGAAGTGTGGATTCTTTAGTGAATCAATAAAGTTGCTTGAGATTATGAAGATTAGCGATTCATCTTACAATTTCATATCACTAAGGCGCCATGAGCCGAGTCGAAATTAATCAAATCGTACGAGATTAGTCTATAACAGTACCATTTTGATAACTATAATTAATAGTAATTGACTCAAAAAGTGATCCCATAATAACTTTTACGGGACTATCAAGTTATTGGTACTGCTGCTTGGCTCGTTCGCGTCCTGTGCGTACTGGTGCTACTCGGTTCGTATTTGTGAAACGTTTAGCGGCTGACGGTGGTGAGGGACTCGGCTTGATTATAGTGGAATGGGCTTGACGTGGCTGCAGTGAGAAATGGGGCCTAGGTTAGCTGTATTTAAAGATGGGCTTTGAAGGTCTTTTTGACTAAAAGAGGGCTTGACGATGGGGTTTGCCTCGTTTCTGTTGCCCACTATCTTCCGGAATATAGAAATAATTTTCTTTAAAAAATTAAATAATATATAAATGAATTCGAAACTTAAAAAAAAAAAAAGGAAAATGGTTAGAAAAATATACCTAATTAGGTTGTCTGGTTTTAGCATTAAAATTGGTTTAGTTTCATCTACATAGTATACACATGATTTAGGAAAATTCATGATTTTATATAGTTTAGTTTTAGTTAGATTAGTCTCTTTAGAAAAATTGAAATCAATTTGCACTAAGCTCATGGGCATAATCTTAAACCTGTCTCAACACGGCTCACGACATAGGCATTATCTTTAAACTTTCAACTTTCAGTGCTTCACACCTTATCCCAAGTCAAATTCTACTATTTCCTTGTAGCTACATTGATTAACTCTCCTCCCTCCATGTATGAACAAATTATTTCCGTCGACCTTCTATTCTTCTTTTTTTTGGCTCTGAGAGACAAAAGAATAGGAATAATCAATAATTGATCAGTTACCAAATAGGCCTTAAATGTAAAGTCACCTGCCAACCGTCGGCCACCTCCGGCCACCTTCGGCCGGCCGCCGTCGACCGCCGCCGCCTAATCATCATTGCTGCCACCCACAGCCCACCGACCACCCCCGACCACCGACAACCACCACCGATCGCTGACCGCCGGCCGCCAACTGTTGCCGCGGCCCAACCGCCATTCATTGCCCCATGGTCGTCGCTGCAGGACCACTAGCCCACGATCACCGGCCACAGCCACCGGCCGCCGCAAACCACCGACCGTCGTTGAGCTGTGGGCGGCGGTCGTGGGCCGACAGTCGGTGGCGACGGCTGGCGGTCCTGTGGCGGCAGCCGGCGGTCGACGGCCACGAGTGGCAAGCGGCAGCAACGGGCAGTGGTAAGTGACGGTCGGCGATCCGTGAGCAAAAATAAAAAATGAATAAATACAAAAAATAAAAAATCGTACCAAACGCATTTATATTCTTTTTCTATTTCAAGAATAGAAATTTTGTGTAGTTACCAAACATCTTATTTTACTCAGAAATTGTTCCCCAGTAGAAATAGAAAATAATTATTTCTGAAAATAAACTTTTCCCCAAAGTAGAAGCGTTACCATGCGCACCTTGAATTGCTGTTATATGACCGTTATCAAACGTTACATAAACAATTTATATTAATTGCAGATAAATTATTTCTAAAAAGAAACTTTTCCCCAGAGTAGAAGCGTTACCACGCGCTCCTTGAATTGCTGTTATATCACCGTTATCAAACGTTACATAAACATTTTATATTAATTGCAGATAAAAACCGTTACAAATTGATGTAAGTGAAAACTCGTTCCAAAATTAATAGTTTTCAATATTTCAAAACTTATAGGAATATACAAGTTAGATTCATAATGATCTAATATTTTCAAACATACATCTTTGAGCTTCTATCGGGTGCATGTAATAGCCACGTTAGATATCGTGATATTGCCGTCCCTCATTCCATCGATCAAAAACATTAACAATCTGAATGTCCATGTTTCTTGTATAGTCAAGTAACAACCTAGGGGATGCATATGGTCTCGCTTATAGAGGAAAGCAATCCTAGAATAAAAAACCCGCCATTGATAGTACCCCTAAGCATGGAAATGTATGTGCTATTTACAGTAGGTTGTGCAAGTCTATCCAAAATAATTATGAACGTGACCATATATTTGCGTATTTATACAGCCTTTCATCAATTGGTGTTCCATGTCCTAGCCACTTAATATTCTCTATCTATGCGGAGAAGTAGCTCCTTCGATGCAAAACCTTTAAGATGCATGAAAGGAAGAATCATGGATCATGTTTCGCTTCCTTGCAAACCACTTTTGACTTGCATCCATTTATCATGCCCTGCATGATCCAAACTACAGGCAGACAGTCGAATCGGCGATTTACCAGAGAAGTGCTTCAATCTTGTGGGTACATCCACATGCCAAGAAAGTGAAGGATCATTATGTCAAGATCTGGCTTGGCTGCAATAGTTGATCCTCACATGCTTATTAACTAATCCACTTACGAACACTTGCAGGGGGATAATTCTTAGCCACATGTTTATTAATTCTCACACTTTTATTGCAGTAAAAACTCTTACGGAGGGATGTAGTTTCGGGGACTAGGATATCCACCAGCTCATCCTTGCATCTATTGAAAGGAGAATCACCCCACCAGAAGTTGCTTGTCCAGAGGAAATCGCTGTGGGAGGTTTGGAACTTAGCCAAAGCGCAGTGGACTCACCCTGTGGCAAGTTTGGAGATTCTTGAATGTTCCGTGAGTTGGTTTACACGCCGCAAGCGGCGTACGCGTAGGAAACAGGAACCTCTCAAGGTTATCCACCCCTTCACAAAAAATAAAAATAAAAAAACGAGAGAGAGAGAGAGAATCAGGGAAAAAGAAAACATGGGAGCAAGTTATTGGTCAATAGATTCAACATTTCAGGTATCGAATGTAAAAATTGTATAACAACTGATCTTTTTTGTATGATGTGACGAGCGTTCCATAAGCATGTGAATTGTATACATCTTCTTCCTTATCACATATCTCATATTGCATGTAATTTCAATATATGCTCTTGTTCATGAGCATGATGAGTCTCGTGCACGGTTGCCTTAGTTGTTGAGATGGTAGGACACACTAAGAGTTTGCCTTGACAAGCAAAGGCCTCGAATGTGCGTGTGCCCATGCTCTATTGGGAAAGTCCATTTGGACTTTGGTTAATAGCATAATTGTTAAATCGAGAAAAAAAATTGTGAATGGAAATCTTAAATTTATTAATAGTGAATAGAAAATTGAATTGAATCGTAAGATTTGACATAATACTTAAGAATAATATTCTGTGTTGATGACAGTTATAAATTTTATAGACAATATTAAATTATATTTAATATTTGAGCCTAATAAAGATCTAATAAACTAATCTTAAATTCAAGTGCATGTGGTGATCATTATGAACAATATAAGATAATTTCCCGTTGTTTTCTTAAAAATAAAGATTACATTCAAATATAAATTATAATGTTTTTTGCATGTCATTTTTCAATTACCATTGTAGCGTTAAAGATTACAATTAGGTAAATGTATGAAAAAATGAATTGTTGAATCCATAGACACATGTCGAGGTGTAAATTATTTGGTAAATTGATAAACTCACTTGAGATTGAGAAGATCAGTGATTCATCTTATAGTTTCGTATCATTAAGGCCTCGAGTCAAAATTAATCAAATCGTACGAGTTGAGTTTATAATAGTACGAATTTGATAGCTATGATTAATAGTAATTGATCGAGGTTCTTGAATTTAATTAAAAGATGAGGTGATTCGCAAAGTGATCCCGTAATAACTTTTACGTGAACTATCAACCAAGGAAACTCAAAATTGGAATTGCGGTAAATATTCTCGATAATTGGACAATCACTCAAAATTGTACAACAAGGTAATATAGTCATGAAGGTTCCCTAAACATACTCAATTTAGTTTGATTAGAGGCAAATTATGCAAGCTATCTACAAGAATAATGGGAATGACTTGTATATAATTTGGTTTGATATGGATAAAAACATGGTCAAACTATTTTATTTTTTTTACTCAAGTGCAAGAAGATGATATAATTCAACTATGATAAAGTAAAATGAAAGAATGTATGTCCGATATAACAATCCTTGATCTATAACTAATTTTTCTTTCATTAAAGCATAGCGAAAAACAAAAGATGGAACCCTGCCGTAAGCTGGTCTGACTTTCACATGTATATAGTAAACTGTTAGATTTATGAACTCTAAGTACTTATATAATACATCTAATAACCATGTTCAACATTGTGAAATTACGATCTTCAGTCTCATTTATTAACGATTAAAAAATCAAACGGCCCGGATGTACTAAACAAAGGATCAATGTGGTCAAGTTTTTAGAGTAAATCGATCCCCAAAAAACCTTCCATTGATTCGATCTCTAAGTATGAGAGCTATTTAAAGACAAATATGCAAGTGTATCCACAGCAATATGGAGACTGAACGGTATGTTTTATTTTTGCGCCCTTCAACATTTGGTGCTTCACACCTTATCCTAAGTCAAACTTTGGTCTCACCTCATAGTCACACTAATTAACTCTCATCCCTACTTAGGTGAACAACTTCCTTTGATCTTTTTTATGCCCTTCTTTTTGGACCATGTAAGCTTGGATGTTGACACCGAAGCCAAGAATCATGCATCTCATGTGTGTTGACATCTGCATATTCCCAACGAGGTAAACTTAGAGAGATTCTATATTAGAGATCACTCTTCACAAAAAGAATCGTTTCTTGATCTAACATTTTCGGTTGTTTATGGTACTTTCACCTTTGATTAGATACATCTATGGCCACGTTCGAAAATGTGAAATTCCCTTCCATTATTCCATTAAAACCTTCGTGATGCCCATGAAAGGAAGAATCGTAACTTACATCTTGCTTCCGCACCAATCGCTTTTGAGTTTCATTCAACGATCACGTCCTACGTGGTCCAAACTTGCAGGCAGACGTCGGATCAGCAATTTAATAGAGAAGTGCTTCAATCTTGCTCGAGGCATCGGGATGGTGGGAGGGTGAAAAGGCACTATGTCTAGATCTGTATCGGCCACAATAGTACATCCTCACATGGTTACTGATTGATCCACTAAACTATCTAAGCTTAACAATTTGTTTGTTAAATCCTGTTCTTGAAGTTTGCAGGAGGAGCATGAAGGAGTTCCAAGAAGTGAAAATGGAAGAACCGTTTGGGGAGGCTGAAGGATGCGCTGATGCTCTCAGGTGCGATAGGATGGAAGCGAGATCAAGACTATGTTGCTTTGAAGCTTGTCCAATGGAAGTGTGAAGTAGTGGCCGGTGAGGTTGCCAGACTTTGTAGAAAAAAAGGAAAAGAAAAAATTATTAAAAAATTTAGAAAATTACGCTAGCACCGGCCGTCTCACATGGTACTGTTGATGTCCACGTTAGTGATTTTTTGCCAAAATTGATTAATCATTAAAATGTTTCAAATTAAATTGGCTAAATCAAAGGTTTATGACCGAACCGATACAAAAGTAATAAGTTTACAACTTTTTTGTTATTTTTCCTAATAGTTTGCTTACAGATTGTATTGGGGGTATGTCTCCAACTGATGTAGATGCAAGATTTTCAGACATTTTCTCTTAATATAATCCTTTATTTACCAAAAAAGTACAATGATAATTTAATTCAATAGAATTGAAAATATCCAGCTTAATCCCAGAAGTCTCTCCCTCTCTTAGACTGACACAATGGCTTGATATTTATGTGGAGACAAGTAAGTTATGCTTATTTTGTTTGACATATGATCCATAATATGGTTTCACAAACTTATATAAATATGCATTTTGGGCAAAAGGTCGATGCAGTTCACAAGAGGATTTCGTTGAAGTAGCTCCAGTTCAAAGGCATCATTCGTGAATGCTAATGTATGTTTTTGGTTTTTTATTTTCTTTTGTTAGTGATTTTACTATGATATCTAGAATTAATAACTACTAGTGGCACAAATTAAGCACAAAATTCCAATATATGTCTGAGCAAGGGCCTTGAGGCCTGGCCTATTGCGCCCTTATATTTATTAAAAAACTACAAAAATATGTCTAGGCTCAGCCTATTGCGCCCTTATTTTTGCAAACCATCCTCATAATCTTTAAGCAAAACTCCACCTTGAAAAGAGCAAATAAATCCTCCTTGCAAAATTCATTTTAGTAAACTGCTTAGGGTAATGGGTTTAGTTTTTAGTTTGTTTTGGCTTATTTGGTTGGGTGTGAGAAATTAGGATTTGGAACGGGCATTTTACAAATTGAATAGAAACATATGAATAATTTATATGAAGGGTTGTATCCAAAAGTAATACTCAAGTATGTTTTTGTTTTTCTTCAAAAGTAGAGGTATATATGTGGTCATTCGTGAATGCTAATGTATGTTTTTGGTTTTTTATTTTCTTTTATTAGTGATTTTACTATGATATCTAGAATTAATAACTACTAGTGGCACAAATTAAGCACAAAATTCCAATATAAGAGAAAGAAATCGTATAAAACTCACAGATTAAAAATAATACAACACAAAACCCTATAATTATTTTTCATTATTTTTCATTTTCATTTTTTTCCTAGCTAGAAATTTTAAAAATAAATGTTTTTCCCTTGGGCGCCAACGAGCAGATCCAGTGGTCAAGTACCGTTGCCAAGTCATCCGCACGCGTTTCTTGATACTATTGCTTGGCATTACGCATTATTTTCTATTTACTTGATTATATCAAATGAAAATGGTCATTAATTATTAATTTTTGTGGACAAAACTATTCAAAAAGTTCTAAACTTATTGCGCTCTTACTAATTCAATCCTAAACCTTTTAATATGTTATTTGAGTCCTAAACAATTTTACATTTTACCGAATGAATCCATTTGGCTAATTTTGGCTGAAAATGGATGGCGTTGATGCTGAATGTTTTATGTGATATGGCTAGCATTGATATAAACATTTTTTAATGATATTTTAACATTTTCTTGAATTTTTATAATTTTTTACTTTTCTTTTATTTTCTTTACCCTTTTTTGGATTTAGGCTGGAGAGGGCATTGCGGTCCGTATAGGCCATTGGGCAAGGGTTGAGGGTTTGGCAACGGCCATGTTTCCCTTGCTAGATTCAGGCAAGGTGAGGGCATCATGACCCTTGTCAGCCCTGGCCCTAGGCGAGGGCCACAATGCCCTCACCCCTTTTGGACAAGGTTGTAACGCCCTCACCAACTTGAGTCGAAAGAAAGGAAAGGAAAGGATAAATAAATAAATAAATAATAAAATAGTTATTAAAAAATTATTAAAAAATATCCATGTTAGCGCCGTCATGACATACAAGACGTTTGGTTTTCAAGTTAGTGATTTTTAATCAAAATTAGTCGGATGAAATCAACTAACAAAAGGTGAAAATATTTAGGATTGAATGACAAAGTGCAATAGGTGTAAGACATTTTGAACAATTTTCTCATTTTTTTTGTGTAAATTGTAAATGCGGACATATTATTTTTCTCATATGAGAATCAGTAACAACATTCCGATAGCAGAGAGTAGTGTTTTATAGTGGTTTTAATTGGAAGCGGCGAATGATCAAAATAGCCAATAGATTCACTTAAGATTATTTGAATTAATTATCATTATTTGGTTCACAGCTATTTTAATTGAGAGACAAAAAAGGAAATCTCTTTCCGAAGAGAAGCATTGATTATGAATATATTTAAATTTAGATGATGCAAAGTGCCGAAAAAGAAAAAGAAAAAAAAAAAAAAAAAAAAGAGGACAAAACATGAAAGGTGAGGGTCCTTTTTGGGATTTTCTCTGAGGATAGAATTATATTCATTATCACTTAAACGGGAATGCAATTTATATGTCGAATGCATCACATGACAGTGACACATGATGCAACAAATCAATTAAAAGTGAGATGCATGTACACTTGGTGTCAAGTAAAGTGAATTTCATATCACATGGAACGCACTGTCACTGTTAGGTAATATATCTATTTCATAAAGGAAAAATGACAAGTGACTCCTGAACTTTGGCCATAAGTGCAATGTCATTCCTAAGTTTTTAATTTATTTAATGTAGTCTTAGAACTATTGATATTAGTTTAATGTAGTCATTCTGTTTGCTCAAATAACAAATCAAACGTTATTTTGATGGTGTTGATTATTATATGTTGAGTTTGATGTTTAAAAATAATGAATCAAAATGTCCATCGTTTTATCCATCAATTTTAGAAAGGAAAAACAATTAGTACGTTGACATGATTAATATCTTACTTAAATAATCCACATGCAATTTTTTTTATTGTTCATTGTTCAAATTAAACGGGATCAAAGTCACACCAACAAATCATGTTAATTTAAATTGATGGAATGATAGCATTGGGCATTGTTGTATAGTTTATGAACTAGATTGAATATTTATTTATAGTTTATAGACTTCATTAACCTCTGTTTTCTTCTTAAGCATAGTGAGTTGTGTGAACTCTAAGATGGGATAGCGATTGAATTCACCGTGGAAACGTAGAATGCATTTGTTAGGGCAATTACACACGCAATGGTCGACCTAAAACATGTTTTTAGCATAAAGCCAAAAACAAGAAAAATCACACCTCACTTTCTTTTTTGGGGTCAAGTGGCCAAGAGCCTGTCCAGTTGTCCTTCGATTTGAACTTTGAAAGCGCTTATGAACAGCTCTGGCAATCATCAAGACGCACATGTCCATTCCTATACTGAAGAGATTTCTTCCTCAGCTTTCCTAGTTCTCACATAATTCCCATTATTAATCAGCTCATCAAATGTTACAACCCTAACTCTCCATCTCCAGGATCTCGAGCAACGGGGTTTATTTTTGTGACATCTTAGGTTCATCGCCATCCCCATTCTTTTCATCTTGTTAATAAATACATGCAGAAGTGTGAACAAACAAACTCCCTAGACAAATAACAGTTGGAAGACTAAGATATACATCACACATAATACATTACTTTATATTATAACAGTACATTTACAAGCTCTTTCTCTACCGGCCTTCTTTCCTTGTTATATCACACTACAAGTATCCAAATAAGCCAAGGGAATTCTTATTTCCTCTAGCGTGATTGTAGCTCCCAAAACTAATATGAGACTTACATGCCTATAAGTCTAAAAAATAAGGGAGTGAGTCGGAGGATTCAATAAGTAAAACCCTTAGTTCTGTACTAGGAGGATATCTCACCCTTAAATCTAGCAAGTACAGTACTCACAATATAATGTCAATGGCAGATCAATAGCAAGCCCGTTGCTATCTCTTGCCTATCTACATGTGATCTACTTTATCAAACAAGCTATTTTACCAAACAAACTTATCAAACAACACATAGTAACATGCACAATAAGTTCACTAACCGTATTGAACAGTTCTTCCCATGCTTTTAGGGACTTCTAGTTTCAGGCTAGGCACCCGGCTTCAAGCTAGGTATCCAATACTTTCAGGGGCTTCTTGACTCAACCAGGGCATCCAACCATCAAGTTAAGTATCCCATACTTTTAAGGGCTTCCTAGCTTAATTAGGACATCTCTACTTGACCAAGGCTTCTCAAGGTTAGCTTCCCAAGGATTCTGGGTTCAAGACCCAAACATTTTGGCTCAACTAGGGCATCCCGTTCCATGAATGAGACATCGCCGCTAATGCTATGTGGCGACGGGTGCTCACATAAGTGCATCACACAAGCCGGTTCTTATCTTTGCTTCTTAGCCAACTGATATATGGCCCAAAAGTGTGTTCATTTATACATGTGTACCATGAATCCTAGTATTGCACTATACAACATGTTAAAACAATCCTTGATCCATGACTTAAGCTGAACACTTAGCATCGATTCTCGCATCGAACAAACTCAGAATAGGCATGTATTAATGCCGATCCACAACCTTGTGGCCTTGGGCGACCTTGCCTCACTTTGAACTTATCTTGAGTGAACCTCGATCTCATTCCAAGCATAAACAACTCAAGCACACATTCAAGCATAATATGAGCAAATCATACAAAAGATCTTTTATCCTACCCATGGCTTGAGTGGGTGAGCACCTAACTAGATTTAACAATGGAGTCTATTGCCCTAGAGGAGAAATATGGATCTTACTTACCTAGATAAACCTTGAGAAAGTAAGGGCAAGCGGTTTGGTAAAGGGCGGCGATGCAAGGCAAGAATGAATGTGGTGGTTCCCCTATTTATAAACTCAAACTCCATCATTACCTTATCAAGTGGTCCAATGAACATCCTTGGAATGGCAACCCTAGAATGAGGAGGTGGCTAATCTATTATGGAAGAGGTGGCACGTCTAAGGCCTTAGGAGAACACTTACCATCTTCTTATCAGATCACCTATTTCATGCCATCATGACTTAGCCTGCTTGTTCTCCAAGGTGAATTTAAGTGTAATGATGAACAAATCTCTATAGGGACCTAAGCTAGTGGCTAAGTTTCTTACATTTAATGCTTAGGTTTTATGCAATCATTAGGCTAGATATTCTTCATATGTCCTTAACAAGACTTACTCTCTAAGTTGTCTCTCTCTCTAAAATCTTCCATGGGACACCTAAGCATATGAGTCACCGTTGTCTTCATTACTTGGCCAACTTACTCTACAAGCAAGATCTTAGGTTTAATAATGATCAAATCTTTAGAGAACACATAATTCTATGACTCATCATCTTCATTAACGGCTTAGATTTGGGCGATCATGAGGTTTGGATATTTATCGCATACCTAAATTTAAGAACTTCCACCCTAAGCATTCTAGAATCTTCTATTATGTCTTCTTTTGATTGGTCCACATAAGTACTTAATTCATTATTGAAGAACAAGTTATCATAAATAGGTGGCACTCTAAGAAGAATAATGTGGCATCTAAGCCATAGGATAGCAATAATTGCCTATGATGTCTCATTCTTATTAGTACATTTGTCAAGAATCTTTTACTTAATCCCGAAGGCAAATATTTGGTAATCATTACCAAGTCTAGAAATATCCATTTAAAGTGATAAGTCATCGTCCTTCATGAATAACCTAGTGTATTCTAAAAGGTTCTCTTTTGTCCATTTACAAACATGGAAAAACCATTGTCGGTGTAGTTATTATAGGTAAAATTTGCCTTCTTAGCTAGGTTGGTGGCCAAAGGCATGGACTCAATGATCGAGCCCTAGCTTATTAGTTAGAACCAAAAGAAGAGTCGAAATCGAGGATATTACACATAACCTTCATATAAAATCTTTCAACTTTCTTTCCTTTCTTCATTCCACCCTACGAGAGAGAAGAAGAGGGAGCACATAAATGATCTAACAACTCCAAACGGTCAATGGTAACGTTCAAAATGTTTTTGTCCTTTTTTTTCTTTAATTTCCCAAGTGGAGTCAACTAAAAATTCACGGGTGCTAATTAGTCTTTGAGCAGAACCTCTCCAAACTCCCACTTAAAGAGGCATAGTTATTAACATCAATTTTTTAGCGGATATATCAGCATAGGTAGAAAACCTGAGATTAAGGTTTCCGATTACGATATAACCCATTTCTAAAATAAAAAGTGTCATTTTTCATTTCTATTTGTTGGCCTAGCGCTTGTAGGTATTTTTCCTATTCGTTTCACACAAAAACCTGAAAGTCAAACGGTTGACTTTTGAGTTGATTTTTTGGTCAACCCTTTGATTAAAAGTCAATCTTGGGTCAAAATGTGGCTTTCCACACAAAAAGATTTCTTTTGATCTTAATTTCACTTTAACAAAAAAAAATTTGATCACAAAATCAATCTTCTAATGAAAAGTCAACTAGGGTTTGACTTTTGGTTAAACATTTGATAACAAAAAATTGGAAAACGCAAAAATCTCAAAATCACATTATTTTTGCTTCAATTTGATTTAGGCATTAAAAATTTCTCGAAAATCGATTAAGAACCTACTTTGCCCTAATTTGTGGAATTAGATTCAAAATCAGCCAAAAAATAAAATTACTTACATATTGATTGTAGTTTAGCTTAGCTCATTCTACGACATTTGATCTAGAGGTCATCATATGGCCACTCGTTCGACCAATTTTGTGATTCGACATTTCAAGATGAAAACCCCCAATTTTTGCCCTGATTAGGGTTTGAGTCAATTCTTTGCAATAAGCTTATGGACATTGCCGTTTGACTCATCTTCTTGAGATAATTACGAATGCGGGGTTAATTTTGGGAAATTCACTTCGGAAATTTTCAATTTGAGGGCTTTAGCTTACTTGAACCTAAGAAAACTAAGGTAATGAACTCTGATTAGCGAATTTCAAGTTGACTCATTTGAGACTAAGGTTTAATTTCAAGAATTGAGGTCTAATTTCCTCATTAATCCTCTATTAAATTTTAGCATAAAAGTCGTGCTATCCTTTCAGTGTCAATTTGGATGTAATAGGCCTTCATGAGCATGGGTAATTGAACTAATTAGTGTCCTATGACATCAATTAGATTCGACTTAGATCAATTTGTATTTCAAGGTGGGTAATTGTGCGAATTAATCTTTTCGGCACTCTATTTGAGCAAAGATTTTCCCAGGACCTAATTGCACAAAAAAGAACCAAATGGCGCTAAAAAATTTCAGATCTACTCTCTCTCTCTCTGCTGACCTCCTCCACCTTCGTTCGCCGCTCGCCACCTCTATCTGATGGCCCATTGGTGCATCGATCACAGTCTTGGAGCCCCCTCGCTGGTCGCACAAACCGCCAGCGGTTCCCCTCGCTAGGCGGCACCGATCTGGCACCTTCTGTCCCTTGGCTTCAACATTGGCATGTAAGTCGATGATCCTCCGGCATGATTTCGACCGCCGATCCGACAGTCCAGCGGCATCCTTCTCCTTCCGTGAGCTCGTGACGTCTCTTGTTGGCCTCCTCCCGATCTCATGGTGACCGGTGATTGCCTAGAGATTCCTCAATTGAGCTTCAAGTTGAAGAGTCACAAGATAACCCTGGAAACTTCGAATCTGATGAAGCAATAACATGTAAGATGATCGGGGCTAGGATTCAAATCCTAAGTGTTCTATATGCTTAGGATGATAGGTTGAATATGCTGAGTTATGGATTGATTGTGCTTGAATGCCTGGAAAGTCGCATGTCTCTGGAACTGACTTTTTGTTAGGGCGAGCTTAAGGTCTTAGATCTCGAAACATGGATTCGATGTGTTCTAGAAATTCGATCTATGTTCGATTACCTTCGATTTGATATATTATGGGCTCCGAATGGACGTCATTTGCTAGCTCAAACTTGCTTCGAAAGTTAGGGTACTTATCTGGAAATCTGGTAAGAATATGTCGCCGAACACTTGTTTGAGCGATGATTGCTGTTTGCCGATTTTTTACAGAGTTTTGTGTTGAGATTTTTAAGTCGATGCTTTATGAAAGTTGTTCAAAACGTGCATCTCTACAACATACAATTTTTCCAGAATTTTTTGAGGTTATTTGGATAGGTCGATCATCAATAAACCGTCCTTAATTGAATCTGCAATTCGGAGTTTCTGACTGACCTTTACTGGTTCCGCGATTTTGATAAAATCATGCAATATTCATGAAACTTTCTCAGGACATCAAGGGATAGAACATAAAATTTTGAGAAAATAAGGAGCTCTTTTGATATGGTCGATCAACTCATGAACGTTCGTCATCATGTCTGTCCCCGCATATGCTCGATCGGGTTGCATCTGTTCTCGAATTTTTAGAAAACTATAGGATGAGATTCTTGAAATGATTCCTTCACCAAAATGTTCGTCCTGCTCTTGTCCATAATATTAGTCCCCTTCTTTCATGTCATGCTTGCATTGACCTGATTCGTCCGTCCGCATGATTGCTTTAATTTGAGCAAGCAATTAACCTTATCAAACTTGTCATCTCTTAGTAAGTCATAAAGCACATCCCGAGCTTGTTAAGGACACCAGTCTTGTTGCATTTGCACATCATTTGACTCTCTTTCCATTTTCGCAAATTTTGTTGTAAAATCTGCCATGTATGAAACTCGGATTGCAAGTTCTGCCTTTAGGAGCCCGAGTCTTTGTCATTTTGGCATGAATTTTTCTATAAGGATTCTGAGGATAGGTCCTTCACAGAAGTCGTTCACGACCCACATGTCTACATTGGGTTAAATTTTAAGAATTATTGAACATTGTTTGCTAGAGTGAATCATTTTTAACATGCATGAACACCCTGCTTGTGAATTTTTAGAAATTCATGTGTAGGTTATCTTAGAAAACTTTCTTCATGAAAATTGTTCCTATTAAGTGCTTAACGTGCTATAATTTTTCTAGAGTCAATTGACCATGGGTCGTACCCCAATTGTCCTGATTTTAGTTGCCCCGTTTGATACTCGCTGTTGTGATTCTTTGCTTTAATTAAGTTATAGGATTTTTTTAGAAGATCTTGCATGCTGAGTTGGGATTAGATATCTTCATGAGATTTTTTCCAAATTTCACAATCTTTTCTGTCAAAAATACTTGAAAAATAATAAGGTCTTTTAGAACATTTTCCCGATCCTTTTGCAGCTTATGGAAAATTAAGCTTCCGCATGCCAATTTGATTTTGATGCCTGTGATGCCTACAACATTAAATGTTTTAGCATCCATTAAATGTTGATTTGAGGTTAGTGCCTTCTAAACTTGGGTTGTATTGGGTTGAAAGCAGGCATTGACTGTATTGAGAATCCCGACACTTTTTTCATCAAACCTGCTTATTGATTAGCTTGGAGAGAATCTCCGCAACAAAGTCAACCGGTGTTTACATGCAGAAGAGTAGAGCTTAATGTATCCTGCGGGTGGCGGCGTTTAAACCGAAGTTACCAAGAACAGGGCAGAAGAAACTGGGGCCTATTCAGCAATCAATGTACTTAATTATCCAGAAAGCAACCACTGAGCAATAACCTCTATTCAGAAAATCAGCATGAGTCAGAACTGCTTCAATTGCCGGGTTTACGGTCATCGTTAGAGTAGGGTATGCTGAGGGTCTGAAGGTAAAATAAAACATCCTTAAAGCAAGGGGTACGAGGATTAGTTCGCCGCACCTGTAGAATCATTTTTCAATAATGGAATGTAATAATTTTTTTATTTGATCGAACTTGAGAGAATTCAGCCTTCGTGAAGGGAGAAGTCAACCTTTACTTTTCTGAACTTTTGTCGTTTCGGTTCCACGCTCTCTTTCCCATTTGTAACACATTAGTTGAGAACCAGTCGGCTTTAAGCCTTTAAACATGAAGCAACAAAGTTTCTGGGATTCTTTCACTTTTTCTGTCTTCATTCCTCACTTCGTGTCTGCAGGGGGATTTATGCATTTCCGGATAGCCTAGAAAGTCCTCGGAAAAGGAGACGGGCTCCCCAAAACTCAATTGATTTTAATTCAATTTAGCTCATCCAATCATACAAGAGACATGCTTTTTGGTATTTCTACCTAGCTAAGTGTCACGACCTTTCTCGATGTGAACTACTAAGAAAAAACTGATGGATTACTAAGCATGATGCTCATCATAGACTCCCAAGTCCTATCTAGCCAGACTTGTGGCTATTAGTCTGGAGAGTGGACATCAAACTACTATATATATCTGCTTGTGAATCTTCTATTTCTTCACTATTTGCATTTCATGCTCAATATCATCATTATCTGTTAAACAATAGCTCGTGCATTTGATTTCTATAATCTATATCTACCCATGTTTGAAGTTGAACTTATTATCTTCCGTAAATGTTTTTCTTGGTTTTTTTTTCAACCTATTCACTCTTCTCTAGGTTGTCTTCTTAGTCCTGATAGCTAAAATATAAAGCATAAGACTAAAGTTGTTTTAGTAATATTGTCGACACGCAAATAGAGAAAATAATAAATAAATAAATAAAACATGTCAGCATTTTCCATTATCCAAATTAGACATACTTAATTGAAAGATTTTTATTTGGCTCTTTTTGTAAAGTTAGGATTTAATTATACTTTCATGACAAAATTTAAGACTTCCGATGCACTTATTTCTTCCTTTTGCAGGATTTCTTTCTTGCTCCCTTCATTTAATCAGGAGAAAGTATTAAATATCACCCATCCCAGAGCCTGAAGTTCATGAATTATGAGCTTAACTTGTTGGAAAATGTTAAGGATTGTTTGACTTACATAGAATATCTACACGATTGTTACTTGCTAGAAACATTCTTCTAATTTGTACCATATAAAACTAATAAATTATAATGGGAAATTACCATATCATTCATAAACCTTGCAATTTTTAATCCTAAACCTTTTAATAATTTTACAAAATGTAATTTTTTCAGTTGATTTTTGTTAGAAATCACTGACGTAGCAGTCTAATTATTATTATTGTCTTATGTGATAGGATCAACGAGTTAAGTGGACAAAATGACATTGTTTTTGTCTTTTTCTTATATTTCTTCTCTTTTCATTTATTTTCTTTCATTCTTTTCCGTGCTGAGATCTCCTCTTATTGTTTATCATCTTTAACCTCTTGATCACTCGGCCAAAACTTCTCTAGTGCTCGTCCATTAGCACCCACTATTGCTAGAACACAAAATGGATTTACTTAAACTTTGGGAAAAGTTTAAGGCTTACTTTGCCAAAGCACATATGAGCGACAGTGGTTCTTGGCAAACCAAGGGATCTTTTCGTTGACTGTCACCACCTCCACCACCATTAAGAGGAAAGTAGAGAGCCATTATCACATCAACGGTCGTGGCCATGAGGCGAGTTTTTGTAACACTCCAAAATTAAGTCACTTGATGAATTATCCACTTTGACCCATCCCCATTGCATATTGAGCCTCATGATTTTGTCATTTAATGTATAGGTGGACACTTTTCTAGTAGGTCACTCATTCTGATAGCACTCTTACTTGAGCATGGTTAATATTAGAGTTCTAATGTAAGGAGCATTGCCCTTACACGAAAAGACGCCTCTTACAAATGAATTTCAATTTCAAATACACATCTTAGGAATGCTATCCCCTTGTTGTTCTTATTTAGTACGTAATTAGGTTCATTTATGCCACCTTCACCATCCTATAAACTTATTAGGAGCCGCTCCTTATTCAAGCACTTTAGCCTAGCAAACACTCTCGTTCTCGTCGGACTAGGTTGTTATAGATTCCATGACCCTAGCCTCAAGGCATAAACATCTTTCATAGAGACACCCACGCCGAGCCCTGCTACGTTGTAGATTTGCTATAAGTCTGGAAAAGATCGCATTGTCTAATGAATATTGCGTTGATGTAAATATCAGGTTGCTATAACTTTGCCCAGAACGTGTAATTTTGTCTCTGGGATATTCTATCAAACAAGTAGACTGCATCAACTAACTTGAATTAAAAACACACAAAGTCAACTCTTCTCTCTACCGTATGATTCGACGAGCGATACCCCGAGAATCTTGAGCAAAAGGCACAAAAAATTCACTTTCTCAGAAGACAGACATGGGGAAGTGCAGTTTTCTGATTGGATCAATCTACTGGGAAGGGAGCAGGGCATCGGCGAGCGAGCGGGAGGAAGCTGAAGACGCGGTCAGAGGCATGAATGCGCCCGTGGAGGGCAAGGAAGGATTGTCGACGAAGGGCCAGCGTACAAGCTAGGCCCGGTGGCTAATGAGAGACGGCCATTTGAGGGCATGTGCAAGATCACGATGTCGAACGAAATCAAGGTGTTCTTTCGCACCACAAACACTTTTGAGTTGCTCAAGATCTGCGCTTTCCCGTGTGTATATTTTGTCTTCACCTACATTTAAAGACGATGGAGGCCACGACCCCAAAGATCTGCTTTCCCGGTGAGGAACGAATGACCCACACCGGTGGCTAGGCGTCACCGCCGTCACCACCGCAATCTTGCCCATTCGCATGTTCTCCGAGCGTGTTGGTGTTTGTTCTGGTTTTTCTTTTTGTTATAAATATATATTCCTCTGCTGTAGTCCATTTCATCATGCTTGCCACACAAAAAAAAAAAAAAATTCCATATCAGGGATATTAGCTCACGTATAATGACGTGGCAGTCTACGTGTTTAATAGGAGGGAAGGGGAAAAAAATCAGAAAAATCATAAGAAACCAAACGTCCTCTTTGTCCACCTTAAATTGTTAGCCGTACCACATAAGACTATCGATAAGTGAATCATCACGTGATTTTCTATGAAAATCAGTTAGAGGAATTATGTTTGAATTATCAAAATGTTTAAGATTAAATTAAAAATTTTAAAATTAAATTCCATACAATAAGTTAAAGATTGATTTAGTAATTTCCCAAATCACACTCTAACAGGACACGCTAACCCCACCCCCGAGGATTAGAAAGTAGGAAGGACGAATAAAAATTCTGATCGTTATCTTCAAATTACTTCAAATATTTCTCCTTTTATCATATAGAGTTCGACTTCGAAAGATCAAATATTGTTAATTATCCAATTCCACTACAGAAAAATTGTTCATGGATCCCAATATAATTAAAAGTGACATGAACTCATGAGAGAATGACAAGTTGACAACAGAAGATAGGATCGAATATTACGTACTTCTACATTAAATAGGTTACTAGTAATTCTGCCCTAACTTGATAGCACTCTTTGTAATTTTTTTGTGACCATGGTCAATTTTTGTAAAATCTTAAGCTTATTTATTGAAGGCATGGTTTAATATTTAAATACTCTAACGCTACCCTCACGTAAGCTAAATATTGGTCTAAGACTAAAGTGTAGAAATATCTAATTGAAGAGGCAAATAGAGACTTGATAAGACTTGAATGCGGGAACTCTTGCTTAGGCATTGGTTAATATCTAAATACTCCAACACTCTTCACTTATTAGATTTCGGCTAATATACTCAATGTAGACTATAGAATTTGTGCTTATATATATATATATATATATATCAATGGAATACTTATAGAATTGAATATTCATACATTACTCAAGTAAGTATACAATCCATTCTGATAGAACATAAGTGGTGAACTAGAATAGAAATGACGACTAATGATCAAGCTTTTTACCCTTTTATCAATTGATGATTGTAATTCAAAAAGAACCAAGTGTGATTAATTCAACTGTATTTAGTATTATACACGGAATGATGACAGGCTGGATCGTCATTAAGAGATGACATTCACAATGCTAAAGAGATCACACTGTAATTATCATTCTACTTTATTAAATTGCAAACCATTTCCATTTTATAAAAGAGAAATCAATTGAAGACGAGCAGATGATACTTAGTCACCTAGGAGATACATCTGAAAGGGTTACTTCATTAACAGTGGAAGTTTTGTGAACTAGACTGATAGGATTGAGTGTTCTCACATCTCTCCCAACTGAGAATGTAGGCAACGATGGTCGGGTAAGTGGGATAGTGTCGGCTCCTAGCATATGAACCACAAGCGACATGGTTGGTCGATTTGTTGGGTCATCTTGAACACACAATAGACCGATGTGTATGCATTTTATCACTTGAACTGCATCACATGACTCTTTGATTGACGGATCGGTAAGTTCCAACCCTCGACCATTGGACCACAACTTCCATGCCTGTCATTTTGAAAGGGAAGTAAGCAAGGACAATTGCACAAAATTCTCGGATTTCATATTTAAAAAGTGTGGTGACTAGGAACATACAAGGGTGTGGAGGCTTTCACCGTGCTCTTGGAGATGAAAACCATTGTTCTTGCGTCCGCTGATCATCTCTAGCAAGAGAACTCCAAAACTGAAGACATCTGATTTAACAGAAAATAGCCCTTGCATCGCATATTCCGGTGCCATGTATCCACTGACCAAAATTATGTAATGAAGTGAAATTTCTTGGAAGTAAGAAACAATGAAAGGTTATTTTCTATATTTAAACTTCTGTAATATGAATATGCTCATTTTGGTGTTGTTGAGCTGATCATTAGAGTTCTTTATTGGCCTAGTGAATCATTCGAACATATGATAGATGTAGAAAGATATTAAAGAACTTACTATGTTCCAACAACCCTATTCGTGTTGGCCTTATCTTGATTTACACCAAAGATCCTTGCCATTCCAAAATCAGATATCTTTGGATTCATCTTGCCGTCTAGTAAAATATTACTAGCTTTGAGATCCCTATGGATAATTCTTAGGCGAGAATCCTCATGTAGATATAGAAGCCCCCGAGCTATTCCAAAGGTGATGTTCATGCGCATCTTCCAGTCTAAAGATTGCCCCATAGTTGAATCTGTCAACAATGAGAGACTCGAATGAACCTTAACTCTATAAAACTAAAATTAACTAGCTAAAAAAATCATTGCATCGGCTAAAACTCCAACCAAAAAGGAAGACATCCAGGCTTTTGTTGGGCATGTATTCATATATCAAGAGTTTTTCGTGTTCTTCCAAGCAGCATCCCAATAATCGAACAAGATTCCTGTGTTGTAGTCTAGCAATCAAGATCACTTCGTTCTTAAACTCGATAAATCCTTGGCCTGAGGTTCTTGAAAGCCTTTTAACCGCAATTTCTTTTCCATCTGCCAATGTGCCCTGAAACAGGGTAACGTAAGTAGTGAAATCCCTATATGAGAATTATTAATGATTACCAAATTCGAACTAGTTCATGTTCGGATAATAACTGCCAGTTTTCCCAATTTTCCCATAAACATCAGTTAAATGCTTACCTTGTACACGGGGCCAAACCTGCCTTCCCCAAGTTTACATTCACTGGAGAAGTTTTGTGTGGCCGCGAGTATATTGTCTAACCATATCAGAGATAATTCTTGAGAAGCCACCAGCTTTTCTCCTTGAGTTCTTTCCTTTGAAAACTCTTGTCCGATTTCTCGTCTTAGATGAAGTAACTGAACCTCTTGGCTGTTTTCCTTCTCTGAGAGTCCAAGAGCTTACTCTCGTTAGGTAAAGGTTAGAAGATGGTCATTCCAGTGGCAAGCAAGATGAATTCACTCATACCTTTCTTCCATCTCTTTGTCCTCTTTAAAAATATACACGAACCCATGATGATTATTAGTAACCCCGCTCCAATTACTGAGCTAACTATTGCAATCCATGGATTTCGTTTGACCCCTGTCAAGAAAGGGAAATTCCTTGCATCTAAACATACCACAAATCCGCACTCTTTTTTCACCAAGTGTAAATAGTACCAAGAACTCGTTGAAAGTAAGAGAGTATGATCACAGTTTAGATTGTAAAAGCAAGTCAAGTGCAATATGATACATAAAACAGCATATATTGAGAATTAGAAGCAACGGAATGATACCATTATACGCTTAACATGACAAATTGTGTGTCCATTTTGAGAATTGGATAACTCGTACCTTCACTGCCGGACTCAGTGCTGGGTTTTTTTGGTGTAGAAGGTGCTGGTGCTTGTCCTCCAGGTTCCCCAGCAACATCCATTCGGTACAGTACATAACAACTTGGCTGAAGAATTCTTGCACCTCGCCTTTTAGGATTAAAAGCGATAGGAAACCCTTTGATAGCAGAAAGCAAGCAACTCTTACAAGCTGACTTTGAGATGTCAGGGGTGCACTGTGCACGCTCATGCAGGGTCACTGAACTTGAGACACTAACGTTTATGGTCGCATATAAGCTTTCCGAGGAGATCGCATTGTCCGTGACATTTCTCACGAACAAATCTGTCACTTTTGCCGCAAAGTCCTCATTATCGAAAGTTTGCTCCACAATCTTGTTGAAGGTAACTGAATTGCTCTCACGGTCGATAATAAAAATAATCGGTGTTGTCTCCATGACAGAGAAGAACGATCTGTTAGAGTAGCGCAGGTGACACTCGTCATACCATATGGTCGCCTCTTTCTGTCCTGGACATCTGTCTATGATGGTGCTGCTAGCATTACGGATGCAAGACTGACATTGATTGGCGGCAACATCCCCTCTAAAGAGGAATAGAAAAGTTACATTAGTAGTCACTTAAATCTGGATAGTAATTTCTTGGTTGGCGTTGGATCACCGTACTTTGTAGAGGATTTCAATTAAGGCCAATATATCAGGTCCATTATAAATCCTATTTCCAGGTTAGCCGATTCCAAAGATTATAATGATTGATTTGGAAGGTATTACTCAAAAATTAATATTTTTGGTATCTTTCGCTTGTGACTTACCTGCAGAGGAAGAGACCATAAACTTTGTCCGGATCTTCACCTTCCGTTGTGATGTAGAAACCGCGAATGGGTCCTTTGCTGTAATCAGCGGAGTCGCCCTTGGAGAGGAGGCTGTTGAGGTTGTCCTGAAACTTGCTAGGAGCAGTGTAGTCGCCCCTATCTGCGCACCGCTCCTGAACATATGTCGGTCCACCAGCAGGAGTGCCTGGGATGAAGAGGATCGGGCATGAAAGCCAGAAAGCGAAGGAAATATTTCTTGAACTAGGAAAGAACGCGAGTACAGTAAAAGTAAATCAAGTACAATACGATACATAAAGCAGCTTATATTGATAATTAGAAGCAACGGAATGATACCATTATAGGCTTACCATGACAAATTGTGTGCCCATTGTTAGAATTAGATAACTCGTACCTTCACTGCCGGACTCAGTGCTGGTTTTGTTAGTTGCTGAAGGTAGTGGTGCTTGTCCTATAGGTTCCCCATCAAAATTCATTTGGTACCGTACATTACAACTTGGCCGAAGAATTCTCGCACCTCCCCTTTTAATAGTTAGAACGGCGGGAAAGTCTTCAATAGCAGAAAGCAAGCAAATCTTACAAGCTGACTTTGATATGTCCGGGGTGCACTGTGCAAGCTCATACAGGGTCACTGAACTTGTGACATTAACGTTTATGGTCGCATATAAGCTTTCTGAGGAAATTGCCAAGTCCGTGACATTCCTAGCCAAATCTGTCACTTCCACAGCAAAGTCCTCATTATCAAAAGTTTGCTCCACAATCTTGTTGATGGTATCTGAATCGTCCTTAGGGTTGGCAATGGATTTAACCTCTGTTTTCTCCATGATAGAGAAGAATGATCTGTTAGAGTAGCGCACAAGACACTCGTCGAACCATATGATCGCCTCTTTCTGTCCTGGACATCTTTCTATGATGGTGCTGGTAACTAAAACGATGCAGGACTGACAGAGATTGGCGGCAACATCCCATCTAAAGAGGAATAGTAAAGTTGCATTAGTAGTCACTTAAATCTAAATAGCAATTTTACGGTTGTCATTGGATCCCCGTACTTTGGAGGGGATTTCAATTAAGACCAATATATAAGGTCCATTATAAATCCTAGTTCCAAGTGAGCCGATTCCAAAGATTATAATGATTGATTTGGAACGTATTACTCAAAAGTAGAAATTTTTGGTATCTTTCGCACGTGATTTACCTGCAGAGGAAGAGACCATAAACTTTGTCCGGATCTTCACCTTCCGTCGTGTTGTAGAAACCGTAAATGGGTCCTTCGTTGGGAGTAGCATAGGCGCCCCTGGAGAGGAGGCTGCTGAGGTTGTCCTGAAACTTGCTAGGAGCAGCGTAGTCGCCCCTATCTGCGCACCACTCGTCAAAATATGTCTGTGCACCGACAGGAGCGCCCGGGATGACGAGGATCAGGTATGAAATCCAGAAAGCGAAGGAAATAATTCTTTGTGCATTAAGAATATCTTTTTCTTGAACTTGGAAAGCACGCAAGCACAGTAAGAGTAATTCAAGGACGGCCATGGACTTTCTTTCAACTCAAGAGTAAGATAATAAGCAACTTCTGGAGGCCGAGGTGAAGAAATTGATCAAGAACCAAGTTTTGCAGCTGCTCTCCTTGATTCCGGGGTTGGTAAAGACGAAGTAGTCCAATTTCCACGTTCCGTTGTCAACAGGGAGGGTGCCCTTTCCTGGCTGGCACTGCCAACGAAAATATCTGGTAGAACCCAAAAAGACTCAATAAAGACGGGCACCAAATATAAATAAATCAACCGCAGGTTTGGACCCTCCGGTTCAGATCCTCTGACAACCACAGTGGCCCCCGCCTTCGCCTCTCTCTCTCTCTCTCTCTCCCCTCTCTTCTTTTTCTTCTTCCCTCTGGTCTTCCCTTTCACTCCGCTGTGGAGCACGCAGGCCTTGAACTCGGAACCGGCGAGGTCCAGGGGCACCGAGACCTTCCCGAGTAGCCTCCCGGAGCTCACCCCGCAGGTCGCCCACCTCCACCCGTGTAGACGGAGACCTGCAGGCAGACCTTACCAGAGAAGATGCACTTCCCGACGAGCTTGTTGAGGTCGGACTTGCTGAGGTGGAAGGTGGCGCCGCCGCCGCCACCCCGTCCCCCGGGAGGGAGGCGACACCGTCGAGGGAGGGGGTGGGTGGTGTCGGGCGGGGGTAGGGGACGAGGGCGGTCTGGAGGGGGAAGCTCTTGAGCTTGATCTTGCAGAAGCAGGGGGAGGAGGAGGGGTGGACGGTAGAGCGCTTGGACTTGGCGGCGACGGGGACCTTGAAGGCGAAGCTCTGAGTAGAGGGAAGAAGAAGAAATCAAGGAAAAAGAAGAGAGGGAAGAGAGAGATCCGACCGGACGACACGTGTCGTCCGATCAGTGGACTCGTAATTTCACACGGTGAAATTCCGAGTACTGCCAATATTTGCTCCTTTTCAGTGGAACAAATCAACCTAGGATACAAACCCAAAAGACCCAATAAAGACTCGGCAATGGTTATTAATCTTTGGTAGAAAAAACAAATAGGATGCTTCACTGAAACTCCATTG
Source organism: Eucalyptus cloeziana (assembly GCA_014182715.1). NCBI lineage: Eukaryota > Viridiplantae > Streptophyta > Magnoliopsida > Myrtales > Myrtaceae > Eucalyptus > Eucalyptus cloeziana. The sequence continues at coordinate 18,493,408 of CM024638.1, forward strand.
TTTGTTGACGAAGACTCGGGACTAAGAAGTCACCACGTTTTACTCGGTCAGAGATGTTGATATTTGCTCTTCAAAGTCTAAGACTCCTTTTACATGCCGACAACTCTAGATGCCTTTTCGAATTTTTTCTAAATGTGTTTTTCTATGCTTTGAATGGGCAACCCTGTTTATGGGGTCTTGTGAGAGGTGTTATAGAAAATAACTGTACTTTGAAAGGTCGACGCAATATATTCATCGAAGTTCGTAATATTTGCACAGTTTCATTGGGAATATTACATGAGTATCATTCTTCTTTTGTACTTTCTTATATAAGCATGTCTTGGCAGACAATATTATAATCTCCGTAATATATGTTGGCAAATGATGATAGAAAATAATTTTCTTCCTTATTGATTTGATAGATTTTCAAAAGAGAACAAAGTTATCGATTATTTTGACTAGATATGATTGATCAGAAGTAATAACTTTCCCCCATGTGGCACTAGTAAACCTAATCCACGAGTGGGCTGAGCTAAATTTTTTAAGACTACTGAGCAAGCTTGGACAGGTCTGGTCAAAGCGGGGGGAAGGGGGTTAGGTCAGAGCAAGGGCCTTGAGGCTCGGCCTATTGCGCCCTTATATTTATCAAAAAAATTACAAAAATATGTCTAGGCTCAGCCTATTGCGCCCTTATTTTTGCAAACCATCCTCATAATCTCTAAGCAAAACTCCACCATGAAAAGAGCAAATAATCCCCCCTTACAAAATTTATTTTATTAAACTGCTTAGGGTTTAATGGGTTTAGTTTTTAGTTTGTTTTGGCTAGTTTGGTTGGGTGTGAGAAATTAGGATTTGGAAGGGGCATTTTACAAATTAAATAGAAACATATGGATAATTGATGTTAATGGTTGTTTCCAAAAGTAATATTCAAGTATGTTTTTGTTTTTCTTCAAAAGCAGAGGTATATATGTGGTCGTTCGTGAATGCTAATGTATGTTTTTGGTTTTTTTTTTTTTTCTTTTATTGGTGATTTTACTATGACATCTAGAATTAATAACTACTAGTGGGACAAATTAAGCACAAAATTCCGATATAGGAGAAAAAATAGTATAAAACTCACAGATAAAATAATAAAATAATACAACACAAAACCCTATAATTATTTTTCATTTGTTTTCATTTTCATTTTTTTCCTAGCTAGAAATTTTAAAAATTAAAAAGTAAGGTTCCTCCACTGGGCGAGCTTGGCCAGCTAATGTTTTTCCCTTGGGCGCCAACGAGTAGACCCAGTGGTCAAGTATCGTTGCTTTCGGAAAAAAAAAGTACCGTTGCTGAGTCATCCGCACGCATTTCTTGATATTATCGCTTGGCATTACGCATTATTTTCTATTTACTTGATTATATCAAATGAAAATAGGTCATTAATTATTAATTTTTGTGGACAAAATTATTCAAAAATTTCTAAACCTATTACGTTATTACTAATTCAATCATAAACCTTTTAATATGCTATTTGAGTCATAAACAATTTTATATTTTACCGAATGAGTCCATTCGGCTAATTTTGACTGAAAATGGATGGTGTGGATGCCAAATATTTTATGTGATATGGTGGACATTGATATAAACATTTTTTTAATGATTTATAACATTTTATTTTATATTTTATAATTTTTTTTATTTTATTTTATTTTATTTGCCCTTTTTTTGGATTTAGGTTGGAGAGGGCATTGCGGTCCATATAGGCCATCACCCCTTTTGGGCAAGGCTGCAATGCCCTCACCAGCTTGAGTCCAAAGAAAGGAAAGGAAAGGATGAAAATATATATAAAAAATAAAAGAGTTATTAAAATATTATTTAAAAAATCCATGTTAGCGTTGTCATGATATATAAGACGTTCGATTTTCAAATTAGCGATTTTTAATCAAAATTAGCTGGATGGAATCAACTGACAAAATGTGAAAATATTTAAGATTGAATTGACAATGTACAATAGGTGTAAGACTTTTTGAACAGTTTTCTCATTTTTTTTTTGTGTAAATTGTAAATGCAGACATATTATTTTTCTCATAAGAGAATCAGTAACAACATTTCGATAGAAGAGAGTAGTGTTTTATAGTGGTTTTAATTGGAAGCGACGAACGATCAAAATAGCCAATAGATTCACATAAGATTAATTGAATTAATCATCATTATTTGGTTCAAAGCTATTTTAATTGAGAGACTAAAAATGAAATCTCTTTCCGAAGAGTAGCATTGTGAATGAATATATTTAGATTTGATGCAAAGTGCAAAAAAAAAAAAAAAATTTAAAAAAGGACAAAACATGAAAGGTGAGGATCCTTTTTGGGATTTTTTCTGAGGATAGAATTCTCTATTCATTATCACTTGAACGGGAATGCATTTTATATGACAAATGCATCACATGACGGTTACACATGATGCAACATGTCACAAGTGAGATGCATATACACTTGGTGTCAGGTAATGTGAATTTCATATCACATGGTCAATAGTGATTTATCAATTGTAACACCTTGTCACTATTATGTAATATATCTATTTCATAAAGGAAAAATGACAAGTGACTCCTGAATTTTGGCCATAAGTACAATGTCATTCCTAAGTTTTTACTTTATTTAATGTGAACTATTGATATTAGTTTAATGTAGTCATTTTGTTTGCTCAAATAACAAATCAGACGTTATTTTGATGGTGTTGATTATTATATGTTGAGTTTGATTTTTAAAAATAATAAATCAAAATGTCTATCATTTTATCCATCAATTTTAGAAAGGAAAAAAAAATAGTACGTTGACATGATTAATATCTTAAATAATTCACATGTAATTTTTTTTTATTGTCCATTGTTCAAATTAAATGGAATGAGAGCCACATCAACAGATCATGTTAATGTAAATTAATGGAATGATAGCATTGGGCATTGTTGTATAGTTTATGAACTAAATTGAATATTTACTAATAGTTTATAGACTTCATTGAATAAGTCAAAAGAAAAAAAAATACTACACAATCCACCAAAGTTTGAGAACCATCCACGACATTTTCCCATTCATAAAATGCCTTTTTTTCGCTTGGATAGCCTTCTAAGTCAAAAGTTTTGACTGGGGCCAAAACTGGGGTACAAACGACTTCATCTTAATTTTTGTTTCCTAAAATGTGCAAACGGCTATTTAGTTTTTAAGATTTCACCATGGGGCGACACGCTGTCCATTACCTCATTTTCTAATATTATAAAAGTTGTATGGGCCATGTCACCCCTTGTGGGTCCTACTTCTTAACACACCATGCCTATTTGGGGCCCACTGTCGTTGACCTAATCGGAAACCGAAACGAATCCTGAGAATCCGGCGAGGGGGAGGATTTTGAGTCCTTAAGGAAGAGAATTATGGTGGAGAGGTTCACGAAGACGTTCAGTTCACAAGGTTTCAAGCATTTTAGGAACTTGGCAGCTGAGGAAGAGAAGAAAACAGAGGTTAATGAGGACAAAGATATAAGCCCCTCCTCATTGCCTTCTCCACCAATGTCCTACGTAAAGAACCATGCCCCTGAGTCTTGACGGCCCCGCGGGCCGCGCTCTTCGCTCGCTCTGCTGACTAGCTGTTCCTCATAGTCTTGATCCCGCCGTCATCGAGATCATCCCGACTATCGTCTACTTCATTGTGAAATGGCACAAGATTGACGCATCGCTCAACCACACTATGTGCCTAAACAACTTCAAGGATGGAGATCCCATCTATGGTGACGAACTTGACGGAGGTGCATGCCTTTCTTCTTCAAGCTCTGCCTTGCTGGATATGATCGCAAAAATCTGGCCAAGACCCTCCTCCTTATTCACCATCAATGGATGTGTTAGATTATGTCTTGAGTTTTAGTTCAAAGCGAAAATTTAAATTTTCAAAATAAATAAATAGAAATAAAAGGAGCATGCAATATTTGTTTTAGGATATTAAGTCAGGGAAGGAACTAGAAGATATTTTACGCTTAAATTCCTATTTTGACTTGGTGTCGGAGTCTATGCGTAAGGAGTCAAATAAAGAAATATTTGTCTCACTTTGACCAAGATATTTTACGTGTTTTGTATAAAAGTATCTCCCCTCGTTAGAAGCCAAGGGTCCCAGCGTGGTCTTCGTTCCATTTATGTCTATAGAAAGACAGAAAAAGTTAAAGTGTTGTTCTGACTGGGTGGTTGGGGTGGAATTTTCTCTGTAGAATTACACCAATATATTTAATGTTGAAGAAAATTAAAAATTTGTTAATATCTTTGTGAGAGTATAAGATTATTTTGTGAGGAATTGTGAGGCTAAATACAATGTGAGTTATTGGGTGTAACTGAGGGTTAGAAAACATCAAGAGTATTTGAGTGACTTGAGTGTGGTTGTAATTTTCGTTATGTCGCTTGATCTACAGTGAAATTCGTATTGCTCTCCTCGTAAATGTAGGTCACTACAATCAAATCACATAAATTTGGTGTCCGATTTATTTTCTTGTTATGTATATTTGTCGCGACCCAATTTTTCAGGTGTGAACCACCTATGATTTGGCTTATGGATTACTAAGCCTAAACTTAGCTCGGGTTCTCCCAAGCCCATACCAATTCATGACTTAGGTTCAAGTTCTTAACATGCAAATGATTTTCAATTAGGAGTCGCCACTAATCTATTTTTGGTGGGTCGATTAGAAACCCAAGTAAAGTAACGGGAGTTTTACTTTACTCCTACGAACCAGAGATTTTGGATACGGGGACTTGATTACGTTAGATTTCCCTAACGCCCTTTCGGTACCTTTCTCTTTTGTTTTTGAAAAATGTTTGGCAAGCAGCTTGAATTGATTTCAATTTATTTTCCTAACATGTGAGGTGTTCATGCGGATGCGCATACCACCAATTTAACACTCAAGAAAGCAATTAAATAATGCAGGACTTACCTCATAGCAACGAAAGCATCTACAGTGTTAGATTAGAATTCACATCGGAATCCTAGATATGATTTCTAATTAACAAGCAATCACTCAATTTTTGCTTTCACTTTTTAACGAGAATATAGTCCATATGCAATGCAATGCTTCTAATATAAAATGAAATAATATGGCATGGCAAAATGTCCTAAACTATATGAATGAGTAAAAGTTTTTGTGATTTTTTTAATGAACATGCAATAATTAAATATGCAATCTAAATTAACTAAAATGACCTAATTCTAATGACGGGCAAATTCTAATTAAATGGACCTAGCAACATGACTAAATGATGTGCATTCCATGATTTTATTTAACGAAAATTCGTAATTAAAATCACTTAAAAATGAAAATCAAATTAAAGTGAAATACTATCTATTCTAAATGCTTTCTAAACATGCATTTAAAAAAAAACCTATCATGCAATTCATCTAAAGATCTATCTAGACCTAAAATGCAATTTTTATCTAATGTGCAATGACGTGCAAAGAATGCCCTAATTCTAATTTTTTTCCTTTTTTTTTTATGAAAATTCGAAATTAAAATTAAACATGCAATTCAAATAATAAAAAAACTAACATCCTAGATGAATGCACTTTTTCCTTTTCTTTTCCATGACTCAAAATAAAATCCCTATTCTAATCATGCAATATAATTTTAAAAAAACAAATCTAATCCTAATTCAAACTTTCTTTTGGATTTTTCTTTTTACGAAAATAAAACTAACTCAAATACTACAACATCAAATCAAACAAGATAAGATTGATATTCAAAAATTGGCGAACCATATCTCGCGCATGAGATCGGGTTGTCCAAATTTAAAATTAAATCGCGAATCGAATCTCGAGCATGAGATCGGATTGTCGATTTTGCGAAGGATTATGAGTCGGATTTCGAGACGCGAAAATCGAACCGACAATCCCTAATTTGAGGGACACTTCCATGTTGGAATCTCAATCATACCTTAAAGACTAATTCTAAAAAAATTCAAACAAAGAGATAAAATATCAAAACCTAAAATAAGATAAAGCAAATCTATCTAATAAATTAAATCTAATAAATCTACCTAATAAACTAAATCTAATAAATCTTCCTAATAAAATAAAATAGATCCATACCTAAATTTGGATTTTTCCAAAACTCCAATAGAGTGGACCAACGATGGGGCTCGGCGCGGCTAGGAATGGTGGTTGTGGTGGTGACTCAACGTGGCTCGACAAAGCCACAACAAACCGTGAGTAGCAACGTCGATGCAGCAAGACCAAAGGGTTTCGCCAATGTTGGGCTAGGCTATGCTGGGCACTTGCTGGCCACCAAAATTTATCGTTGAAATTAGCGAGATTTCTCGGCGAAGGAGTGGACATCAAGAGAGACAGTCTTCGTGCGTGTCTTTCGTTGACCCCAGGAGTCATGCGTCATGGGAAGAATATCTATGCCCACGATTTTTCTCCTCTGTCCTCATGCGTGGATTTTATGAGTTGGGTGCTGCAAAGAAGTGAAGGAAGCATGCGTCCTCTCCCTTTTGTTGACTATTGACTATGGACTCTTCTTTAAAAAAAAAAAAACAAACCTCCTCCTCTATTCCCTCATAAACCGACGTGCTCTCATAATGTGCCGCCTGCTTTTTGTTGTCTTCTTTCCTTTGGAGTTCTCTACCTCAGATCACGTGGCCATGGGTTTTCCTGACTTAGTATTCTCGACCTTGGCCGACAGGTTGTGATAATGCGACAAACGAGCAATAGGAAGCAGCAGCAAAGACACGTCACGGCTATCGGTGGCGCACGGCGAGGGGCTGGGAGACAATGCGAAGCTGCGGCTGGCTTCGATCAAGAGGGCCTTGACCGTCTCTACGGTTCGCTCTTTCGTTTGTATATTCTCTATGTGCACTCCGAAATTCTGAGTTGCCGACTCTCCCCGTGGAGAACGTGAGTTCTCCTTCTTCTTCTTTTTTTTGTGGCCGTGTGTTTCAATTGTGTGGCCCTACTCACGTTTTTCTCTCAATGGCCGTATGTGTCAATGTTTGGCCTCCCTTCTCTGTTTTCATCGCACGGATGGCTTTCTTCTCCCCTCTTTCTCTTTTGGCTTTTTGTTCTTTTTCTCCTTGATTGAACGGAGAGAGAGATATCTAAAAATCCGAACCCAGAACCCCCCAACCTTTTCCTACGTACACCCTTTTATAAGTCAAAAACCAAAGTAAATCTTTTTGTAAATATTTGATCCGACGAAGAGATTGCCGATAACCTCTTGATTGAAAAAAATATTATTCTTTTTTATTCTCCTTGATTCCCGAATCAAAAAAAATCTTATCTTCTTAATATTTTCAACAATTTTCTCACCTAAAGACTAAAGATAAGATTTTAACCCGATTCTCTTAAATTTCAAAAACCACCGTAGTATCATTTCAAATCTCGATTTAGGTAATTTTTGTCATTAAAAGAAAATGGGCTCGGGCCAATTTTGCTTTGTTTCATGGGCTTAGCCCAATCTACCAAACTAAAGCTCAAAAATATTAATCCAAGCCCATTCACCATCGGTCCTAAAAAAAAAAAAAAACATAAAAACGCAAACGATGTAAATTAAAAATAAACGCACCTAAAATTAATGCTATGCAAATGAATTATAATGTTTAAAATTAACCCCCTAATGACTAAATGGGCCGCCAAAATTTAGGTGTCAACAAAGTTTAGGACTTTTTGGACAATTTTCCTGTATATATTACGATGACTTGGAATTTGGGGCGTCAAGAGTACCATGGACTTATCCCTATAATTATTTCGACACGATATGATTAACACTACTCGACAAGAATTGCAGGGGGTGCACAATTACTGAGTGATCCCGTTCTTGACGATTCCAGGAGGTTGATGAAGGAGTTCCAAGAAGTGGAGATGGAGCCCGTGTTTACAGAGGCTGATGTGTCAATGCGCTCGGTGCTACTGAACTGAAACAAGATCAGGTTTATGTTGTTCGTAAAACTTGTCCTATGGAAGTGTGTAATAGTTTGCCCAACCTGCAAATGATTAAATACCTAAAATGCACTCTCTAGTATAATCCGTTCTTTATGAAAAAAATGTAAAAAAAAAAAATAAAAATAAAAAAATAATGCAGGAGTTTCTATCATATCCCACTCAATTCCAGAGGTCTCTCTGTCTCCCACCCTGCTCTCCACCCTCAAATTGACATGCCCGTTCGATATTTATGTTTATTTTGTTTCGTATATGAATTATAACATGGTTTCACTAACTTATTTAAATGTGTATAAGCGCAGGAGGTTACTTGTTTCGCTTGATCTTTCAAATTAAAAGCTAGTTCGATCGACAAAGGCTCCAAGCGTCCGTTGTTAATTTTTGGATAGAGAAAGCAAATGGCAAGAAATTCAAAGTTCCAGGAACAATCATTGCGATCAATGTAAATTGTACTAAAAATGTGAAACACGTGGAAAATAAAGACATTCAACATGTGTTTTGGATTGAGCGTCCTTTGTAAGAAAATGTTTGGATATTTTAACAGTAAGTAACTACTGTAAAAGAAGCCATGACCATTGACCACCATGAAAGCCATCATTTTGTAACGCCTATATAACAGTTTATTTCGGACTTGGGCATGTCCTTAAAAGGCTTAAGGAGAAAACAAGTGGGAGCTCTGTCCTAGTGTGGGAGACCCCGTGCTGTCCTCCGTATTCTCTCTCCATATTCCATCATTTTGTAATGTCTATATAACAGTTTATTTATTCATAAATCTTCCATTTTTTGGTAATGGCTATCATCAATTTCATTATTACCAATGGATTTGTAATGGTTTCGTAATGGCTATCTCTTTCATTTGCCTATAAATTGAAACACCAAACCACAATAATTCGAGATATACCGAAAATCTTCTCCTCACCATTTCTTTTTTTTTTTTGCTGGGTTATATACACAATTTAGTTGTTACTATTCCTTCTATTATTTTGCGTGGAGTAAAGAAGAAGGTTTTCTTTGTCCTAAGAGAATAGTTGCTAGAGCATATTGCACCAAGTTTGGTAAATTAATGATCAAAATTATCCTTAAGAAAGCCCTAGAAGTTGTTATTTTTCATCTTCTCCAACACTCTACAACAAAAAATACAATTGAAGTATTGATAACCTTTAAACAACATTTACATAAAAAGGAGAATTTAAGCATGCCCTACATGGCTCTTACTATTTAGCAATACTTATGTACAAATAGTTACAATTTCTCAAATCATTGACTTCCTTACTTAGCTGTTACATTCTATACTCATCCAAGATGATATATTTCGTTCGTTGACCCCTTGCTTTAGCACTTAGCCGTCTCATTGTTGACATCTTTGTCCACCAAAATTGGGTCTTCTTGATTACTGAGTTCACGTCACTATTCGCATGACAAAAATTTCTGTTGATTTCTCAATTTCTATTTTAAAAATTGAGAAGTTAAAAATTTTAGCTTCTGATTTCTTCTTCAAATCTATTTCTGGAATAGAAATCTGTTCCAGAAATAGAAAAATCAAATTACGTTACCAAACGTATTTCTGTTCCAAACATGTTCCGGGAAACAGAAAAACAAAAAAATAGAGAAGTAGAAATTTTATCATTCGCGACTGTCTACTTCCGACATTTGCAATCTTCTCTTTTTCTGTTGATTTCCAAGTGGCTTCCATCGATCAAACTATCAACCAAGGTATTTGGGCATTTTTTTATGCTAACGTCGCTTGCTCATGTAGTTCATAGGAGGATTTTGTTGAGTAGCTCCAGTTGAACTGCATCATATCCTAGAAAAAGGGAAATATGACCACAGAAGGGTTCAAATGCAAAATAGAAAACGAAACAATAATTGACGTATATGCCTTATAAAAATATAGCCATTTCTCTACTTTTTTTTGGGGTCGAAAAAACACTATCATTCATTCGTAAAAACGAAACACAATCTCTACTAGGGTTGGCTAGCTGACTCTTTGAACATAAAATATTCCAAAGAGGTTGAGGAGGTAAATGCAATCAATTGATAGGAAAAGTTTTGTTTCGGTGGGCTTTAGCAACCCAATCAGCAACTCAATTGGCCTCTCACAGGCAATGGACAATTTTACTCGACTTTTCTTTCCAAATAGAGAAATTATTATTTTTTTAAATCAATTAGTACACAGTACATACTAAGTCGTTGTAAATCAGTGCTAAAAGCTTTTGCCTGAGGATGTCAATAGAATGGCCTAGCCTGAGAATTTTCACTAGTGGGTAAATTTCGTGTAGTGACACATTTATTTCTCTACATCTTTTCCTTTGCTTGCTCACATGTTACATATGTGTCTATCCTTTTACAAAATTAAATAAAAGTGGCTATGACAAATGAGTGTGAACGTTATTGAAAATCTTTCCAATCAATTTAAAGTCCAATTACTTTTACTACGAAAAAAAGGGAGTCATAAGTCTGTTATATAATGATCTATTTTAATTCAGTTGTGTACCTTATCTTGAGCTTTATCAATACATGTAAGAGCTGCGTATTGCAAAATTGCCGTCCACCATGCATTCAATCAAAATTATTAACAATCTAAAGTTTCCGATTTCAATTTTCTCAAATAGTTGAATAATCACTAAGGGATGCATTTGGTCTCGCTTATAGAGGAAAGCAATCCTAGAAAAAAGACCTGCCATTGATAATATCTCTGAATATGGTAATGTATATATTACAAGAAATTGTACAAGTCTATCCACAGTAATAATGAGCATGACCAATTAATGTCCTATTTATAGAGCCTTTCATCTATTGGTTAGCCATGCCCTAGCCACTCAAGGGGAAAAAAAAATTCTCTCTTCTTGGTCTATGTCTGTGTGGAGAAGCTGCTGCTCCCTCGACAGAAGCCTTGCGATGCCAAGCAAACGAAGAATCATGCATCACACTAGTCTCGACCAGCAACAGAGTTGCGAACAAACGTCGGATTAGCGATTTACCAAAAAAGTGTTCCTGTTAAACGGAAGGCTGGGATCGTCCATGTGAAACCCTAGGATTCCACATCGACCTCATCAGTGGTCCAATTTCTTTCTATCACCTTGACCTCGAAACTCAGATTCACCCACGCCTCCTCCAGTTCCTCAATTCATCTCTCAGAAATGGCGTTATTTTCTCACCACTTTTTCTCTTGCACCTCGGTTTAGACGACGAGAAAAACGTGTATCAAATCCTCATATAGTTTCGATGGATATTTGTTTTCAATTGGAGCCGGTTGGGTTGATTTTGGGTCCGGTATGAGTCATTAAAATTGCATCACATAAAAAAATAGATCAATATGGGTTAAGTGGATTGATTTGGGTCGGATCCATTTTTGATTCACTCAAACCCCGACTTGGCCACTTGTATGACAGGTTTACTTGGTGGCAAGTTTAGGGCTCCCCTACCATTCCGTGAGGTGTTTTACTTACTGCAACTAGCATAAGCAAGGGCAACTCTCCCTTTGGTTATGCAAAAGAAAAAGGAGAATCATAGGGGAAGAGAACATGGGACAAGTTTTTTTTTTTTTGGTGACTGAGGACTCCGCCACATGCTCCTCATGCCTGAAAAGCTCCTAAGGACCGAGCCCCTATACCTCGGGGAAGACTAGCTCAACAACCCACCGTCATGGCCCCCCACTTAAATTGCTAACAACGCAGGGTTTCGAACTCTCGACCTCAGCGATGAGAGAAGAATTCTCAACCAACTGCGCTACCCACGGATGGGTTAGGACAAGTTAATGGCTGATAGATTCACCTTTCATGTATCTAATACAAAGATTGTATAAAGACTGATATTTATGTATGGCACCATGATAGCTTTCGTTGATTTTATTCTCCAAGGATTGTATTGCAAAATACATGAACTATAGACATCTTCTTCCTTATCACACATCTTGTTTCATTTTAACTTATATATGCTCTCGCTTACAATGGAGACAGTGCGATGAGTCTCGTGCATGCTTGCTTGAGTTGCTGAGATGTATAGCCCACTGAGAGTTTGGTTAACAGCATAATTGTTAAATCGAAATAATGTATCTTAAACCCAAATATTAAATTTATGAACCGTAAATTGTGAATTGAAAATCGAATCGAATCATAGGATTAATATTACTTCAAATATTAATCATAATTTTTTTGTATGGTTTTTCATTTACCATTTCACTATAAAGGGTAAAGTTTACTTTTAATTAATTTGTAACTAATCGGAATACAATATACAAATTTAAGTACATCATTCCATAGGTCAAAGTATAAAAAGTTGAATTGATGAAATGATAGATACATATTGAGTCATAAATTTCTTAGAGAATCAATAAATTCACTTGCGATTAAGAAAATTAGCGATTCACCTAATAGTTACATATCATAAAGGCCTCGAATTGCAATACTAATCAGCAATCATACAATTTTGATAACTATGGTTGATGAGGTCCTTGAGTTTAAGTAACAAACAAGTTGATCGACACAAAGAGATTATAAAATAACTTTTACGTAAAGTACTAATCAAGCATACTCAAATTGGAATAACAGTCAAAAGTGAGTGTCTGCTTCAAGGTTTTAGGGAATCTATTGCATCATCCCTGGACTTCTTCAATAGAGTGATCGAATCGGATGCTTGGAAACTAATCGAAATTGTACGGAAAATATTGCGGTAATGAAGATTTCCAATAGATACTTCAATTCAGCTGCTAAAATACATTCTTTCAAATACATTATTAATCGACATAGAAACTTGAATAAACATCATATCCTATTCATGCGTAGTTTTCTATTTCAATTTCTTATTTCGACTATGATAATGAAAGAGACCTCTGAGTGGAGTAAACTGGTGGTGCATGTACATCGGAAAAGATCTACTTTTCATCCTTACTCTTTTTTTCTTTTCTTTTTTTAACTTAATGCACTTTTAATTTGTTTAATTACATTCTTCTATTGTCACATTATAAACCAAGTTCCTCAGATACTGAGTTCAACCAGAATTCAACTGACATTGATGCTAAACTATGACGCAGATAAAAAATGCTGATGCGAACATGGACGTGTGGGGAAAAATTTAGTCAATGTAAACATAGGAGTATGATGTGGATAAAATCTAGTCAATGTGCACAACCATGTGAACATCCGCACTGATTTTTTTTTTTAAGCAACATATTAGACAACGTTTGCTGGCCACGTCAATTGATTTGGTGCTGGAAGGACTTGATCAGAAATCAGTGAGAGTATAGAGATAAAAAATGGATTTTTTTTCCTATAATAATTTCAAAATATTAATAGACATATGAGATAAAAATATAGCGTTATTCTTTGTTTGCTTAAAATCTTAATAGACATATAATTTTCTTGAATAGGTTAGTACTAAACCAAGGGTGTACAAGGAGTTTGTAGAGTAAACCAATCCCAGCAAAACCTACCATTGATTCTATTTCTATGTATTACAACTAATTAGAGGTAAAATAAGTAATTGTACTTATAGCCTTCTCCTTGTAATCACACAAATTAACTCTCCTCTCTCCTTCTATGAACAAGTTGTTTCCTTCCTATTTATGTTCGTCTTTTCTTTTCGATGTAAGGCCTGGAGGTGGCAATGAAGCCTGGAATCATGCATTTCATGTCATTCCAACAGATAAGAAATACGTGGAAGAAAGAAATGTAAAAAAATTTAATCTTTTGATGTGTTTTGATAAAGAATATATGAGATTATTTATGGACTTTATTATATAACTATCTATGTAATATACAAAACCAAATAAAATATGGAGAATCTCTTAGAAATATGCACCTTAATGAGAGTAATGAAAAGGTAAGGGAAATATGTTAAATATCTTTAACATCTCTTCTCAAACTCAAGTTGATGTAAAACAAGTCAATTTGAAAAAAAGTCAACTTGAGGTTGAATAAAATATTTGAAAAAAGACTAGTGGATTGTCAAAGCAATTCAGTGCGCTGAAGAAGCGCCTGACATTGATGTGGCTACTTACATGGTTGTTGTGTGTTGGCATGGCTGCCATGCGGACCACGCAGTAGGAGGCAGTCATTGTCACTAAAGGCTGCTATTGCCATTAGGCCGTCGTTGTAGTAGGAGACCATTGTGGCGACTGTGTAAATAATGTGATAACCGAACGGATTGAAGTGACTATTGAACAAGATGAATAATGTTGAGGACAATGATGGAGTTATTAGTAGTTATTGAAAAAGAAAAGCACACAAGATAAGAGGTGTACTCCGGGTGTGCACTTAGATGTTCACTAACTATAATGTGCACTAGATGCACCTCAGGATAGTTTAGCTCTCACACCAAGATAAAGTATATGTCAAAGAGAGAAAATGTGAATTTTTTGTATATTTCAATATGATTAAACAAAAAGCACATCAACCTATTCATAAGATTTATGAAATGATTATCTATGTAACATATCAATTAAGGATATACATACAATTAAAGTGAGATATAAAGAATCTCTTAGGTACATGCATTTTTAACGAGTGATGTAGAAAATGAACGGAAAAATCCTAAATATCTCTAATACCAACCATATAAAGAATGAGTTTTGATACATTTCTCATGTGCACCCACAATTCATGCAAAAGTTCAGATCGGTAATTTACTAGAATAGGCCTTCATCCTCGATAAACATCTCTCTCTCACACACACGCATGTAGAATGAAGGCTCCAATTTGCTATTTCTGTTTTGCCCTAATTAAGAGCATAAGGCAGAAGGAAAATGTGGGGACAACGGATTGAAAAGCAAGCTAAAGACTTCATTCACACGCGAGTTATAATACTAGAATCTACAAAGCTTCTTTCATCTTAACTATTTTCACTTTCAAGCGGAGGATATTTCAGTCTAGTTTCGTTGTGTAAACGACTTAAAAGCAAGCTAAAAACTTCATTCACGCGAGAGTTATAATACTAGAATCTACAATACTTCTTTATTTTAACTATATTCACTTTCGCGCCGAGCATATATCAGCTGTGTAAACGACTAACGATGCAAATTGTTTGGAACTCTTATTGCTGTAGGTAAGAAGACTCCCTTCTTACAACATGCGGAAACAAGTTCTAGGCGTCCAGAACTCCACCACAATGGAACTCTGAAGGAGCAGCATTCAAATTCGCAAGGTACGCAAATATCCATACGCATTATGGGTCGAGTGAAATTCTTTATGATATATTATGCCAACCCATGTTCCAATTGAAAGGGAGAATCATAGAGGAAGAGAAAAAGAATGAATGAGTTAATAGCCAATGTTCCCATTTTCAAGTATCTAATGTGAAAATTGGGGAAAATTGTCCAAAAAGTCATAAACCTATTGCACTTTTGCCAATTCAGTCATAAATCTTTTAACTTTGCCAATTGAGTGCTAAACATTTTCACTTCTTGTCGATTGAGTCCTAAATTAGCCAGATGGACTCAATTGGTAAAGTTAAAATGTTTAGGACTGAATTGGCAAAAGTGCAATAGGTTTAGGACTTTTTGGACAATTTTCCTGTGAAAATTGTATAAAAGCTCAATTTACTTATTCTGAAATAAAAGTGTATTGTAGTACTATAATGATACATCTTCCCCTTTTTCCTTGTTAGGGATCTTGTATTATGCTTTGTTATCGAATTATACGTCCTCTCGGTAATGCAATATACCCGAGTTTGACTTTCACAATAAGTAAAAGTGATTAGAGTTCGTTGGATGTTGGTACCATACATGGCGATTTGCGGAATGATTATATCTTAGAGAGGGTTATCAAATCTTCTTTATTTTAATAAAGTTGTCATTAATTTTAAGATCTATTTGTTTGAAGGAAATATGTTCTTAGAAAATTATTTTCCGACTTTTAGGTGTTTGAAATAATAGAAAACTAATCGATATACAAAAACATTTTTCAATAACTGAAAACGATAAGTTTAGACTTAAGCAAAACGACTTTCCCTAAGAAGGATATCAATTTCTCTAAACCATAAAACAAATGAAAACTATCCATTTTGTTTGGAAATATTTTCCATAAAAAGTATTTTCTTAATTACGAAGTTTTCAATGAAACAAACTAACCCTTATTATTACGTGTATATATATATATATATATATATATATATATATATATATATATATATATCGTGTGTTTATAGTTAATGCTATATATAAGTGCAATTTCATTGTCCTACTCTATTCCTCGTAAAATGATAGATCTTCCATTCTTCCTTAGCTTAACTCTACATGATCGATTGAACACCAAAGATTGGTTGCTAATGAGGAGCATGCTGGTCTGAGTGGTCTCCTCTCTCAGTTACCTCTGTAATTTCCATGGATGAAGATGGGAATCATAGGTTTTTCTGGATATTCCTTTACGTTCCAAATCTGGAAATCTACACTGCAATTTCACCTCATTGATTGAGCCCTCGGTTTGCTTGCTTCTGTACGTCTTTCAAAGGAGGGGAAAACAATCCAAATTAAATATATGTTCAAAAAGGAAGGTAAGTTGTTATTGTAGCCTAGATGCCCCGAAATACGATACACCGAAAATTCCTAGCTGCTTAGCCTTGTTCCGATTATGGGATGTTTCATCTAGATTTTTTTAGGGTATGTTTGTTTGAGTAAAAGAATTTTTACAAGTTGGTTTTCTAGACTTTCGCGTGCTTGGTTTATTGACAATGATCAATTAATGGAAAATCCAATTTATGTTCAAAGAAAATATGCATGCAAAGTTAGGAATCTAATCTGAAGAGCGAAGAACCTTTTTATGGAAAATAATTTCTCAAAGAGTATATTCCTTTATCATCTTCTCTGATTTATTCTGGAAACGGAACTTCTCCTCTTGATGCTTTTGATGATATTTTAGATTTGTGCTCTTATTTATTTATTTATTTGCTTTTTTTTTTTTGGCAATACATTTGACTTCCAATGCCCCAATAAATGCATATTCTCCATTTCTTTGATTATCTATTAATATTTTACCTCATTTCACATTATTTTATACTCATTAAATAATATTATACAATAAATTAGGAAATAGTAATTGGAAACCTCTATTTTTACCTCTTAGTATGTAAAACTGTGAAAAAAAAATTATCTTTATTTCAAAAGAGTTGGTACTACGAAAATTTCCAAATTGGTATACTTATGACAAATTTACCTCAAATTAACATAAAAAAATTCCATATAAGAGTCCAAAGTACCATTATTTTCTCAAATAAAAATATTAAGTGAACATTATTTCAAATTAAAGCCTAAAGTTATCACATCAATGGCAAAAACTGGCCTAACTCACTGGCTGATAAGGGCATTTTCATCCTTTATTTTTTCAAAATTTGTTCCTTTTTTTCCTTTATTTTTTCTTTTTCTGTATTAGATAAAAATAAATTTAAAAAAAAAAAAAGAAAAGGAAAAGGAAGGGAAGACAACAAGGGCTATGTAGGCCCCCGTTGTTGTCGCCCCACCATCACTGAGAAGGGCTAGTGATGGTGTGGGTTGGCCAGCCAAGGGTCGGCGGCCTTTGTCGACCACAAAACCTCGCTTAGATTTGGGCAAAGGCCGGCACTCGCCACTCCTTCTCGACGACGGTAGAGTGGTGACATCGGTGAGGGCATGCTTGATTTACTTTTATTTATTTATTTATTTATTTATTTTTATATAATCTAAATAACATTTAAAATTAAAATTACATTGCACCAAAATGTCCTTGACAAGCCAAAATATTTAGCCGACAAGTGAAGTTAGTTCTTTATCTGTAATTATCATCGCCACTCCAAACTCTTATTTGAGACTCACATGGCTACTTAAGGTGTTTATTTGGAATTTCTTCTTAATTTTTAACTAAAAAAAAAGCTCCAAATTAAGTATATTTGTGATAAATACAAAATATTAAGACACCACGAAGAACCATGAATTGGTATATATGTGTAAAATGAATGGTAAAATTCCAAACTAGTATACATGTTACTTGTCATCTAATTTACTAATTTAACATTATAATTTACCACGGTGGTAATTCTTTTGGTACTTAAATCTTGGTTTAATTACCCCCGCGGCGAAGGTGGGAAGCATGGTAAAGTGAGTAGGGCTTCTTCAACCATCCTCGTGGAGTTTACATTAACGTCTTCTTCGCGGTGGCGGGAGAGGAGGCGGAGGCTGAACTGCGATGGTGGAGGGTGCGCAGAGCGAGCGAGCTCCGTAGAGGGTGGTGACGATGACGGTGGACGCGAGCTTCGTGCACAAGACGTGGGACAAGTGGGCTTCCTCTTATGTCGGGTCCGGTGCTGGTGAGCAAGCGCTTAAGCTCGATGCGGTTCTTTTATCGTTTTCAGTTTGGTCAAATTGGACTGGGAATGCTCGAAACGGTTTAAATTTTCGTTGCCTTTTTGTTGGCAATGCGCAGGGCAGCCGTTGAAGGCGGCTTTGCTGCTCAATCATGACCCAACTGGGCCCTCTCGATTGCTGTCTACCATGTACGGCTCGTACCCATTTCCTTTCGTCCTGCGTGTGAAATTTTTTGTTCTGGTTGAATGGGTTCAGTGTGGTTTTCCCGTTCTGGGATTTTGCTGATCTAATTGGAGGACTTGAGTTGTGTGGCTTAGTTTGGTGACGTTCTTGTCTAATTTGGGGTGGAGTTATCGTTTCCTTGCGTGAAACTTATATGGGGCTCGGTAGTGTTTCGACAATAATTGAGAGTTGGAGGTGTTGTTCTTTGGCTGCTACTGTTACTGGTGTAGCTAGAGAGATTATAAGGAGGAATGTGGTTCTTTTATGTTTGTGTTTTCCTTTTGGGCCAAAACGAAGTTCCCAGAGGTTTCTCTTTACAATCAGCATCAAGTGAAATCTGCAAAGCTAAAGGAAGATTGGATGACCAATCTTCCTTAAGGGCTTTGTCTCTTGCATGAGTTGCTACCCAATTGACGGGCTGGTTGGCTGATCTACAAACACAATTCCATGGAGTGTCTTCAAAGCTTGTCCGTGGCGTCCTAGACTATGAATTCGGTATTTCCATTTGCATGGAGTATTTTGAAATGTCAACAGTTAAAAAACTTGCTTGAGATCTGTTTCTATATTGAGGTCTCTACAACCTTCTTTAGCAGCTTTTTGAAGACCACTTTGGATTGCAAAAGATTTCACAAGTTTTACATCGTTTGCCTGAACTGCAACACCTATTCTGCCTAGCAAAACTACTCTTTCATCATGAGCAACTACTCCTATTTTCCCTTTACCATGTTCCACGATTACACCAACATCACTATTCATTTTCACCACTCTACTCCATAATCAAGCTTCCTCCACACCTGTGCCTTCCCTTTATCTTTGAAGTTCTCTGGTTTGCTTGGTCTCTGTCAAGGCTTTGACTTGGAAGAATTCCTTCATTGTAGAGCTTCACTTAAGCAAAGTCTTCAAGGGATTGTGAACTCTTCCATGAGAGGTTGTCTCGCATCTATTAATCCATATTTACCCACCCCAAATCCTACTTTAGAAAAAGAACGCATCTTTGGTTCTTCTTTTTGTCCACATTGATTGAGCAAGTTTAAACCATGAATCAAAGATTCGCATACCTCATTCTGAATTTTGAGACCCAACCCAACAGACGTAACCAAACACATTGACTCCATGGTCAAAGGAAAAACATGTGCTTCACAGTTTCCTTCTCCCTACAAAATGAGCATGCCACGTTTTCTTTAATTCTCCTGACAACTAAGTCTTTTCTAGCAGTAAGATCATTTTGGCACAATCTCCAAATGAAGAGTGTTACACTTCTGGTGGGCATCGAAGGCTCCAAATCATTTTCCATACTCTATTATCTATTAAACAAGGAGGAAGATGGGCCTTTGTGTTTAGCTCTAATCATTCCTCCCTGTATACATAATATAGTTCTTTTACTTTTAGTTCCCCTCTCTTCTCTAGTGGGCAATTGAGTCTGTCTTCAGACATTCTAGCACACAGAGGGATTTCCGGTAGGCCTCTGCTTTTCCTCGAAGTATTATTCCTCACTCTTTCTGATCCCAAGAGTGACTTAAAGACAAATTAAGGCTTTATGCTTCCACGCATGTCTAAGAACCAACGCAATTCTAGCTTCAGAGGCTCGATGTGGTGTCACGCATTGACCATGACCTATGGACGTTTATATGCAAAGACCACATCTATAGTTCAATAGCAGTCTTTTACAATCAAACATAGTAGCAACACATATTGATGATTCAACCAACAATAGTTCTAACATATTATAATATACATGATCAACCATAACAAGCAAACATTAATATTAAGCTTAGGTATTGATAACGAATGGTCCACGGGCAACAATCATAGCAATCTTTCTAGCCCGAGTAATAACCTAAGCCTAAACGAACCACTTCTACTAATCACGCCAATCCAAACAACCTCGATGATCAAATACTCACCCCTCGTCTATCCTTGAGCCCTATAGTCCAAGCATATCATGAACAAACTATACAAAATTAATCACATGAGCTTTTCTACCAAAGATGGCTCTAACCACACAAAAATCAAACCTAAATCTGAGTTACATAACGCAACGGCCTAGCCAAATTTTTTACTGATCTACTTACAAACAACCGAGATGAGGAATACATGAACTGTGTATGCATGGCGGCTCAAGGCTTATGGCATGGTGGTGGCATGAGGACGGTGAATAGCATAGTAGTGGTGAGGCGGCAGTGGCGACGATGTGCAATGGCGATGACGGTGCAACGACGGGCGACGCAACAATGGGCGGACGAGCCGGCAAGCCGAAAGAGGAAGAGAAAGAGAGGGAAGCATAAGGGAGAGGAAGGAGAGGGAGGGGTCGGCCAAAGAGGGAGAGAGGGAGAGAGGGAGAGAAATGAGAGAAAAGTGAGAGAAAGGAGAAGAGCTTAGAGAGGAAGATAATTGAGGAGAGAGAAAATATGTCACCTAAGCATTTAATACAAGATTGCATTTGTCCTAAGCACATGATGCCTCTTGACTTAAAGAGCAAGAAGAAATCTCAAACCTTCATCTTATCCAAGCTTGTCAATCAAGTTTCACTGGCCAATAATGCACCTAGTTTAAGAACAACTAGCCTATAAAGTATGCCGTAATGGATCTTCGTTTATGCTTGCATATTATTGAGTGAGGCATGAGTTCCTCATGTTGTGGGATGAATTTTGGTTTATGTTTGCATATATATTATTGAATGGGGATCTCTCATGTTCTAATCAAAACAAAGCTTTTGTTTTGTCATTGATTTGCCATCAACAAATGTTTTGGGATAAGTTATGCATTTATTGAAAGTTGATACATCCTCCTACCCGGAAATTAGTGGGTTTACTTATTGAGTTTATTATACACCAAGTTGTTTTTCAGAATTGTAAGTATGAAAGTCTCCTCCTTTGGAGTTGCAGCCTCGCTAGAGGAGTTAGGGATTCCCTGGCCTATATCTTTTTGAGTGATGTAAAATGGAAGGAAATAAGCCCATAGAGAAGGGCTTGTAAATATACTGATGTAATATAGTTGTAGTGTGCTTTGTGTAGTGTTTTCTCGACTGCTTGATTGTCGTGTTGTCTGAGAAAAGGTTGTTGTACACGCTTCCGCATGTGCTTAAATTTAAGATTAAAAAGAAATGGGATAGTGATGCACTTAGGACGTTGCAAAAATAAGCTCCACTGCTCGAGACCCTAGGGATAGAGTTGGGGTCGTGACAATTATGGTATGTGTTGCTTTTGGAAATTTTGCAGCAACACAAGTTTTAAAGCGGTAATTGACTATGACTTTAGGCAACATTTTTTTTTTCTTTTTTTTTGGGGGCGGGAAGCGTTCTTTCTACATTGACTTTTGGCAAGTGACTCTGGTAGTATAAGAATAGAAGAGAAAATGGATGGAGTTGTATCTTCAAATTACTGTCTACAGTTTAGACAACGTTTAATGGATATATATATATATATATTTTTTTTTTATATGTTTGGCAACAATCTTTAAATTGTTGTCTTACATTGAAAAGGCGTAGGCAATTGAAGGTACTATGCCTCACTCAGTTACAAGTGTTGCTTATTAAAATGAGAATTGCCTAACGCAGACATAGTATTGCCCTGTATTTCGGCAACGGCGGCATAGGCAACCCTCGGAAAAGTGCTGCCTAAAGGGAATATGCAGCCCATGCAGCGCAATTTTGCAGTAGGCCAGTTATGCGGAATGTTGCTCACTGGCCGGCATGCTTAGTAGGGAATTTGCATGTTCTTGCACCACCTTCCAAGCCATGATCACGTGCTTCTCAGTCACCAGCGTCGCCCCGACGGCAAACCGTAACACATAAACTCCTCCGACTGTTGTATGGCTAGAGGTGGCAAAATGGGTCACGGACCCATTTTGCGACCCATATTTTTCACTATGGGTCATTTATGGGTTATAAAGGATGTAATGGGCTCATTCTAGCATGTGACCCATTTTAAAGTTCAATTCTAATATGGGTCGAAAATGGGTCACACGCTGTGACCCATTTTCGTAAAGTGAGTCGCGATTTTTAGGGAACCGACTTCGACTCTTCACTTCAGCGACTTCGACTCTTCAGCGTCTTCTCCTCTTCGTGAACGCCGGTGACTTCGGCAATCGTCGGTGACCCATTTCGACCCACCTCCGCCGCTTGCCTCCGCCACTCGCCGCCTCCGCCACTCGCCTCTGCCACTCGCCTCCGCCACTTGCCACCGAGGCTAGCCTCCGAGTCGCCTCTGCTGCCCGCCTCTGGCTCTGAGGCTCGCCTCCGCCGCTCCCTCGAAGGTCGACGAGCTCCGTCACCCATCTCCTCGGCTCGCCTCCGAGTCGCCTCTGAGGCTCGCCTCCGCCGCTCCCTCGAAGGTCGACGAGCTTCATCACCCACCTCCGCCGCTCGCCTCCGCGGCTCGCCCACGAAATCGGAGGTGTCCAGGCCGACGCCCTGCGGTTTGGCCTCCAAGGCGTCAAGAGCAAGATCGTCGGATCTCACCCTCTCGAATCCGCCTACCAATCGGTAACCCCTTTTTTTTCCTCCCTTTTCGTTTGCGGTTCTGCTATTTTGGATCAGCATGTTGTTTTCTGCGAATTGCTTGGATAAAGAGGGAAACTTGGGGTTGGTCGGGTTCTTATGGGCATGGGAAGTGAAATTGGTGAATTGGGCGGATAGTCGCACGCTCTATATGCTGTTTATTCCGGAACATATTGCCAGGTTGTCCACTCAAGCCATCAGTCCGATGCCTGGGAAGTGTACAGCGTACAAACTTGTTGTTCGCTACAAATCAAACTGGAATGCTGCAGCTCCGCTCATCAAGGCAACTCACTGTCAGTGCCGAGTATAGGTAATGCCAAGTATTGCAACTTAGTTGTCATCTGATGTTGAGGTGCTGGAATTTGGATGCAATTACTAACTGGAAGCTTAATCAGCAGTCAGTTTTTCTTCTATTATTGTCCCGTCTATGTCAGACCTGTATAGACCTTATGTTGCAGAAATGAGTATTCAAAACAGAGACACGTTGAATACTTGTCAAGATCTGGCAAATCTGTAAAATGTTGTGGGTGACAGAGGGAAAGGAAAAAGTTGAGGGGAAAGGGGCCGAGGGAGGAGAGAAAGAGAGAGCCAGGACATGTTTTTATGCAGTATTTCCTTGTCCTGTTTCTCCATTCCTGGCTTCCTTCCATTGATGTGCAGACATAGTTTAGTCACTCTAAACTTGTTTATCTGATCAGCGTGGAAAATGTTTTTCTAAATCTATTTGGGCAAGGATGGATCTGGAAGATTCATGCAGTGGAGGCAAACGCATTCCACAATTCTAAAAATACCAATGATATTTATTTCAATAATAAATTATTTCATTTTATGCTTGACATGTTAGATAGGTCAGCCAACAACAAGAAATTTCTGTTCATAATACGAAACTCATTTCCTAAAATTCCAATAATTCTATCAAATTGTGACATAATGGCTATAGTCCTAGTTGTGATTGAATGTATCTGATGCAAGTCTTTTGCTTGTTCTCTTATGCAGAGATGGTGGAAGGCCGAGCAGTGCAAGCATCTTTGTTGGCGGCTTTGTCTTAGGAGGAATTATAGTCGGTGCCCTTGGTTGTGTATATGCACCTCAGGTACTGACATTTTCTGTAATATCCTACCTATGGTGTAGGAATTCACCTTCATTTTGGTTAGATTTTGTTTGAATTATTGAACATTAGAATTTCAGTATTCTTCCCAAAATTCTTTTCTGATAATTTTTGGGTCTTCTGCATGTTTTCTCTTTTGTACTCTACTCTCAAAGGAGAATGAAAGTTGGAGATGTTTTCTTTTAGTGTTAAATAAAAATATAACCTGTCATTTTTTCTTTGAGTAAATAACTTGTTCTAATTCATGTTTTCTTTAACAAATTAGTTGACATGTCAAGATCTAACGAGGATCAAGAAGAATATTCAACAACAGAAGGGTCTAAGAGGCGTAGAGTTGTACCCTTATTTCATGAGGATATGGAAGATAACTCTACTTGCTCTAAACAATCGAAAAAATGCACTTCTCTTGTATGGTCTGAATTCGAAAAATTCACGAGATGAAGATGGCAAGAAAAGGCCAAGTGTAAATGGTGCAAATCGCTTACATGGCTAGCCATGGGACAAAAAATTTATTGCGTCATTTACGTACTTGTCCCAATCGAGAGGTTAACGTTGATGATTCCATAGAACAGTTTGATCAAACTGTGTTTAGAAGCAAGCTAGCAAAAGCAATAGTCAAACACAATTACACATACTCTTTTGTAGAGCATGAGGCTACCAGAGAGTTGCTTAGTTATCTTAATCCCAATGTGAAGCACATATCGAGGAATACAGCAAAAAGTGATGTGGTGAAAGTTTATGAGAAGGAGAAGAGAAATTTGAAATCAAATATAATGTCACTTTCTAGCAGAATATGTTTAACTTCTGACTTGTGGACTTCGTGACAACCGATCATTATATGACCGTCACTTTGCCCATTACATTGATGAGAATTGGGAATTGCATGCCAAGGTTTTGTGCTTCTCCTACGTGCCACCTCCATACAATGGCGCCATTTTATTGGAAAAATTGCTGACTTTGTTGAGAGTGGGGCATTGAGAGGAAAATTTTTAGTATCACATTGGATAATGCATCATACAATGACAGTATGGTTGATATTTGGAAAAGTACACCTTCTATGAGATCCTCTTTGTTGTGTGATGGGAAGTTTTTTCATGTACGTTGTGGTGCACACATTCTGAATCTTATTGTCCAAGAAGGTCTAAAGATGATTGATGGATTATTGCAAAATATTAGAGAATCATCAAATATGTGAGAGCTACACAAGGGAGGAGAGCAAAATTTGTTGAGTGTATAACACAATCTTGCTTGAAGACGGGTAAAAAGGTACGTCAAGATGTGGCAACTAGATGGAATTCCACGTACTTAATGCTTGAAGGTGCTTTGGTCTTTGAACATGCATTTTCTCATTTGAAGCTAATTGATTCTAACTTTCTTACATGTCCATCACCTGAGGATTGGGTTAAAGCCAAGAAAATTGCATTCTTGTTGCAACCTTTTTATGATATTACTACTCTCTTCTTCGGAGTTAGATATCCCACGGCAAATTTATATTTCTATGGAGTATGGCAGATTCAGCTTCGCTTGATAAATGCAAGGAATAATGAGGATGTAGCTATTAGATTTATGGCTATGGCAATGCTAAAGAAGTTTGAAAAATATTGGAAGTGTTACAGTGTTGTCTTATCTTTTGCTGCTGTATTAGATCCTCGATATAAGCTACACCTGTTAGAATTTTGCTATTCGAAGTTGGAGATGGATGATCATGTGGAATTTGTACGGAGCATTCGAGAAAAGCTTTATATGCTTTTTGATGAATATGTGACCTCTACATCGAGAGATGATCGCTTTGCATCTTCAATTAGTCGAGGTAACATTTCAGTTGAGGACATTGTCGAAAACATTGGGGACAATCTTGATGAGTATGATGCATTTGAGAGTGAACACTTTGGCTCACAATCTACTAAATCACAATTGGATTTGTATTTAGAGGAGCCCAGGGTTGATAGAAAAAAATTCCCTGATCTCAATGTCCTTGATTATTGGAAAGCTAATTCACATCGATATCCCGAGTTATCTCTCATGGCACGTGACATATTGAGTATTCCTATCACTACTGTTGCCTCAGAGTCAGCCTTTAGCATTGGAGGACGCATCCTAAATAAATATCGTACTTCCCTTTCGCCTGAAAATGTGGAGGCTAAGCTATGCACCAGAGATTGGTTATTTGGAGTTCCGCCTGAGGAAGATCTTGAGGACGAGTCTCTTATTGTCGACTTCCAAGACTATTTGCATTAGGTACTTTCTTTTAAATTATCTCTTTTGTCTCCAGATTCAGACTAGCATATTAAAATGGTTTTTGTCTTGTTCTTGCAATATTGTAGGTTCTTGCCCCTGTGCCCTTGGGTTGGCAACACCTACTGCTGTGATGGTGGCAATAGGGGTTGGTGCCAACAATGGGGTGTTGATAAAAGGCAGAGAGGCTTTGGAGAGAGCCCAGAAGGTTAAGTATGTAATATTTGATAAAACAAGCACCCTTACACAGGGGAAAGCCACCGTCACAACGCAAAAGTTTTCAATGAGATGGACCGCGGACAGTTCCTCAATTTGGTGGCTTCTGCAGAGGTAACTATGTATTCTTTGTCCATTTATTCAAGTCCCCGCTCCCCATTTCTCCTGGAGAGAGAGAACAGAAAAGAGAAAGAGAGTAATGCACACATACAGGGCAGTATGTTTGTTCAAATGGAGATTGCAGATGCAAACATTTAGAAAACTGAAATGGCCAAGATAGAGGAGGACCATATACATCAGTTCTTATGATGTCATCACCATATGGAGAATCTGAACTGATTGTCTGAGGATCAAATCTTGAACATGTACATTTGGAGTTTATTTTAGGATAGATTCTACTAATTAGCAGCCTTTCTAAAACATTTGAAAAATTACTATCACCTATAGAATATTACCAATCATGGATGCATAAATTATGGTTTGGGCATAAATTACGCATGCATTTTATATCGGGCATATCACTGCCTTCAAACATAATACCTAACTGCTTCACTAAGATAAAGCTTATTTAGATTCTTGTTTAGCCATGTGGTAAAGCTGACTTCAAATAGAGACTTTCGAGTGCCCAAGCTCAAACTGCAGAACTCCGCTTGCATTGCCTTCTCTGAAGATGTGGGCTGTAGTTTAAAAGATTCGTTTTATGCTGATATTCTTGACTTCTTTTTCAACATTGCATTGTAATTGTTTTTGTTAGCAGTGAACATCCGCTGGGGAAAGCAATTGTGGAGCATGCACGCCATTTCCACTTCTTCGATGATCCTTCTGAAACTGATGATGCTACAAACTCCAAGGAGTCAATGAATTCTGGATGGCTCCAGGATGTCACTGAGTTTTCTTCTGCTCTTCCAGGAAGGGGAATTCAGTGCTTTATTGAAGGGAAGCGAGTGCTGGTGTGTTTCCTGAAATGAAGATCTAAAAGTTTTGCTGCTTTACTCAATAATATGCCTCTGACCCAAAAAAAAAAAAAAAAAAAAAACTCAATAGTATGCCTTTCGATAGCATGTTAATATGCTTGTTGGACATGCAACTTTGATAGGTTGGTAATCGGAAGCTGTTGGTTGAAAGTGGAATTGCCATTCCAACTCATGTGGACAATTTTGTTGTAGAGCTTGAAGAAAGTGCCAAAACAGGCATTCTTGTTGCATATGGTGATGCCTTGATTGGTGTTTTAGGGGTTGCAGATCCGCTGAAAAGGGAAGTGGCTGTAGTTGTAGAAGGCCTCAAGAAGATGGGTGTTAGTCCTGTAATGGTGACAGGGGATAACTGGAGGACAGCTCGGGCTGTTGCCAAGGAGCTGCGCACAGCCTACTATATCCAATGTTTTAAAATGCGTTTGTTGTGTAACTGTTACAATGACACTTGTTTTGCTTAGCCTTCTCCCTTGTCCCAAAAATATGTTTTTGTGTAGCTGCAACATGGCATTATGCAATGCCATCTCAATATTAAAGTTTTGTTTGATGAATTCCTTACTGGAATAGGTATATTAATCAAGATGAACTCATTTGTGAGTAAATAATTTGACCTCAATAGTATGCTCACTTTAAATAAAAGAAGCATGTGCATAGTCTAATTCTTCATAAATATTTCAATTTATAGGTTTTTTTAACAAATTTTATTTTATTTACTATTTTTTAATTTAATTTGAGGTTTTTATCCAATTAGCATATAACTTAAAGTGAGTGCGGGTTTTTAGAATATTAGTAGGTTTTTATGAATATGGGTCGGGTCGGGTATGAGTCGGATATGGGTCAGATCGGGTATGGGTCATTATATTTACATTACAAAAATATGGGTCAAAACGGGTTAAATGGGTCGAATATGGGTCGACCCATTTTCAACCCGACCCATACCCGACCCGACCCACCCATTTGCCACCTCTATTTATGGCTCATGAAGACCCGGCTGGAAGCATTGATAGCGTGAAGCAATTTTGCATTGAGCCTGTTCACCTCGTTTAATTTCCATGCTTGGCCATGTTCGTTTTTGACCGCATGGCCGTTAGACGTGCCGGCGACCGCTGAGGGACGAATCCTGAAACAAACCAACGCAAAGTTTCTCGGGAAAACAACTTCAAATTGGCGATCTTCCTCCACGAGCTCCTCAAAGAGCTTTGCCAATCGGCAATGGTTCCTTATGTGACTCCTCAGGTTCTGCACGCCATGACTCCTGAGTACAAGCCACAGCTTCAATGCCCTGAACCTCCTGCTGAGAGAAATTTGCTAATCTGCGTAGTCAATAACTTGCTTTGACTCAGTTGCCTCATTCTTGAGGTACTCGGGGTCTGTTGATAAGGACTTCACGAGGGCATTTGGGTCTTTTACCCAGAGGCAGCAGCAATCGAGAGGGGTCAGGAGCCACTTGTGTGCATTGAAGCTGAATGAATCTGCAAACTCCACCCCATTGATGAATTTCCTGTACTCCGGGCATATACACGAGGCTCCCGCGTACGCTGCATCGACATGGACCCACATGCTGAACTCGCTTGCGACTTTGCATAGAGCCGCCAGCGGGTCAACTGCTGCGGATGAAGTTGTCCCGACCGTGGCGCATAAGTACAACGGAATTAGCCCTGCATTGATGTCCAGACGGATTGCCTTCTCCAGCGAGTCCGGGGACAAGCCGAACAAGGTTGACCTCGTCGTCTTTAAGGCCCGGAAGTTCCGCGGGTCTATTCCTGCAACCTGGGCAGCTTTCTGGAATGAGCAATTCGTTTGGTCTGACCCGTAGACAACGAGCTTCGCAATGGAATCATGTCCCAACTTCCTCAGGACCCTATCTCTCGCAGCAGTGAGAGTGCAAATGATGGCTTCGCTGGTACTCCCTTCAATGACTCCCCCGCCATTCCCGAAAGGGAGGAATGGCCTTGGCAAGTCCAGCATTTTCCCGAGCCAATCCATGACTAGGCTCTCGAGCTCAGTCGCAGCGGGGGATGAGACCCACTTAAATCCTGCCACGTTGAACCCCGCGCAAAGCATCTCACCAAGGATCGCTGCAGTACTAGTGTTGGTCTGGTAGTAGGCGAAGAAATTGGGGCTCTGCAAATGAGTCAAGCCCGGGAATATGTGCTGGCGCACATCGTCGAGTATGGCCTCCATGGGTTCTTCATCCTGCGGGGCAGAACTCGGGAGGCGTTTCGAAAGATACCCGGGCTCGACTTGGCTAAGAACTGGATATTTTTCAATGTTCTCGTAGTACTTGGCTAGGAAGTCAACGACCATGTGTCCTTGACGCTTGAACTCTCCAGGATCGAGAGGGTTCATCGCAATCTTATTGCCAACGACGTTTTCGAGCAGGTGCTGGCAATCGCATTGAAGGATTTTCATAATGTAGTTGCAATTGTATCTTGGAGATGGGAGCGAAATGAAGTGAGGTTGCTGCCAATGCTTTTTTTCAGCTAGTTTGTGATGATCACTTCTTGCATACACGGCTTGATCTATATAGATGGGTGGTCTTAAATAGACTCGTCGAATGGGTAGGTTGGGTTTGAGTTGGGTCGAAAATGGTTCAATCCAAATAGATCTATTTAACCGACCAAAAAAAAAAAAAAAAGATCTATTTAATTCGTTTTTGGCCAATTTTCATGTAATGTTTCATTATGATATGAACCAAGGAAAATGAAAATAGACTTTGTGGCATATATGCTATACCACATTCACAGCTCTTTTGGCCTTAGGATCAAGATTGTCTCTTAGCAACCAAATTCCATTTCGAATTTTGGTTCATATTATAGAAAATTTTATGATAATAGAGTTCTGATACATAGGTTCCACATTATAACACGTGCAAAGCATACTACCAAAATTAATAAAAACATCTGTGGTTACTAAAAAATCATACTAGACAGATAATAATATGTTTTAAGGATTCATTGTAAACCACACAACACTTTTTTAAAGGAGGGTTTGGTCTGCTTTAATATTAAAAGAAGGATGCCTTTTTATAGGCATTTTTGGAAAAGAAAATACGAACAAAATTCTAGGACACTCGTGACTCAAGACTTTTCTACCAGTAGCTAACAATTTCAACTTTTCCATTCATGACCGACAATTTTTTTCATTTGCTACAATACAATACAGTGCCAAAGGAACTGCTATAATAGTGCTACAATAATATCATTTATTGCTTTAGTAACGCTACACTGATGTTAGAGTAACATCATTTATGCAAACCCTATTAGCCGACAGTCTACACTGGTCGTATTAACAAACTGGTTTTTCAAAGTTTTCTTAGTCTGAGCTGTCCGAACTATCTTCATACTTTTTGCCTTTTGTATTCTCTGACGAGTCTTCCAACTTCCAAAATTTTCAAAGATACATTTTCAATAATCTCTTAGGGTTTCTTCTTCTTCTGTAGAAACTGATGGGAAGTGAATGTGACATTAGCCAAACTTGATAGAACATCTATAAAACTCAATGGAACATCTAGCTAGGGTAGAATCCTTAGTTGGAGTGATGGACTACTCTTGTCGAGATCTAGAGTGAGTGCAAGCTGAAACTCACTGTGATCATATGGATCTTGTGATAATGGTCCTTCCAATTGGATATTTTGATGAGGATGGAGTATCTTTGAGGTTGGCAGAGTCCATATCAGCTTACATATCTATACCATAGTATTGATCAAGCGCTATATCAATTAGTATCTGATATTTTTAATTAGTAGGCTGCTCCCAAGAAGTATTGGTAGATCCTGCTAGCCACACCTCTGGTGGTATCGCTTGATTATACTGGCGTAAATCCTTTGGTGCTCTCGATATTCCTGAGGGAATGCAGAGATTTTGCAGGGGAGAGTCTAGAAGAGACTTTTTGGAATTACTTGGGGTTTGTATGTGGTTACCCCTCAGCTAGAGTTTTACTCATATCTCCACTTGGACGAACAAACAATCATGGTCTGTCGGAGTATGGTTGTATGGAGTTCTGTATTAGGTCTACAGGCTTCGAGGTATTCCTTAAAGATACATTTCCATACCCCCAATGGTTTAAACCAATTAAGCACATCACCTAAATGCTTAACCTTTGGTCTCCCTAAATGATTATGCCAATAATTAAGACCATTTTGGCTGTTGGAAATTTAATGGCCAAGGTATAAAGATTGACTAAGTACCAATAGAACCATTTGAATTCTTCTGGGAACTCCTCATTTGGGTTGAAAGATATAGGATGGATGAATGGATATTTTGGATGTAATCCATTTGGCCTAAGGCTTAATCCACCATACTTGCTAATAATCTTCATTTGGTATATCCATATTTGACAATGAAGATTGTCAAAAAGGGTATTGGTCTGAATGTACCTGGGTATTTCTAGTAAGCAGGCTCTGTTGGGATTATCAGGTTTCATCTTGGTTGTTTTGAATCCACCCATTGGACTTCGTCACATACATGTTGATAAATGCTGTGAATGCATTTGGTCTTGACAGGAAGTCGGCAAGTATGTTTTTCTTTCCTACTATACGTTTGGTTTTAAAGGAATACTTTGAAAATCATTTTGCCCAACTGAGAAGCTGAGGATGTGGTACCCATTTCTGTTTGAACTTCAGCATCTATTCAAAGAGAAGGCACATATGGCAATTCTTAAGAAGGACACCTTCTAGATGGAATTCTTCTGAAAAACGTAAAAATCTGACAAATGTTATATCTACAACAAGAAATTCAATTACCATGGTTAAATAAGAGGTGGAGATCCAACCATTTCTTATGGAATAATAACGGTACCATCACATAGTCATTGTCCTATCAAAAAGGTACTGCAAGGACCATTTATATTCATCAATATCATGCAACTCTTATATCGTCCACCGACAAGTCTGTCCATAAATATTGATGTAAAAAAAAAACGTGTCTAAATTTTTAGTTCACTAACATGTATACCTCTATCATTGATAATGCAATTTTGCACCCTTATATTAATGGGCTTTGCTAGTATAATAGTCTTTGGGTTATTGTGAGAATAACAATTTGTTTTGAGCCATAAATTCTCGAAGGAGTGAGCCACAGAATAATTTATAATAATTATTTTTTGTTTTTTGTGGTTATGAATAAACTGTTATTTAAGTGGATGCTTTGTTCGGCTGTTGCGGTGCGGTTGTTTAAGTGGTGACGCGTCCTTGTGCTGGTGGGATCTCCTTATTCTTGTGCTCCTATCTGCCGTTGATTGGTTTCGACTCTAGCCTGTCCTTGGATGATTGGCTGGTGTTGGCTGTGTCAGTGTAGCGGTTAGGTCCTCAACTTTGGTTGTTGTGTCGTTTCCTTGCAGCTTGTTCTCGCGGTGCCCTGTTTGGCAGCCCCTGTTGTTTTGTTGACACCCTTCCACTCGTTCTGATCTATTGCCATCATGAGTGTAAGTTTTTGGTGCGGTCTTTTTTGTATAGTTGTGGTTAAAGCTCAATATATTTTTTCCTTACAAAAAATAAAAAAACTGTTATTTTTATAGTAAATTAAATACCGCAACATAATCATTTCTCCATGTCAATTATACCGTCCACCTTGTTTTTTTTTTTTTTTTTTTCATTATTGAAAATACGCTCATCCTTCTTTTATGCCTGCCAAAACACAATCCTAATTATGACACATAAACCATAACGATCCAAATAGGAGATTCACTGTAACAAATTCTGAGATTAGGTTGTGTTTGCTGAGGAAAGGTTTTCTCGACAAATATCTTTCATCAAGTGGGCAAAACTTCGTTGAGTCGCCGTGACAATTAATGACCAAATTAGCAAGCAAGGGAGTTAAGACATCGGACAAATGATTTTCCAGATGATTGGCCAAATCATTTTATTGTTCGTCAAACATCCTTCTCATGGTGGCCATTTCTATTGAATTCAGGGCCAACTTCCTTCTTTAATCTTCAGACAAATCTCAAGGGATGTCCCTAGAATTGCTGCCTGCATTGACACCATCATTAGAGTCTGCAGTCTGGCCAAAAATCTCAAAACAGATAGTTTTCTTTCCAACACGCTTTGGGGATGAGTTATCCTCGTCGGCAGAGGAGCGACTCTCCCGGTTTCTTGTTTTCGCCATCGAAACCTCTTAGAAATGGAACATAATGATCCTACCAAGCGTGCTAAAAGAGATGTTCTCCAGGAAAAGGTTCCCTCGCCAAATATCTTTCACCGAAGGGGTAAAGCTTCGGCTTTATTGTTTGAAATGAGTTCCATGTCATTCCAGAAAAGAAGCGACTTGTCTAAACTATGGGCAAATGAAAATACAGGAAAATAGGAGGAAAGTAAATGTGTGATTGAATGTAAAAGTGAAATAAAGGAAAAGATAACTAGTGAAATAGTTTGATAGTTGATTTTGGCAAAAGGTCCTTTACACGAATGCCTCTTCGGTTATTTATTGTTATATTCTACGAGTAACTGCTCTTTGGCGGTTACCACTTTGATTTCAAATTATTTCGAAAGCTTTGGCTCCCTATTGATAACTACTCTACCTTGTTGATGTCCTCGCTGGTGCCGATTCCAATAACTACTTTCCTTTTTATTTCATCCATCCCGATAGGGTTTTTGATGTTGCGCCTTTCAATATCTTCGTTGCTGATTGCTGACCTTTCGGCCTATTGTCCAAGGGTCTGCTGTACTCTTGTTTACTTCCGAAGCCTAACAGGCCAATTTTGGCACCAACATACTCTAAGTCATTTATTCCAAGAGTCTTTTCTTTTGTTTAGTAGAATCATTCTATAAATAGAGGTATAACTCATTGATAAGGCACACAAGATATAAATGTTGAGAATATATGAGATTCTCCTCTGTGTAAGCGAAAATATATACTAGTTCTTTAATCCTAGAAAGTGGATTCTTTCTTGGTGGTGAATCAAGAAGTCATTTATCCTTAACTGGTGATTTGCCCTTTAAACCTAGGTGGTGGCCTTCGTTAGTCCTGATCTTTATATTTGGCTGGCGGTATGCCTTTTAGGCCTTAGTGGTGATAATAATCTATCATGAATTTATCATACACCCTATCATTATCACCCACCCCACACCCGCATCGGTCGTCATCTAGGAAGCATCGATACTTTTTGGGAGTTTTCATATTGTGTTTGATACTCCGACACATATCTATCACTCTCCAACACTCAATCAACACATGTCGGAAAATCTAACATCTGATCAACTCTCCTGATACTCTTCGATACTCGAGTCCGAAATTCTAACACGTTAGTTTGGAATTTTGACACATGAGTTCATAATTTCAACACATGATTCCGACAT
The DNA here is from genome assembly GCA_014182715.1 of Eucalyptus cloeziana. NCBI lineage: Eukaryota > Viridiplantae > Streptophyta > Magnoliopsida > Myrtales > Myrtaceae > Eucalyptus > Eucalyptus cloeziana. The sequence continues at coordinate 18,528,147 of CM024638.1, forward strand.
GTACGAGGTTAATTTTAAAAAAAAATTCAACAAATAATAGGTCAAAATATAAATATATTAAAAAGTAATAAAAATAATAATTGATGAAATGAGAAAACCTAACATTCTCTTCTCTTTTGACTCTTACTTCCCGTGACACAATTCACCTCCTAAGTTGATTTTTTTCTTCCCTTCCAACATGCTCTGACACGTGAGTCCAGAATATGGATTACTTGCTTTTGGTCCTCCATATTTTATGGATTATTCTAATGGAATTGAATTTGTCGAATTAAAACAATGAATGATATTAATAAATGATTGATGAATGTTTTTGTTGTAAATTTATTCTAAGCTATTTATTTATTTATTTAATTGTAAATTTGAATCAAATTAATTTAATTGAAATAATTATAAAAATGATAATTTATCATGTATATGTAAAAATATACATTTAATATATAACGTATCACAATGTGTCAAAATTCTCTATTTCTTTTAAGAATAACGTGTTCACGTGTCGTGTCGTGTCGTGTCGTGTGTTGATGTCTGTGCTACTTAGGTCGTCATCACGACCATAGCTACACAACATTGACTTTCTTTCCACAAAGCAAATCCACATACAACGAAACGAGTTGAAACAATCGGACACATACAAAATGGCTTAAATATGAAAGTTTAATGAACTTCATATACTCACTCTCATTTGGCACTGTTTCTAGCTAGAGTTCTTTAGCAGTTTCTTCCTAATTGTTGGTAAAATTCCCATAAAAAAATTTAACCCAACTGTGCCTATGCCCATTCCACACCTGTGTCGGCAACATCGGGACCAAGAACCCGCCAGCGACAAAGCTCACGTGTTTTTATATGATAATGATATTTATAGGCCCGCTTAACATACAAAAGAGTCAAAAAGATCGGCGTGATCCGTGACAAGGAGATGGCCGAAACATGACCTCCAAAAAGGCTGGCCGGTTGTACCGTCCTAATAAAGTAGTTTCTTCCTAATTGTTGACAGAATTCCGATCGAAAAATTTAACCCAACTATGCCAATGCCCATTCCACACCCGTGTTAGCAACATCGGGACAAAAGAACCTGCCAATGACAAAGCTCACGTGTTTTTATATTGTAATGATATTTATAGGTCCACTTAACATACAAAATAGTCAATAGATCGACGTGATTCGTGAAAAGGTGATGGCCATCGAGGTTTTGGGGTTGTACCGTCCTAATAAAGTAGTTTCTGCCAATGACAAAGCTCACTTTTTTTTTTTGTGGGTTGCCGTTGTTTGGCTGGCTTGTTGCCTTTTCTTCGAGTGGCTGGTCTGCTTTTGACTGGTCCTTGGTTGGTTGGTTGTGTTTTTGTGCTGCCGCTTGGCTTGTTGTGCCGTGTTTGGCTGCTTTCTTTTATATCTCAACACCTTTCCACTCATAATGCCTCATCGTCATTTTGAGTGTAAGTTTTGGTACTGTGATCGCTTTGTATAGTTTGGTTAAAGCTCAATATTATTTTTACTTTCACCAAAAAAAAAAAAATTTAACCCGTGTCAATGCCTATTCCACACCTGTGTTGGCAACATCGGGACCAAGAACCTGCCAACAACAAAGCTCACGTGTTTTTTATATGATAACGATATTTATAGGCCCACTTAACATACGAAAGTGTCAATAGACCAACGTGATACGTGGAAAGACGATGGCCAAAACATGACCTCCACAAAGGCTTGGGGGTTGTACCGTCCTAATAAAGCAGATTCTTCCTAATTGTTGACAAAATTCCCTTATGTCGTTGACAAAATTTAACCCAACTGTGCCAATGCCAATTCCACACCTATGTTGGCAACATTTGGACCACAAGTCCGCCAGAGACAAAGCTCGTGTGTTTTTATATGATAATGATATTTACAGGTCCACTTAACATACGAAAGAGTCGATAGATCGACGTGATTTGTGAAATGGCGATGGCCTAAACAGGATCTTCACGAGGGCTAGGGTGTTGTAACATCCTAATAAAGCAGTTTCTTCCTAATTGCTTTACAAAATTCCCATTGAAAAGTTTAACCCAACTGTGCCACTGCGCAATCCACACCTCTCTTGGCAACATCGGGGCCAAGAACCTGCCAATGACAAAGCTCACGTGTTTTTTTATACAATGATATTTATATGCACATTCAACATGTGAACGAGTCGACAGATCGAAGTGGTCCGTGAAAAAGGCAATGGCCAAAACATGACTGTCACCGAGGCTGGCGGGTTGTCCCATCCAAATAAAACTGGCACAAAAAGACAAACTAGTTGAGTGGTCTAGAGTAATGGGAAAAAGGAGGTCCAGCTGGGCCGCTGGCGGCCAGTGGAGGAGTGGCTCAGGACCTGTCTAGAACATGATCCAACATGGATTGCCGTCGTTATGTGAATTCCATATGATCGATGCAGACAATGGACTTGGGCCGTGGACTCGGATCCAGGGAAGCCTTATCCGGAGGAGTGTGGGACTGGATAGGATGCCCGATTTGTAGAAGTGCAAATTTCATCCATCGAAATCGCTGGAGTTTTGGAGGAATAACAATTTGGTCATGAAAATTTGAGCATAGAGAGGTGACATTATTTGGTCCAGTTCAAGCAAATTCAGCCTGCAGACTATGATGTCAAACGGAACCGAGAACGAAACTTACAGCAACGACCTGAAGACATTTGCCCGGTAGTGCAAAATGGATTCCATTCAAGATGACCGAACCAAAATTACTTAGCTCGATCATGATGCAGCTAGAAATATCACACATAGGAGAGTAAATAGGTAATTATACACAATTAAAGCGGAATTTAAAAATGACCAAGTTCAATAACACGAAAGAATAATGTCAGATGAAAAACTTTGCAGTGATCAGATCTTTCTGTGTGCAATAAATTATCAAATAGAATAAAAGAGAGGTTAAGGGATAAAGAAGATTGCATACAACACTTATAGTGGTTCGACTAATAGCAAGCATACATCCACTCTCCCATGTCGATAGCATATTGGCTGGATTTCATAAGAGAACCGATAAGAGATTTTAGAATCTAAGTACTCACTACTCAAGTATGTGTGATTGTATCTTTTGATCTCACACAGTCACTCTAAACAACTACCACCCAAAATTTCAACTTACAAAGGCAAGTATGAAAGTATTGATGCTCTCTTTGAAATTTGGAATTTTAGACTTTAGATCTTGTTCTTCCTTCAGCACCACGATCTCCTTTTATACTCCTTGATATCCAAGTTGACCGTTGGATAATACTTCTAAGGATCATTCATCCAATCAACCTATTGGACATGAATGATATGAGAAGATCTAATCGTTGTTTGGATTTTAAGATTAGAATCTCCCTTTGATTTTGTTACCCATACAATATATGTTGGGTTTCAATAAGTAGAGTTCCTTGTTAGGAGAGAATGTATCGTCTCTAAATGATTAATCGAATCACGAATCCTTAAGAGGAGGAGGATAACATTGATTTTCACCATTCCTGGATAGATAGATAATCAATATATATAAGGATAGAAATTTGAGCCAAATTACTAGCTGTTGCGCTTCATATAATCCACATTGATTATGTAGTTCTGAAAGCTTCTCGTAATGTTTGAAGATGTACGTTGTCTTCACAACGCTCACGCAAGCTTTACTATTGTCCTCGTACAATTCAAATTAATATCACTGACTTTGACAAAGACAACTACAACATTTTGATAAGACGAACAAGTCCAAGTGTAATGATATTCAAAACAAAATCTGAACCAATTTGCTCCAAGAATATCACTCAGAAATTCTATCATCAGAATCACGAAACACTTGTGAAAGGTTTTGTCAATCTTCTAAACATATTGGGAAGTTTTCTTAGTAGATCAAACAGACAGTGCATTGGTACAATATATCCCAGTCAAAATTTCTTTATCACGTTCTCTCCTAGGATTGCCAGCCCGACCTATTTCATTATATAACGGAACTAACCAGCTGCAAGCTTAATTACAAGAAGCGAAGAGGACTACGTACGGCTAAACCTTTAAGACGATATTCGTCTGTTACTCGTCATCTAAAGTTGCAGCATTGGGCTTGACCCCTCGCCAATTTTCACACAAGCAGATCATCTGCCTAGGATACTGGTAATGTGCAACGTAATAGTCTTCCAAGCAACCATATTGGCAAAATTTCGAGCTGTGTGAGTACTGTACCGGCACAGAACTGTCGAATTGCTAAGCCTAGATCCCCATGCTCCCATCCTCCATCATGAAGAGCTACCTACAGGCAAAACATATGTCAGTTCAGCCATTAATAAGAAAAGCTTGGAGGATATATATTCTTATGAAAACTACACAGGCGTTGGATGAACTCACCATGGGGCTTTGGATTCCTTGTAATGTTGGACAATACTCATCACTTTGAGAGAATTATCGTGTCCTGCAAAGAATGCAGACGATCTACCACTACGCACATTCAATGTACTCTTCAAATTGTTCGGCAGGAAGCATAGCAAAAGGCCGATTATAATGAAAGTGAACCTAATCATCAATAGGGTATGCAGAAATTATATGTGCATGCGTGTGTGCATGTGTGCATGTGTAGTGAACTTCGTTGGTTATCTCATCTGAGAACATGAAAGATTCAACGAGTGTTTGTCATTTAAATGTAAATATGGGCTATCATGTTTTGTTTATCAATTTGTTAATATCATGCACTTAAGAAGTACGACCAAATATTTCGTCATAATGAGTATCCAAACCTTTTATTAGTGATAATTGTGTTTACCGCACATGTTGACATACAAGCAATTTGTTATAGAACCCTTTATGAGTAATTTTATTATAATTTTTTTCTGTAATTTCATATTTTGATAAAGGATATTTTGTGTTGATCTCTTAATTATATTTATTCATCAAATATGAAACGGATAACCCTGCATTTTTAATTCTTTCAAAACTCCATAACAAACCATTATATCTATTCATATATTATATAAGTATTTCGAAATAGAATATATTTATATATAAAAACACTTATTTTCAAACATTTAATATTTTTGAACAATCATTACAATATTGATTAGTGATTTATTTCCAAAACATGCATAAGACTTCGAGACGCAGAATTAATTTTGCTTAAAAAGACCTTAAAAATTAAATTGCTGGATAAAATCCGTACATGAGCAAGCCGTGTGGCGCTATGGTTGTAGCCAAAACCCCATAGTATGTACCGAATTCAAACAATCACATGTATATTAAATCGCTTAAAATACAAAGTTCTAATGAACTTCACATACAGTCTCATTTGGTTCTTCAAAGTCTCCGACTAGGATTATATAGCAATTTCTTCCTAATTGCTGAGAAAATTCGAATCGATAAATTTTAACCCATCTATGCTGCTCATTACACACCTACGTTTAGAATAACGTGTCCATGAACTCATCACCGGCAGCACTCAATTGTTTTTCAATGATAATGATTTGAGATAAGTATACCCGAAGCCCTAAAACATACCACTAAAGTACAATTGATCCATAAAACTTTTAAAAGTATAATCAAATCCTAAAATTTATCACGATAATACAATCAAGTCCTAAAGTTTATCAAGTTGATGCAATCAAGTCCTAAAACTTGTTTACATTTTCCGTTTATCAAGTTGGACGGAATTAAATGAAAGATTTGATTGCACAAATCTAACAAGATTAGGATTTAATTGCACTTTTTGAAAATTAAGACTTAATTATATTTTCGTGATAAGTTTTAGAATCTGACTGTATTTTTTGAAAAATTTAGGATTTAATTGCATATTCGTGATAAATTTTAGAATTTTCAATTCACTTGATGATATTCATAGGCACGTTCAACACACCCAATACATGACCGATACAAAGGCTTGCAGGTTGTACGGCCCAAATCAAGCTGTCCCAGAAGACAAAAAGAAGTTTGAGCGGACTACAGCAATGAGAAAGTGGTGGTTCGGCTGGGGCAGCAAGTAAATACCTTTTTGAATCCGGATTCAGTTGGACCCCTATTGGCCTTCATTATGTGAATTCCATAAGACCGATGCCCGCCATGCATTTGGGTTATGGACTCGGATCTATGCAAGACTTACCCAAAGGAGTGAGTAACTATAGGATGCCCGATTTGTAAAAGTGCAAATTTCATCCATCGAACACGCCAGATTTTTGGATCGGAGTAACAATTTGGTCATCAAAATTGAAAAAACAGAGATGACATTATTTGGTCCAGTTCAAGCAAATTCAGCCTGCAGACTATGATGTCGAACAGAACCGAGATGGAAACTCTTAAGGCATGGACCGGAACCCATCTTTTCCATTTCAGCCTATTGGTTGATGCTTCGCTCTATAGCCTACTCCATCCTAAATGAAGAGATTTGCCCAGTTGTGCAAAATGGACTCCCTTCAAGATGGCCTAACCAAGATTACTCAGCTCGATTAAACAGCCAGTGCAATGGTACAATATATCCCAGTCAAAATTTCTTCATCTCATTCTCTACTGGGATTGCCAGCCTGACCTATTTCATGATTAACAGAACTAACCAGCTGCAAGCTTAATTACAAGAAGCCAAAGAGGACTACGTACGGCTAAACCTTAAAGACGAGATTCGTCTGTTACTCCGTCATCTTGTTGGAAATTGTGATCCATTTTTGAAAGATCTAGAACTCACTAGATTACTCATGCTTAAGAATTAAGTATACTTAATGGAGAAGGTCCAAGTCGGCAGCAACAATTTGCTTCATGCAAAAGGAAAGTAAAAGCCAAGCAAATAAGAAGCAAACTAAAGTCAAAAGTGATGGGCAGCCACAACAATAGAAAAATGAAGAATAAGGCTGAAGGAGAACAAGCTCTACGTGCATGGGAAATTTGTGCATGGGAAATCTTGAATGAAAGTCAACAATGGCTGCTTCACCGTGAAGAAAGAATGATCTAAAGTACGTGGGCAGCAAGAATAGAAAATTAGAGAAAATGGAGAAGGAACGAGAAGCTTGGAGGAAAGAAGAAAAGAAAAGCAAAGTCCAACTTGGACTTTGACTAGAAGAAAAGAAGCCGCAACGAGCAGAAGCTAAAGAAAGCAAGCTGAATATTATATTGATTCTTGTACTCAAAGTCGGTAGAGGAAGGCGGTGAACTCACGCCTATAAATAGGCTTGTACTTGATCATTTGAGATAGTGCGAGGGATAATCCCTCCACCTCGTGTGGGAAAACCCTCCATCGTAAGAGGTCTTAGACCTCCGCCATGACCATATGGAGAGTGATTACCAACATCTCCATCAAACTATTTCCTTCAATTAATGAAACTATTTCTTCCCATATTTATGTTCTTTATCCTTGAATTATCCTATCTTGTCTTTTGTCCATCTGCTACAAAATAGACCAAACACTTGCACACATCACTAATAAAAAACTATAACTAATATCAAAACCATACTTTCGCAGCGCACACATCTAAATTTTTTTTAACACATCTAAAGTTGCGGCATTGGGCTTGACCCCTTGCCAATTTGTCCCACAAGCAGATCATCTGCCTACGAGACTGGTAATGTGCAGTGTAGTAGTCTTCCATGCAACCATATTGGCAAAATTTCCAGCTGTGTGAGTACTGTACCGGCACAGAACTGTTGAATTGCTCCACCCATATCCCCATGCTCACGTCCTACATCTTGAAGAGCTACCCACAAACAAAAAATATAACAGTTCAGCCACTAATGAGAAGCTCGGAGGATATATATTCTTACGAAAACCACACAGGCTTGGATAAACTCACGCTGAGGCTTCAGTTTCTATGTTGATGAACTTAGCAATATCACTCGAGAATGACATAGGGCCCGTTTGGTTCGGCTTTTGGGGAATGCATTTGCCAAAATGCAAATACCTTTGGGTGAAGGAGGTTTTCCGAAATGCAAATATCGTTTGGTAAAATTTACATTTGTAAATGACTTTTATTAAATTAAAAAAACAAAAAAAGAATTCCATTTTTCTTTTTTGAAGTCCGGCCATCGGACCGCCGGATCCACTGGATCGATGGCTGGATTTGGCTGCCTAGGTCGCGCGACCTCGGGCGACGGCCGCCGGGTCGCGCCGGGCGGCGGATGGCCAGATCTGGCCGCCCGGGTCACCCGACCTAGGCGACCGGACGGCCGCGGCGCGACCCAGCGATCGTCGCCGGGTCGCGCGACCTTAGGCGGCCGTCGCCTAGGTCGCCCAACCCCGCGACCGTCGCTCGGGGTCACGCAACCTCGGCGGTCGCCCGGGTCGCGCGATCCGGCGGCCAACACCTGGGTCGCAAGATCCGGGCGTCGCTTGAGGTCCGGCGACGGTCGCCGAGGTCAGGCGACCCTTAGGCGGCGGTCGCCGGCGCGTGCCATCCCTTCGTCGGTGGTCGTTGGCCTTCGATCAGTAGCTTGTAGAGGTTGGAGAAGATGAATAGTAACCGAGCTATTTGCATTCCCAAAATGCAACTTCCCAAAGCACCTCAGCCCTTGCATTCAGCTAAAGTCCCTTAGAGCCACTTGGAGATGCAATTGCATCTCGCCAAAGTCACCCAAAAAATGAACCAAACGCGTTTGCATTTGGCCAAGGGACTTTAAAGTCCCAAAGGGCTTTCTAAATGCCCAACCAAACAGGGCCAGGTACGTTGGCATATGGAGGGTATATTTCTTCTGACCATTCCTGTCATGTTGGACAATAATCATCCCTTTGAGAGAATTATCATGTCATGCAAAAAATGCAGACAATCTACTATGCATTCCATGTACTCTTCGAATTGCTCAGCAAGATGGCTAGCAAAAGGTCCATTATCATGAAAATAAACTTAAATCATCAACAGGGTATGCAGAAATTATATGTGCATGCATTTGTGTATGTGTCAAATGTCTTCTATTCAAGCTTCGAGGCGACAACATCTAGTGAACTTTGTTGGTTATCTCATCTAACAACAGGAAAGATCCGATGACTGACTATCGAGCTGCTAAGTACCTTTGCTACCAGAAAAATGTCTAGCAATCCAGCAATAATCATCTAATTCCAAGTAGCAAACAAAACAACATACTGGTATTGCATTCAATAATTAGTATAAACACGGAAGTTCCTAATAAGTCACCGCCCACTTGCCATTTCTGAGTGGACGATGCAAGAAATTGAGATTGCCCATATAAAGATACTTTTAGGAAGAAATGCCGTCGATTTCATTTGAGACGTCATCCACCCCTGCGAATGTATCATCATCACATTTCATTGTAAAAATGCTGTTACATTCTGAATCTGCATTCAGGATGGATGATGAGCTAGTTAAAAGTAGAGTTCTACCATACAATGTTCAAAGTGGGTAGATGATTTCATGTAGATTTACAGTAACTAAACAAAATCGTACCCCAAAATCACATATCGCAATGTTTATCAGGACCACGAGCTCATAACAATCCATAAATGGCAAAATGAACTATATCCCCAAAGTAGGCAGCCTCCTTTTCAGCATTGCATTTACCTCTTTCCTTGGTTTAAAAACAATAAATAAAAATCAGACCGCAAGTTGGCAATTGTGCAAAGATTCTTACAATATGAGCAGAAAAGGGGATAATATACTTTACAAGTTTACATAAACCTGTACTATTTTACAGACGTAATTTGATGTTAAAATTATCTGTCCACGTACAAACATTTGTCATAATACTTCACATTCCGAAGGGCATTTGTTTGGAGATTAAAGAACTCTTGAACTTCAATTTTCCAATAGATCCGGTCAATTATTAGCTGATGACCAACTGCTTACAACACAAGGAATCACACTCAGTCAACACTCCTACCCATATTAATTAGTGAATCTTTTAACTTAGGCTATCTGATTCCTTGCATCCCTTTTTTCTGGTGAATGATTAGATCCATTTCAAAAGCCACAATTGCATTAGTTTCTCACCTGGAAGATAAGTTTCGCATGAGGTTTTCCATGGTGAACATTGTCAACAACAGATTTCATCAAATGATGACATGACAACTACTAAAAATCGTAAAGGTTATCTCAAAATGTAAATTATTCTTTTTCTGTTTTCCAGTATCCTTTTAGTTTTTACTACTATTAAGTAAATTACTCCAACACACCCTCAATTTTAAGTACATTTCAGTGCCAACCCACGCATTTGAAATTATGACGGAGACTGTGACGCCCCTCCTGCACTTTATGAAATGTCGACGTTCACTCCTTAAGTTATTGGACCGAAAGCATATAGAAAATGCCTAATTAACATCTAAACAGACAGAGATCAGTCAACATTCACTCTGTTGACATAGTGGAAATACGAACATGTTGTCATGTGGACTGATACAAGCAACTTTTTTTTTTTTTTTTTTTTGGGAACGATGATACAAGCAACTTGGGCCATTCAGAATCCATATAGATTGCTTTCATGCCTGAAGGATCATAAAACTGAACCACATCATCAAACCCAACTTATTTGAACATAAAGGTTTATTTAGGATCTTGTCAGTATACTCTACCTTTTTGTCCAAGACATTCTACCAGGAGGGTCTGAGTACCAAGAGAAAAGAAAGCACACCAGATGCCAACGTCATTTTTCTAAGTTCCTATAATGTCAGTGTAGTTTTCAATCCAGAAAGTCTCTGGCCACATATTATTCCTACTTTAAGAAGTATTCCCTGAATAACTCCTTCAGTAAAGTTTATAACTTTGATTACTAACAAACAATAACAACTACAAAAACTCAAATTAGCAAGGAATCACATGTCACACAAACAACCCACCCAATAGAATGTAAAATTCTGAGAGCGCATCTGATTCTCTTTTAGACATACTCAACTTAAAATTTGACGCTTGATAAACAACAGTTATAGTTAGCAAGCCAGCAACCTTACCAGTGCAAAAAAAAAAAAAAAAAACGAGCTACCACATTTGAAGACTTTATTGCTGCTGATTGCATCCAGGTCTTTTTGATTGCGAAGTGGTTGGTTGCAGAAAGAAACCCAACAAAAGCCTAAGAGGACGAGCTTTCCATTTCTCAGACATTTCCAAAACTCTTTGAGGAGAAAAACTCGGATGGGAAGTTGGAAGAGAGGTAGCATAAACTTAATGAACAACATTGCCTTTTATTGCTAATCCAGTTGCATCTTCAAGTGTAAATCCCTACACATACAAGGGAGAGAGAAAGGCTTCAGAAGGTACCGCATGTTCAACTCAAGATAAAAAACTGATCTAGCATCATTTCGCCCCAATAACTAGGAATCATCAGAATCGAATAAGAATAACCAAGATGAAGAGATTCATCAGTTTATAGCAAAAGCCCCAAGAAGAATTGCTATGGCATTGGATGTTAAAGCAAAAGCAGATGATATCCAACAAAAGGAAGATATTCAAGAGAAACGAAACTTGAGGGTGGCAGCAAGGGAGTGTGGCAGAGAGTGGCAGAGAGGGATATGGAGAGGGAGAGGTGGGCAATAGATGGTGGTGGGTGGAAATGAGGATGGATGTCCTATTTATAGACCTCTCCTCACTTAATAACCCTAACAAGTGGCCCAATCATCTTTCCTCATGTCCTAGCTAATATGGGAGATTTGGCATCCTAATGTTCTAGTGAAATGATTAAGGACAAAGGGCATTTTTCTCATTAGTCCATTTGTACTAATGAGTCATCTAGCGTTTATGAATTGGCTAACTTACCTTCCAAAGCTCATATTAGGGTCATGATGACCTAAGTTTATAGAGACACCTAAGATGTTGAGTCACCTTCTTTCATTAATGACTAGCTTCCAAAGTCATTAATGCCTTAGACTTGTCATCAAGAAACTTGGACTCTGGACAACTTGTTCTCCAAGTTAACTACATGAGTATGTGACTCATTCCCTCTTCTTAAGGTGCTAAAATTCCAAAGAACATCAATGACTTCAAGAAGCAAGTCCATTTCTTGCCACTTGGTATGGTGAGTCATCAATCTCATTAATTAGCTAGCTTCCAAATGTATTCAATGCATTCTTATCTTCAAGTCAAGAAGACTCTAGATTGGCTTACTTCTCAAGTTGGGCTTGCAGCCTTCTTCCCCTCCAAGTTGCTTCCCCTCCAAGTTGGGCATACGGTTCTTCCATTCTAAGGTAAAAACTGTTTTAAGCAACGTTTGAAATCAGTGCCATTACCTTATCAAACAGGCTTGAAAAATTATAAAATTTTAATATGTTATAGAGAATACTTTACACAAATTTTTCATGAGGAATTCAAGCCAAGTTCGTTCTGTGGAAAGAGCAGCAAATCATTGAACACAACCCAAAAATTCACCCGTCTAGCAGATCCAACGGTCAGGAAGAAAAACCCATTTCAAAATCCAAATCTTCCCAAAAATCTTTAAAATTTTGATATGTTGTGGACATGAATGTCCATTAAAACTTTCATGAATGAAGTATATCCAAATTTGAAACGAAAAGTTTTATAAAAAATTGAGAAAGCAACCTGGTTACCGTTTTTACTATACTGGGCAGGTCTAGATAGTAATTGATTAGGCATTCGTTCTAATCATTTCACCTCCAAAAATCTAAAATTTAAGTATGTTATAGATTAAGATGTTTGAACAACTTTCATGGAGGAAGTTTTTGCAAGATTCAAGCTACAAGAAACTCTAGAAAACTAGAAAGCAGCAAAGGTCCAAGCAATTTCGAGAAAAGATTGAAAATCATAGTCAAAACCTACAGAGCCCAAAGGTGGCAAATCTAAGGAGGAGAGGTGGCACCCTATAAGATTACTTGTCATCATTCCCTTGGGTCATGAGTCACCATTCCTTTATTAACTACTTGGGACACATAAGCCTTCACACTCATTATTCTCATTTAATACTTTTCACATTTGTTCACACTCATTTTCTAGGAATGTTTGACTAATCCATGGCCAAATGTCTATGCTTAGTCCACGCTCCTTAAATTATTACATGACAAAGGCATTAAATGCAACTTGAAAAATATCTAAATTAGAATGCCATCTCATTGGACAGGAATTAATCGAGTTTAGTGACCGACTACTTTATTTGCCCAGAAATTTGTGCCTAAGCCGTGATCAGACAAAGCCGGATGCAACTGGGCATAACCAACGAAATCAAGTTTGGACTTCTCCTTTATCGTGTAAAGGGTGGTTGGATTGCATGTTCTGCCTTTAGGAGCCCAGTCTTTGTCCTTTTTGCATGAATTTTTCTATAAGGATTCTGAGGATCGGTCCTCATGGAAATCGTTTATGACACACATGTCTACATTGTGTTAAATTTTAAGAATTATTGAACATCGTTTGCTAGAGTGAATCATTTTTAACATGCATGAACACCCTGCTGCCCTGTTCTGACTTTCATACATAGGTCTCTGTTCGAGAATTTTTAGAAATTCATATGTAGGTTATCTTAGAAAACCTCCTTCATGAAAGTTGTTTCTTATTGAGTGTTTAACACGCTATAGTTTTTCTAGAGTCAATTGTCCATGGGTCATAATCCAATTGCTCTGATCTTAATTGCCCTGTTTGATACTCGCTGTTGTGATTCTTTGCTGCATTCCTGTTTTTGGATTTTTTAGAAGGTCTTGCATGCTGAGTTGGGATTAGATGTCTTCGTGAGATTTGTCCAAATTTCACAATATTTTTTTGTCAAAAATCCTTGAAAAATAATAAGTTCTTTTAGAATCTTTTCTCAATCCTTTTGCGGTTTATGGCAAAATTAAGCTTCTACATGCCAATTCGATTTTGATGCCTATGATGCCTACAGCATTAAATGTTTTAGCATCCATAAAATGTTGATTTGAGGTTAGTCCCGTCTAAACTTGGGTTGTATTTAAAATGCCCACAAGGACTGAAAGCAAGCATCGACTGCATTGAGAATCCCGACACTTTTTTCATCAAACCCGCTTACATGCAGAAGAGGAGAGCTTAATGTATCCTGCGGGCAGCGTTTTAAACTAAAGCCACCAAGAACAGGAGAGAAGAAACTGGGGTCTATTAAGAAATGAGTGTACTTAACTATCCAGAAAGGAACCACTGAAAAAAAACCTCTATTCAGAAAATCAGTATGAGTCAGAACTGCTTCAATTGCCGGGTTTACAATCATCGTTAGAGTATTGTATGCTGAGGGTCTCAAGGTAAAATAAAACATCCTTAAAGCAAGAGGTATTAGGATTAGTTCCCCGCACCTATAGAATCATTTTTCAATAATGGAATGTAATAATATATTATTTGATCAAACTTGAGAGAATTCAGCCATCGTGAAGGGTGAATTCAACCCTTACTTTTCTGAACTTTTGTTATTTCAGTTCCACGCTCTCTTTCCCATTTGTAACACATCACTTGAGAACTAGTCAGCTTTAAGCCTTTAAATATGAAGCAACAACGTTTCTGGGATTCTTTCATTTCTTTTCTGTCTTCATTCCACACTTGTCTGCAAGGGGATTGATGCATTTCCCAATAGCCCAGAAAGTCCCCGGAAAAGGGGATAGGCCGCCCAAAACTCAATTGATTTGAATTCAACTTTGCTCGTCCAATCATACGAGAGACGTGCCTTTCAGTATTTCTACCTAGGTAAGTGTCACAACCTTTCTCGATGTGAACTACTAAGAAAAAGCTAGTGAATTACTTAGCATGATGCTCATCATAGACTCCCAAGTCCTATCAAGCGTAAGTTCATACTCAATTTAAACATGCAATTAGCCTTACTTTTTGGAGCCACTACTATCGGTTATGGATCAATAAGACACTCGAAGAAAAATGTGGGAGTACATTTTAATACTATGAACCAATGATCAATGGATTTAAAGATTTGATTATGCTAAATTAATCCAATGCTCTTTTGATACCATTTCTCTTTATTTTGAAAATATTTTTGCATGCAATCTTTGTCAGTTTTAATCCTAGCTACTAACTTAGGAGGGATGAGCATGCGATTGCGTAGTCAATAATGAAACATTCAATAATCAAATTAGTAAATAAATTGCCAAAAATATTAAAGAACCTTGAACGCATGGGCAAGCAAAAATGGATCTCTATTTGTCACCAATTGAGATAGAGGTTCTTCAAACTTAGACTTGGGGAAAAAACATTCAAGGAATGCATATTTTATTCATGAAAGTGATGAAAAGTATGACTAATGCAAGACCTAAGCTATATGAGATAACTTGGACCAAGACCTTAGATGCCACGACAATTAATTCTTTTCTGTTTTTCCAGTTTAAAATAACATGACTAATTTATTTTGTTTTGTTTTGTTTTGTTTTTTTTTTTGTCAGAACATTAAGTATTATTTAGGTAGACGGAATATTACAAAGAGGCGTTACATTACCAGCAAAGCGATGGCATCAGCAGCTACCAAGGCTTGCAAAATAAAAGGAGGAAATATGTTCCAGTTTTGGGCCAGGTTAGGTCTACCGTGGGCTTTGGCAGCCCAATCTGCTACCGCGTTAGCCTTCCTATTGCAATGTCGCAGCTGTAGATTAGGGTAAAGGGGTAGGAGAGAATCGAGTTCCGCGAATAGTGGGCATTCTTCCCAGGGTGGCCTCCTCCTCGCTTGAACAACGTTGATCAACAACAAGCAGTCAGACTCAATCACCAGATGTGCCTTATTGAGGCCTTGCTTCTGCAAATGATGAAGAGTTAAGGTAAGTGCTTGCACTTCTGTTTGAAAGGCCGAAGCTACCGTAAATCTGATGGTGTAGACATTTGTTAGAAGACCCCTGTGATTTCGACTAATATAGGCCATTGTGCCCTCACTACTGCCAAGACGATAAGATCCATCGATGTTGCACTTGAGGAACCCTGGATCCGGAGGTTGCCATAAGCTTGCAGATGTGATAACAAAGGCCTCTGTGCGCGAGAGTCCAGTTTGGGGATTCCTCTGGTCCGAGAGCTGATATATCCGAGTTTGTGCCAAGGCGTCTTCAACAACGCGATTTGGATTAGGGCGAAGTCCACGAAAAACACTATTGTTGCGCAGACACCAGATCTGCCATAAGACATGAGCTATTGTCTCCAGTCCAGGTAAGAGGCTCTGATCTGTTGCTCTTTCTGTAATCCATCTGTCCAAACGATGTATTGTATGAGGCGTCATCGAGATGTTGAGATGGGGATGTTTCCATACTCCTTCAGTCCACGAACAAAAAAAGAATAGGTGTTCAATAGTTTCTAGTGATTGCTGATTGCAGAGAGTGCATATAGGATCGGAAATGATATGTCGGTGATATAAATTAGCTTTGGTAGCTAGGGCATTTTGGCAAGCTGTCCATAAAAATATGCGAATTTTCAATGCTGTCTGCATCTTCCATAGTTTACGCCAAAGTGCTCTGGGATTTTGGTACGAAGTTGAAGCCCGATTGCCATCCTGTGTGTCTGCTGTCTTGACCAGAGCATTGTAGTTACTTTTTACCATATGATGCCCTTCTGTTGTTGCTGTCCAAATTATCTAATCAGTAGCATGTAAGGGTCTAATAGGGATCCTTAGTATTTCTTTAGCGATGGTAGCATCAAACATTTTTGTTATAAGGGTAATATTCCAAGTATGGTGGACAGAATCAATAAGATCAGCCACCATCCCTGGCTCCTCTCTTGTAGCTAGTCCTCCTATAGGGCCAATAGGTAACTAGCAATGCTCCCTTATGTTTATCATTTTGCCATCTCCCACAGACCATCTTACATTTGGTAGGATGGTGTCCCTTCCAATCAGAAGACTTTGCTAGCCCCAGGATGGGCGTGAGCCTTTACCTGCTGATTGAAAATCCTTTGACTGAAAATATAGCCCCTTGAAAAGCCGACCCCATAGTGAGTTAGGTTGTTGAAGTAACCGCCAGGCCTGCTTTCCAAACATGGCCTTATTAAAGGCTATGAGGTCCTAAAAGCCTAGCCCTCCATTATTCTTACTGGTTTTAAGCAAATCCCAGTTCTTCCAATGCACACCGACCCTGTTCTTATCATTACGCCACCAGAAATTGGAAATTTTCTTTTCAATCGTTCGACAAAGAGATAGAGGAAGCTTAAATATTGACATAGCATACTGTGGAATGGCCTGTACAACAGACTTGAGTAGGATTTCCTTTCCACCCTTCGACAGTAACAGTTCTTTCCAACCCTCCAGTTTAGCATTGATTCTTTCTAATATCCAACCAAACATCTCTTTTTTAGATCATCCCCATTCAGAAGGAATACCTAAGTATTTCCCATAACGGGAAATGCTATGACTATGTGATTTCTAATCTAAGCATGCATTGATGAACTATGAAGCCATGTCATGTATACTATGTTAATTAAATTAAATGTGACCTATATGCAATGACATGAAATAGAATGAATCAATTTTTTCTAGCAAAGTCTTACATGAAATTGTTGATGTTACGCTCAAATCATTATCTCCTACTTGTCTTAGTCATCGACGATCTGACATAGACAATTTTACTCAAAACAAAACTATCTTACTTAAAGTTTTGAATTGTCTAATTGATTTTCTTTCTTTTTTTCTTTTCCTTTTCTTTGCTTTCCTTTGGTTACTATTCATCTTTCTCATCCTGCACGCTTTATGTCTCTCTTTGCTCGATTTTCTCTATTTGCCCGATGCTTTGAACTTGGCCCCCTCTCTCTCCCTCCAACGAACGACCAAGCCCTCGTTCAACTGAAGAGTAAAAATAAAGAATTAAACCCTGACACTAAACATGGCCTTATGACCTTTATATGCTAATAGATGGTGATTTTAACTAAGCAATGCTAATTCATTTTTGTATTTGTTATGATATCTTACACAAATGCAACACCAATAATGCTCTACATGATGCAAATATTAAAACATTGCCCTAATGTGGCACCCCTCGACGGCCCCTGATCCGTTAGGGTCGCCACAGTGCGCTTACCTTTCACTTTCCCTAATAACATGTCACTCTGATACCATTTCAATTGCAGCGAGTCCATACAACCTGGGGGTTTACATCTTTTAGATCGGTCCCTTACAGCAGATTCATATAACGGAAGCATAACCAACAACTCCCTTCTCTATATTCAGAAAACAGTGCACACCAACTAAACATCTTTTATAAGTTAAAGCCGAACACTTTTATTTATATAAAGTAGATGAACATCTTTAGTCAGTACATCGAAGTGCCATGGTTTTCTATACTTGGCTATACTTCAAAAGATGACCGACATCTCCTCCAATAGTCGTACACTTAAAGTCCATTGATCAGTGTCGGCGTCCAAAAGTTCATTCCTTTGCTATCCTCCTCCTTGTGGTCATATCCAACCACTTGATCCATCTACTGGTGGCAGTGGCAGCAGAGGAATCTTATCTAGTCTGAAATGTTAATCCCCAAAAGGGGCGAGTACAATCACCCAGCAGTAAAGATCCACCAAACTACTCAATGCGTCAAACAGAACAATCAAGGTATCATGAACAAAGCACATATCATCCATGCATTCAAGCATACCTTACCTTGCAGCCATGCATATATCACCATGCACTTATCATCAAGCATTCATGCATATGTCTCCATGCCATATGTGCATCTACCACCATGATTCATATCATCCATGCTATCAAGCATACATTACCATGAGATCCATTCATCCCTTCATGATTGCATTTTCAATATCAAATAGCATATATTTACTTTCAAAAGCAGATCATGCATCATGCCATATGCATATACCCATGCACATGATTCACTTCCAATTCTTATCTTTCATAAGGATCTCATCAATTTTTCTTCCCAGGGACCAATTTTTGCATCCCACAATTTATCGCTCGCACCCAACCTGGCATCACGAGGAACCTCCGGCACACACCTCCGAGCATCCGGCACACACCTCCGGGCATCTCGTACCCCAACTGGCATCACGAGGAATCCCCCGGCACACACCTCCAGGGCTTCCGGGATTACGTACCGACATACCACCAGACATTCCCCCTGGAATTACGTACCGTATACCACCGGGCATCTCGAAACTCCCGAGGACATCCGACACACACCTCCGGGCATCCGGCACACACCTCCGGGCATCCCGACACTCCCGGGGCATCGTCGGCTTACACCTCCGACGGCATCCTCATTTCAAAGCATGTTCTTATATGTCTCATTCTCAAATTTCACATTTGATGTAACAATACCATTGATTAAATCATGCTATATGCATTTGGAAAAGTACTATTTGATGCAATGGTTTTAAAAAGAAATCCTTCTTTGAGTTCATGAAAATTTACCAATCCTCAAATGTCATATGAGATGTATAAATGTCATCACATCATTACACGGGTAATAATCCAAAACATCATGATTTACACAACAATTTCCATAACCCATAAATAATACAATTTCCAGCTAAATCAGAATACTTAAAATCCGTATATCACAAGAAAAGAGTTTTAGCCTTATTCATACACAGTTTTTGCAACATTTATAGTTAAACACCCAAATGACCTTCTAAAATTATAGAATTTAACTATGTTGCAGATGAGATATAGATAGAGACATTTCATGAAGAACACTTTCCCAAAAGAGATTTGCACAGAATAGTATAGACCATGCATTTCAACATCATCAAGTCCGAGTAGACAGATTGCACAGTTTTCAAAATACATTCGATTAAATATGCAATTGACCTTCAAAAATCACGAAATTTAACTATGTTGTAGTCAAGACATATATGAAGATATCTCATGAAGAACATTTTACCAAAAGAGGTTTGCACAGAATAGTATAGGTCATGCATTTCAACATCGTCCAATCCGAGTAGACAGATTGCACAGTTTTTAAAAAACATTCGATTAAATATGCCAATGACCTTCAAAAATCACGAAATTTAACTATGTTGTAGTCAAGATATAGATGAAGATATCTCATGAAGAACATTTTTCCAAAAGAGGTTTGCACAGAATAGTATAGGTCATGCATTTCAACAAAGGTAGTTACCGAAATCTCCAGATTCAGTCTCTCCGAAAAATAAGGATTTCACCCACTTATACTTGTTCATTTTATCCCAAATTTGAGTATGTTGTATTTCAAGGAGTCCTTAACAACTTTCATTAAGGGATCAAGGTGAGATTTTCAAAGGAAAGTCACTTTATAGTCCACGAAGTCACTGGAGCTCAGTACAACATTTCCAGATCTAACATCTTCAGAAGAAAAATCGTTTCACTAGGCTATACTTGTTCGTTTTACCTCAAATTTGAATATGTTAATCTTCAAGATGTTATCTACAATTTTCGTGAAGAAGTCGAAGTGAAATTATCAGTAAAAAGTTACATGCAACACACAAAATCACCAAGAGGTCAACAAAACAGCTTCAGATCTAACAGTTTCGTAGAAGGAGGGTTTTACCCCTCAAAACTCAGCCATTTTGTCTCAAAGTTTAGTATGTTGTTCTTCAAGGTGTTTTCTACAACTTTCATGAAGAAATTGAAACAAGATTCCGACTAAAAAGTCACATGCAACACACAAACTCAAAGATGGTCAAACTGGTCTTTCCAGAAACAGCATGCATGACCAACGAATCCCTCTCCATAGCTCCGAAATTTCATCCCATCTACCACAACCAAGACTTACCATCTACTACACATACACACAGCAATGCAAAGAGTAGGTTTTAGGACTTCACTTGCCTCAAATCAAAGGAAAACACAGCAAGAACGACGGCGGGACTAGGTGGGCTCGACGGCGTCTCCTCTTCCTCTCTTCCTCTCTTTCTCTCTTCTTTCTTTGGACGGTAGTCTCTCTCTCTTCTCTCTCTTCTGGTCGAAATCCCCCTCCCCCTTTTCCTTTTATTCTCTTATTTGCTTGTAATCATTAGGTTTTGCATGCATGAGACACTTGGCTCCAAGAGGAAGGCAAGTGGCTTCAACAAGGAGACAAGTGGCTGCATCAAGAGGACAAATGGAGGAGGTGGCGTGGCCTTCATCCGGTTCTCCTTCATGGGCTGACGGTTTGGGCCTCTTGGCCTGCTTTAGGCCCAACACACTTGGGCCTAAAGTCCAAGCTTAAATGGCCCATATTTATTTTTGATAATCCATCTTAATCCTCATTTAAATAAATACCTAATTGCATAATAAAATGGCCAAAAGACTTTGTGACATTAATCCATAAAATCAAGTCTATAAAGTGCATAGTCAAGAACAAAGTCTTCTTTATCAAATTGTCCTATAGCACCAACCTTGATCATCCATTAACATAAGATGTATTTCTACCCAAATAATTCTCCATTAAAATACTCGGCATTAATCTATTAAAATTCTTTGGTCTAAAGGCCATAACATAAATCAATAACACTTCCATCACCTATTTATGGTTCATGGTATATCCAGGGGTTATTATAAATTTTGGGATGCCACACCTAAAGCACGTGAAACTCTAAATGATGGACAATATGTGACATGCACATAATATATGACATTCTAAATTCGAAAACTTGTACGAATGCAATCATAAACTAACGTGAAGAGATAATCCTGAAATAGCTGTTCGCCTTTACTAGGAGTTCAAGAAACCCAACTCACGGCCCCAATAGTCCTCAAGTGCCCGTGAGCATTGGATCGTGGACGGGTTTGGTGTCACTGCTTCTGACGCAAAATGCTATTATGCTCTATTTTCGCGTAGCAATAGAAATAGAAGCCCGCTCATGCTGCTTCGACGGCGCTTTTTCACCTTCTCTTCGCTCTGGACAGGAGCGCTAGTGGACACGGGGAGGGAGCAGGCGAAGCGTGTCGTTCGTAATGGAAAGAAAGATACCGCTACTTCGCCTCTTTCTTGGACCGCCGGCACGAACACAATGGTCTCTGACCAAGACCAGGAACCAATTCGAATTTAGATCTTGACATGTCGGTGGTTTTTAACCGTAGGCATCTTGCCAGGAAGTTGGTGGGCTCATCATGAATTAGGTCAGGGTGGCTGGTGGTTTCGGGATCCCGTAGAAAATGCTTCTTTTATGCCTCGGGTATTAGCCATAGCTCGTATTCATTCAGTAATTCTACCCCTTCTTCATTCTTGGACCTCGTTTCTTAATATTGTTACTTTTCTATGCTGTGTCTTAGGAACCTTTTCAATACGGTCCGGATTGCTAGCTTCTGAGATGACTTATTTACACCCCTTTACTTTATTCTTACTTTATTTGGACATGAAGGCGTGGGTCATTTTTTTACTTCACAGGGCATAGATGGATCATGCATTTATCTGTATATATAGATAGATTCAAACCTAACACCTTTCTCTAGATAGTGATGGTATCAACTCATATGGTTATGTTCTATTGGTGGAATAAAAATATAATAAAAATTGTCTTTCGGAGAGATGGCCGAGTGGTTGATGGCTCCGGTCTTGAAAACAATCTCGGAACAATAAAGAAATTTCAACTTAGGGAGCTGGTGAACTATTTAGGGCATGATACTTGCCGCTTTAGAATTAAACTTGCTTAGACACAACACTCCTTAAGATTGCGTCACTTTGGCGTGATCACACAAAACCTTAAAGAAAGAATAAAACTTATATCTTTTTTTTCCCATTTCTAGAAGGGCAAGTGCTGGCACAACAAAAGGCGGGAAAGGCTCTTACGTTCAGGGGGTTCACAGAGGCAGCACGGCTGTTTATGAAGAGAGAGCGCGAGAAAGAAAGCAAAAAATCCTCCCTCAAACCATCTGCTACCACTGCTTGGTTCGTTCACAACCTGTTCGTATTGGTGCTGCTTGGTTCGTATTTGTTAAGCGTTAAGTGGCTGATGGCGGTGGTCGGAAGTGAGGGTTAGTGGCGGTGGAAGCGAGGGTTAACGGCGGTGGCAATAATAGATTCAGTGGGTGGACTTTAGTTTGATCATAGTGGAGAATGGGCTTGATGTGGCTGCAATATAATAATATGGGCCTAGCTTAGCTGTGTTTCAAGATGGCCTTTGAAGGTCTTTTCGACTAAAAGAGGGGCTTGACGATGCAGTTTGCCTCGTTTCCATTGCCCCTTTTCTCGTGGACCCGAGCCTGACCATACGCTCGGACCGAGTTGAAGGGCCCACGGCCCGAGTCCCTTATTTTCCAGAATATAGAAATAGTTTCTTTCAAAAATTTAAAAATTAAGTAATTTAAAAATAAATAAATAAATAAATTCGAAAAAAGAAGAAGAGGAAAATAGTTATAAAAATAGGCCTTAATTAGGTTGTTAGGTTTTAGCATTAGAATTGGTTTGGTTTCATCTACATAGTATACACATGATGTAGGAAAATTCATAATTTTCTTTAGTTCAGTTTTAGTTAGACTAGTCTATTTAGAAAAATTGAATTCGATTTGCACTAAGCTCATGGGGTTGCTATCTTAAAGAGGCTTGCCCGACATTTTATCTGGTTCCATTCGGCACCTTATTTCTTACTTGCCCTTTCATTACCCCATTTGATGTGTTTGTCACCATTCCTTTATTTCACTTCTTTTTGGTTGGTTAGGTCACACGTTATATCATAATAAACATCAAAACATCACCTGAAATTTTAATAGGGGTCAAGCCATTTAATCACTTAGATAAGTAATTCATTCAAGTTAATCAAGTTAGAGGTACCTCTATTAGTGTGAATATCAAATCCTCAATTTTAAAAAATCTCTAGTTGTGCAATCTTTCATGCACCACTTGCTTTCTAGCCAACCTAAATCTAGTAGTGACTCATGTTTTTCGCTCAAGCATTATCTCCAAACCTTTCTCAACACGGGTCACAACAACACCAATAGATAGAGTTTGTATAAGTGCAGGATGCATGATATGCCTGTGTACGAGAATGAGTCCGTGAGAGATATATCTTGAGAATTCCTTGTAAGAGGGGCTAGTGCGGCTATGGATGGGTGCCAAGTGGACGTCCAGACACGTGCTTGTCATACCATCTTATCTATCACATCAAATCCTATCCGATTCTCACAATCTTGGAATTATTGCTTGAGTTACCGTTCGGGACCATGAGATTATCACATTCTTGGAAGACATGCTCCCGAGCTAATCAAGCTACTTTCGAGCTCCCATAGCATTGGAAATTTGATTCCAAGTCCACCATACCTTTCTGGTTAGGGATTTGAGATCCAAGAACTTTGGAAATTCAAGTCTCGAGCCTATCTCTAATGTTTGGGATTCCAAGAATGGGATTCCAAGAATGTTGGAATATCTCATTTCAAGCATGTCTCTCCATGTTAACCATTACTTCTCCACCATGTTGCTTATCGAGCTCCCTACAACAAGCGTTAGTCCTAAAATGCAAAGAAATGTGTCGTGACCTATTTTTCAGGTGTGAACCACCTAAAATTTGGCTAATGGATTGTTAAGTCTTGACTTAACTCGAGCTCTCCCAAGCCCATACTAATTCACGACTTAATGTTCAAGTTCTTAACATGCAAATGGATTTTATCTAGGAGTCGCCACTAATCTATTTTTGGTGGGTCGATTAAAAACCCAAGTAAAGTAATGGGAGATTTACTTTACTTCTACGAACTAGAGATTGTGAGTTTGGGGACTTGATTACGCTAGATTTTCTAACGCCCTTTCGGTACCTTTCTCTTTTATTTTGAAAATGTTTGGCAAGCAACTTGAATTGATTTTAACTTATTTCCCTAACATATGAGGTTATCATGCGGGTGCGCAAACCACCAATTTAACACCCAGATAAAGCAACGAATAAATTGTAAAACTTACCTCATAGCAACGAAAGCATCTGCAATGTTAGATCAGAATTCACATCATCAATCCTAGATATGATTTATAATTAACACGCAATTTCCTTTTTTTTTTCATTTAATTAATGAGAATCATGCTTTATGCAATGCAATATAACTAAATGACCTAATTCTAATGACAAGCAATTTCTAACTAAACGGACCTAGCAATGATCACTAGATGGCATGCATTTCATGAATTTAATTCTAAATGACATGCAATGACATTTTTTTTTTTTTGTGTTTTCTTAATAAATGTGCAATCTATCCTAGAGTATGGAATTAACTTATCCTAAGACATTTTTTGTATATATTTTTTTTTATGAAATTCGAAATTAGAAAAATGTGAAAATTATCTAGCTAAATTGAGATTCTATCCAACTTATATTAAGGATTAGGTCAGGCTAAACCCTAATTTAAACCAAGATATTATCTTAACTTAGCAATCTCTAACTTAAGATGCAGTCTATCTAAATCAATCTTAATTTAAAACGAAATATGCAATTTTATCCTAATGTGCAATGACGTACAAATGATGCCCTAATTCTGCATGGCATATGCATGATGATTTTTTTTTTTTTTTTTTTTTTTAATTAATTTCGAAATTAAAAAAATGTCAAATAATTAAACATGCAATTTAAGCAAATGAAAGAAAAATCTAACATCCTAAATTTATTTTTTATTTCAAAAGTTCAGAATAAATAAAATGCTTAATCTAAATATGCAAATAACCCTAAAGCATGCGATATTCTAATATGAACCTAATCTAACTCAAACACAGGATAAATAAAGCAATCAAGACGAGACAAGCACCAAGCCATTCAAAATCGTCAAAGATATCATATAGCGTTCAGATCAAGGAATAATATCTAAATCAAACTTGATTTTCTCACTAATAAAATCGATAAATTGATCTTAAGCCTTAAAGATCAAAATATCAATTCTATTCCCGCTTGATTAATTACTACATCTAAAGCCTTATAGATGGAATAAAAAATCAGAGTGCAGTTGTGAATTAGGCAAATAACCCTAATCGGGAGATAGGCCTATCATTCAAATATGCACACGTATATTAGGCAATAAAATATCCGCACCTAATTTAAATAAAATAATTACCTAATTCCACAGATAATATTGCCAAATTTGAATTGAATGAAATCGCTCAACGGTTAACTGGCGGTGTGTGGTGGTGCTCGCGTGGCTTCTCAGTACGGTTTAGGACTTGAAGGTGACAACTTTTAATGGATCGCTTGGACTACCGGATTTGTCCAGATGCTTTGCTTCGGTTTCACTTGGGCCAAAGGATCAAATTTGCTCCCTTTGGTCTCCACGTCGGTTCCTAGAATTTGACTTGCTAAAGCCCATGATCACATTATTCATTTGCGCTCTTAATTGAAGGAGCAGCAGCTACACGTCAGGAATGATGGTGGCGTTCTAGGATGCGACAGTTAGATGTTGCTGGAAAACCTACGAACAAAGACTATGAGCGCTAGTTCGCTGGTGCCAGTGTTTGGACCCGAGGCGGCTTGGTCACGGTGAACACCAGGAGATCTTGATTGTGATGGTTCGCTGGACGAGCACCAGAAAACCTGCAAAAACAGAGTATACCGAAGGAAGAACAGAGCAGGAGTTGTCGCGCGCGGCTGGTCCAAGTCACGGCAGGCCGTGAGGGGGCCTCGCGGGAGACTGGAACAACAGCAAATGAGCGAGCAGGGGCGTGGGACTCGGGCATCGGCAGTAGGTGGCGGATATGGGGGTTAGCGAGGAAGCAGGCATTCGGGCTCGCGGGTCACTGGCGCTACATCCGATTCGGAACCTTGCGGGCGTCGCCTGGTTGCTGGGTAGAACGGCGATAGCTGCCGATGTCGAGGCAACAGCGTCAAGTGTCGCGGCTGCTGGAGTCGGGTCGCGCGGCGCTGCTGATGCCGAGTCGCGCGGCGGTTGTGACTTTTGGCGAGACGGAGTAGAGGCTAGCGGAGTCGGGTAGTGTTGGCAGAGGCGAGCGCAGCGGCGAGGTGGCGAGGCGCGGTGGTGGCTGGCGTTGTGGTGCTGGCACGGGCACGGGCTGGCGTGGTCAGGGGCTTCCGTGAAGAAGACGACATTGTAGCCCTTATATTTCTTTTCTTTTTTCACCTGTCGCACGTCCTCTCTCTGCCCCCCTCTTTGCAGACTTTTCTGCCCTATTTTTAGAATTTTAAAACTCCAATTTTGTGTTTTCTCTGACCCAAGAAAATGCAGAAAACCAATAAAAAACCCTATGAAGTCATCGAAAGAGAAGCCCCTCTCATGAATTGTGGCCAAGGGCTAATCGACGGTCTCGTTAGTGTTGATGGAGACCGGACTGGACAGTGTTGTGGCAGAGAATGAAAAATAACGAAGACATGGCAGCATATAGCAGTTATGTAGTGAGCAAGTACGTTGCCGCGCGGGTTCAGATTGAAGCAACAGCAGCCTCGATCACTCGGCAACAAGCGGCGGCTCCATGGACAGCAGTAACAACCACCGAGAAGGGAGCAATAGTGGCACGACAACAAGGTAGAGGACTCGCGCGATGGGGGGTTGTGGTGGGGCCGCCAAGAGAGGATCCTTCTCTCCGTTCTCTCCCAAGCGTGTGTTTCTCTATTATGTGCGTTGAGATTCCTAGATCCCCCCTAAAACCCTAGGTGCTTTAACCTATTTATAGGTTTTTTCCAAATCGATATCCACGGAGGCTTCGTTCGGGGTGAGGTCGGGCTTGATGGAACGGTCTGGATGTCCTCATCACAGCGATGGGTGGCTCGTTCATTGATTCGTTTGTGAAGTCGACTTTTTACTCGGATCTCCGGTGAAAGGTCAGCTGGAGTAGAAACCGGTAGAAGTGAAAATAAAGGAGGAAAACGGTCTGGCAGCTTGCTGGCTGTCTTCCTTGGCTGTTGGTGTGTCGAGCAAGGCAAGGGGGAGAGAGAGATGGCTTGGATGGCAATGAGGGAGAGAGAGAAGGAAGAGATGAGGTTGGAGTTGGAAGGATAAGGAGACAAGGGCTCCACACTTGCTTATCTTCCAATGCTTTGTCCCCTTGACCCATCCATGGTCATGCACACCTTCCTTGGTTCTCAATGAGCCACCAAGGCCCTCTTTGCAACATTGATTTGGTCCAAAATGGCTAGGGGAAGGGGGGCATACGAATTTGAGGGGCTTTGGCTTCAATTGGACATAGTTTTATCTTCAATTCAATCTCATATAACCTTTATAAATTCAATTGACATCTCAATGCTCTAATTGATATTTTTCCTCACCTATGGATCCATCTTGCATTCCAAATACGTGATCAAAAACGATCCCGGCCTTTTTCTGAACAAAAATGGTCCTATGCCGACTTTTTCCCAAAAAGTCTCGGGTTGCAGAAAAATCTTCTGAGACTGAGTCGACGTTCCTAGAATTTATTGTGACATGAAAAAATCTTCAATCTCTAAATCGGACTTGAATTTACAGTTAATTTCCACTTGGCGTGTTTTTAGCGTGACCTAGGCTACCGGGTAACTTTCAGACATTTTTAGTGCAAATAACCCGTAGTCGATTTTCTTCGAACCACAATGAACCCACTTGACTCATTGGCGACTCTCGGTTGTCGTGAAAATCTCAAGGATTCAAATACGGACACAGGGTACCAAAACAATAAGAAAATCAATTGAATGCCGATCAACGAGAATTTTCCAATTTAGTGGTGTCACCCACGATTAGCCACACATCTCAGTCGAACCGATCTATCTCTGATTTCAAATCGATTTTATACTGTGTCGTAATGGCCTCTAAAGATGAGCATGGTCGAGAAGTCAAAACCTGGTCGAATTCTCAAGTCTATTTGCATTAAAATCCTTAATGGTTTCTCAAGATAGTCTAGTTATCTCTAGAGTGATTAGCTTTGAGAACAGCCCTATAGGCGCACTAATGAAATACCCGATTTATTCAGTAGAAAACAAGACTGAAAATCTGGGATGTCACAACTCTTCCCCTCTTATAAAAACTTCGTTCTCAAAATTTAAACCTTTACAAATCCATAAACGAGAATGTGGGGGTATTGTCGTCTCACGAGTCTCACTTTACCCGATTGCTTCTTCAGTCCCGTGGTGTTGTTAGATCACTTTGACCAAGGGGACCATCTTGGTACACAATATCTATTCTAAACCACAATCTAAATCGGGCTTTCCACGTACGACACTCTGTCGTCCACGTCTAATTCTTCAAGATTTAGCACATGGGTCGGGTTAGGCTCGTATGTCCTCAACCTCGATACACGAAAGACATCATGCACTTGTGCCAATCTCGGCAGCAATGCAAGATGATACATTAGGATCCCGATTCTTTTTAGAACCTCTAAGGAACCTACGTACCTCAGTTTCAGTTTCCCTTCTTGCCAAAGCGCAAGGTATCCCTCATTGGTGACACCTTCAGAAAGATGTATTAACCAATTTGGAACTTTAAGGGCCTTCGATGTTCAACGATGCAACTTTTCTGGCGGTTCCGAGCGGTCTCTACTCTGGTACTGATCACGGCAACTGCAATCACTAATTACTGGTTGACTTTGGGCTTGCGCTCTTTTAGCATTTAACTTCCTCCCCACAAACTGAAGTTCTGTACACTCTACTATGCACTGCTTCAAAGGAAATCATCTGACTTCTCTGCTGTAACTGGGGACGTTTGGTCCAGATCTTATATAAATTCATCATTGGCACTTCACGTAGATGAATTATCTAACACACATACACTTCTGTATATCATTTAAACGAGATCTTTTCATACAGCAATGAAGTGAGTTGACTTTGTTAGTCTGTCAACCACTACCCAAATGAAATCATTGCCTCTCTGATTTCTTAACAAGCTCGTCTCAAGGTCCATCATGATATCCTTCCATTCTCACTCGGGAGTCCCGAGTGATTGAAAAAGTCCTCCCGGCTTATATTACCAAACTTCCACTTGTCAGTACCTTTGACACTTACAATTTGTCCCACGATATCTACCCTTATATCGGTCTACCAACCGAGCTGATGTTGATTCTAACCTACTCTGAATTGTCTGATCAAATACTGCAACTGCTATAGTGGATTTCTAACAAGGTCTCTTCCCTAAGTGCTACAATGCCAAGTGCACTCAATCACTCTCGGAACTTGAGTGTTCCATCATCATAAATCTGAAAATCAGCCTCTTTCTTATCAGTATCCTCTTATAGGATCGTCTGAACATCTCGGTCTGTCAACTAAGCGTCTGATTCTAACTTGAATATCTAGTTCAATTTTGAGGGCGGCTATAAAATTCAAAAGGTAGCCTACCTCAAATTTGAAAATTGAATTTCGAACCCTTTTCAAGTAAAGTCTATACTTTAGCCAGCCTGTGCACAATTGAAGACTCTCGACTCAACGCATCAGTGACTTCTTTCTTTCCTCCAAGGTGATACCCGATAGCACCATTCTACTCCTGCCAAGGTTCTGATTCACGACACTGTCTCATGTTCAACTCGTGAGATCACAGCTGACGAAACGCGTGTGCAACAATCCTACTATGTTGCATCAATACATAATCCAGTCCTTTAAACGACACGTCACTATAAATTTCACATCCTCCAGAACCCTAAGGAATGGTCAACACAAGTGTGGTAGCCAACTTCTACTTAAGCTCTTGGAATTTATCCTCACACTCGTCTGTCCATATGAATTTCTCTCCTTTCTTTAGGAGTCGAGTCAATGGCGACACTAATGTTGAGATTCCTTCCGCGAATCTCCTGTAGTGACTTGTCCAATTCAAACGATTTCCGATCTCTGGTACTATTGTCATTCTTGGTCTACTGATAACTGATTCGATCTTGGCCAGGTCCATGGAGATTCCTTTATCATTCTCAGATGTCTCTCGTGTCCCTTAGGATTCTACTGGAATATCATTACACAGCACGATCACAACTTATCTAGATATTCTTCAAACACTTGGTTTGTCAAATCCATGACAGCAGTTGGCACGTTTGTCAGACCCAATGGCATTACATTGCAATAACAATTCATTACCACGAAAGCTCCTCAAGCCTAACTTTTTTATATATAGGGTATTCAAGTTATACATAGGCAAAGTATTCAAGTACAACTATAACCAATGATTCTCCTTTCTATGACTTCATTACAACAACTGAAGTTCTATAAACTTAACCAAAATTTTGTTGCGCCACTCTGATAAAATTGTTCTGGGGACACTGCCCTTCCTGCTCAGTGCATAACTCGATTCATCTCTAAGCTGGCGGCCCATTCAACAGAACCATATCTATGATCACGTCAGGCGCCGCTTCGGCCTAACCTTATGTAATTGCATACACGGTGCCCTGAACTGGAGGTCTCAGCTGTCCTCCCTATGGCACGTTCGAAGGGGCATATCCTTTGATCTGTCCCATTTGCAGCGGCAGCAGTAGTTACAGTTGTCCTCTTAGCTTTCTAGGACAATTTCTAACTAGGTGGCCCTATTGGCCACATTCAAAACATGTACCCGACCTAGACGGGCATGGGGCTGACCCATGTCGCCTTTCACAGAAGCGACATGCTTCACTCCTACTGGGCATTGACCTACTAAATCCACCTTTCTTGTTGGGCGGGACTAGGAATCTGCCTTCAGGCATAGGCCTTTTTCCTTGGCAGATGCTGTCTCTATGAGAGCTGAACCTCAATCCAAATGAGGTAGCTTGTTCATTCAATCCTCACTCTATCATCTGAGCTCGACGATAGATTTCTCGATAACTTGTTAAATCCAATGGCAGCAAAGGTTGCTTCAGCTCAGAACGAAGACCATTTCAGAACCTTCGAGCTTTCTCTTCTGGGTCTTCGACCAATCTGGGAGGATATTGTGAAAGCTCTATAAACTTGACCTCATACTGGTCAACAGACATCGATCCTTGACGAAGGCGTTGGAACTCCTCCATCTTTTGTTCTCGGGCCATACCCGAAAAATATTGATCGTTGAAGGCCTTGAGGAAGGCGTCCCACACCGGGATCACACCTTCAGGAAATACTGTGTCTTTGGCAGCTCTCCACTAGATGTTGGCATTGCCCTGCAACTGATAAACGGCAAGGGTTACCTTCTCAGTTTCTGTGCACATCAGGAGTGTGAAAGTTTTCTCCAGATCTTGAATCCATAACGAAGCGGTCTCGGGGTCCCCAGCACCTATGAATCTCGGCGGGCTTAGCTTTAGGAATTGTTCCACTAGCTTGTGAATCGGCCTTTCTCTCTGTGCCGCTAGGTTCTCAGGTGGAACTTCTGCAAGTGCGACAATAGGTGCGGCGACAAGTGCAGCAGCAGCAGCAGCTTGATTCTGTGCCTGCTGTGTCACCACGTCTCTTAAGGTCTCTAGCACTTGCATGATCCCTTCTATCCTGCGATCACCAGGGGCTGCTACCCCGGCATCTACTATAGGTGGTGCCGCTCCACTCGCGCTAGCCTGAGTTGGCGCTCGATCTCGGCCTCCTCGGGTACCGACCTTGGTTGGCGTTCTACCCTGAGTCACATCATGAACGGTCCTTTTTGTAGGAGTTCTTTGCTCCCGATCGCTCATAACTCGGTTTTATCAACTGACACCTGTTTCTAATTCCACATCGAATTAGAAATACAGCTATCTAAAACACAAGCAATTCTAGCACTCAGCTAACATAGACATGCACCGGCATGAATTTAAAGGCCTTCCTACTACTATCCCATGAACCATCGCTTCTTATCACTCCAATCTTGCACTTCGCTATGATACCACCAAAACGGGATGTCACGCCTCGATCCTTGAACACGTGCCCATCCCTCACCTCGTCGATTAATAGCGACGTCCCAAGATGCATCGCCGACCTTGTTCGTTTTAATACGCATTTGGAAGCATATAGAAAATCCCCAGACATTAAAACAATGTGATAAAAAAGTATGACCATATTTTTCACAACTGAAAAACCACAACCAAACTTTTATACACTGCAAACCACATAGTATATATTACAATACTATTCACAGAAGTCTGATCTATCACACATCAGCCCACAACTTAAGGTTTGCAAAACAGGATGGGATCTCAATCCTCATCCGGGTCATACTCTGGATCCTCTTCCAGACCATCCTCATCTTCTTCATCTTTAGAGTCTTCTTCAGAGTCCTCCTCTTCAGGTTCCTCCATAGGCCTTGCTTTTGCAGGTTCCTCTTCTGGCCACTCCCACTCCTAATCTTCCTCCGGTCCTTCCTCTTGCTCAACTATCTCCCCTTCTTCTTCACTCCAATTAGCACCATCGACTGAGTACACGGAGTACGAGCATGATCCTCTTCCTTAGGATCCTTAGCATCCACTACCGATCCTTCCTTAGGATCAGCCGTTCCTTCTCCGAACGCTTCCTCTAGAACGTACATAAGCACATCACCCACAAGTATGAGACCCTCTCTTCACCCATCGTGATACTCACGATACCACGATCGATACTCATGGGGCCTCAGGGTGCCCTGACCAACGTCAACCCAGACAATGGACTTAACCAGCACATATTCTAGTCTTTCCGGGTGAGGGTGGATATGGAAGTGGTATGCTATCTCTGTGACTTCTTCTAGGATACCAAAATGCATAGGAGAATGAGGAGGGGGAGGTGCTGCCATCTAGGGACCTGAAATGTTGTTCCACAACGGGGTGAGACTACGTCTTAGCGAGTTCTACCCTCCTAAGACCCGATTAGTAAACCAATACACTATGGGCTGCCTAAGCACACACATGTCAAAGGACTTACCTTGGCCTCATATTCCACCTGCAATTTAGCACAGTTCAAATAGGCACCCAAACATTTCATCATGGATCGATATCTCGATCAATCGACTTAGTCGATTACATGTCAGTCGGACCATCCCTTGGTCATTTCCATCCATACTATACCATTTCTCAGGTAATGTACCTAGTTACCGAGTCACGTGCATTCTCTAAGGCAACCTATTCGCCAAGGTGACATACTTAATCACTGAGCCACGTGCATTCTCTAAGGCGACAAATTCGCCAAGGCGACATACTAAATCACCAAGCCACATGCATTCTCTAAGGCGATATACCAAACCACCTAGCCACGTGCATTCTCTAAGGCGACATATTCACCAAGGTGCCATACTAATCGCCGAGCCACCTGCCTTTTCCAGGTGATGTATATAATCAACGATTCACGTGCATTCTCTAAGGCAATCTATATGCCAAGGCGACCTATTTGGTCACCAAGCCATGTCATACAACATTCTTTCTCTTGTTTTATCATACCCGATAAAATATCATGCATGGGCACATGATTGGCCTTAGTCAAAATATAATCAATTTCACTTCAATTTCTCTCACTTCTTTCAGCAGTCCAAAAACAGGTTTTTGACGCTATAGACCGGCGTCGGTAATTTTCCACTCAATTACCAAAATTTCTTAATTTAGGAAATAAATCCTAAAATCACAAATAATTCATTTCAGTAGGAAATAAAGCTCAATTAAATAAACGGACTGCACCACGATAATCAGCATAAAATTCTGGTCGTCGACCATCCCGGTCTAATTTTTGAAAAATAATTAAATAATTAAATAATTACAGAAAATATTAAATAAATACAATAAATCCAATTTAAGCCCGTAATGCCTAATTGGAAGCCGAGACGGACCCGGAAAATTTTCGAGACCCGTTCAATAATTACTCAAGCCTATCTACTTGCTAATTACACAATCAATTGCCTAACATGCATAGGTAAATCCCTAATTTAATTATTCTAATCTAATCTATCCATTTAATTACACTTAATTAAATCTAATCAACCCCTAAGCATCATTAGAAAACTAAGCAGGGATTAGTGAGTTAAACTCACCCATTTAACAATCCATTCGGATCGAAACATCGGGAACGTCGCGAGGGTCGCTTTTCTCCAAAGCGGGCCTAGGATCCAAGGCCTGGAAACACCTCAAAACGGGCCTGACAGCCACTGTGAAACCCACAAAACTTATGTTCCGTTCTTGCTGGAACAGAGAGGAAACAAGCTCGGTTAGGCAAAGCAAGACCGGTGGAAGGCTTGGCGAGGCAACTGGCAGCCGAACGGCAAAGAAACGGGTTGATCGGAGCTCAGGTGAGCGGGTGGTCGGCAACCGATGGCTCTCGGGGTCAAGGGGGGATGTGCTGGTGGTTGGAACGGGTAAAGGAAGGGTCGGAATTGGAAGAAACTCGCGAAAAATGA
Source organism: Eucalyptus cloeziana (assembly GCA_014182715.1). Classification (NCBI taxonomy): domain Eukaryota; kingdom Viridiplantae; phylum Streptophyta; class Magnoliopsida; order Myrtales; family Myrtaceae; genus Eucalyptus; species Eucalyptus cloeziana. The sequence goes on from CM024638.1 coordinate 18,563,006, forward strand.
GAAAACAGTTCACTCGGCAGGGCTCTAGACGGTCCGGCGACCGGTAACTTCACGCCGGCATACCGGATGGCTGGCGGCTCCGTTTGGGGTGAGGTCAGGCTTGATGGAACGATCTGGATGTCCTCATCACGTTGATGGGTGGCTCGTTCATTGATTCATCTAAGGGAAGTCGACTTTTTACTCGGATCTTTGGCGAAAGGTCAGCTGGAGTAGAAACCGGCAGAAGTGAAAATAAAGGAGGGAAACGGTCCGGTGGCTTGTTGGCTGTCTTCCTTGGCTGTTGGTGTGTCGAGCAAGGCAAGGGGGAGAGAGAGAAGGAAGAGGTGAGGTTGGAGTTGGAAGGATAAGGAGACAAGGGCTCCACACTTGCTTATCTTCCAATGCTTTGTCCCCTTGACCCATCCATGGCAATGCACACCTTCCTTGGCTCTCAATGAGCCACCAAGGCCCTCTTTGCAACATTGATTTGGTCCAAAATGGCTAGGGGAATGGGGGCATACGAATTTGAGGGGCTTTGGCTTTAATTGGACATCATTTCATCTTCAATTCAATCTCATATAACCTTTATAAATTCAATTGTCATCTCAATGCTCCAATTGATATTTTTCCTCACCTATGGATCCATCTTGCATTCCAAATACGCGATCAAAAACGATCCTGGCTTTTTTCTGAACAAAAACGGTCCTATGTCGACTTTTTCCCAAAAAGTCTCGGGTTGCAGAAAAATCTTCTAAGATTGAGTCGACATTCCTAGAATTTATTGTGACATGACAAAATCTTCAATTTCTGAAATCGAACTTGAATTCACAGTTAATTTCCACTTGGCGCGTTTTTGGTGTGACCTAGGCTACCGGGTAACTTTCAGACATTTTTAGTGCAAATAACCCGTGGTCGATTTTCTTCGAACCACAATGAACCCACTTGACTCATTGGCGACTCTCGGTTGTCATGAAAATCTCGAGGATTTAAATACGGACACAAGGTACCAAAACAATAAGAAAATCAGTCCAAAGGTTCTGCCGACGAGAGAATTTTCCAATTTAGTGGTGTCACCCACGATTAGCCACACATCTCAGTCGAACCGATTTATCTCTGATGTCAAATCGATTTTATACTGTGCCGTAATGGCCTCTAAAGATGAGCACGATCGAGAAGCCGATTCCTAGTCGAATTCTCAAGTCTATTTGCCTTAAAATCCTTAATGGTTTCCTCAGATAGCCTAGTTATCTCTAGAGTGATCAGCTCTGAGAACAGCCCTATAGGCGCGCCAATGAAATGCTCAATTTATTCAGTAGAAAACAAGACTGAAAATCTAGGATGTCACACTACGTCAATGGGATGTTCCCATGGCAACGGGATGCCTCATTAATGAGAACGAGATGCCCCCACGTCAACAGGATACCTGGGTTTAAGCCCAGAAGCCTCGAGAAGCTAGCCCTAAGAAGCCTCGATTGAATCGAGATGCCTTGATCGAGCCAAGAAGCCTAGCATGAAGCTGGAAGTCTCGGTCGAGTCGAGAGGGCCTGATCAAGCCAGGACAAAGTTAAATGAATCTTTTATGCATGCCAATATATGCATAAGTATGATATGTTGATGTGTTTATTGATAAGCTGAAGGTAAGCATACATTGAAGTATGCTGTAATGGATCTTGGTTTATGCTTGCATATTATTGAGTGAGGCATGAGTTCCTCATGTTGTGGGATGAATTTTGGTTTATGTTTGCATATTATTGAATGGGGATTTCTCATGTTCTAATCAAAATAAAGCTTTTGTTTTGTCATTGATTTGCCATCAACAAATGTTTTGGGATAAGTTATGCATTTGTTGAAAGATGATACATCCTCCTATCCGGAAATTAGTGGGTTTACTTATTGAGTTTATAATACACTAAGTTGTTTTTCAGAATTGTAGGTATGAAAGTCTCCTCCTCTGGAGTTGCAGCCTCGCTAGAGGAGTTAGGGATTCCCTAGCCTATATCTTTTTGAGTGATGTAAAGTGGAAGGAAATAGGCCCATAGAGAAGGGCTTGTAAATATACTTATGTAATATAGTTGTACCATGCCTTGTGTAGTGTTTTCTTGACTGCTTGATTGTCGTGTTGTCTGAGAAAAGGTTGTTGTACACGCTTCCGCATGTGCTTAAATTTAAGATTAAAAAGAAATGGGACAGCGGTGCACTTAGGATGTCGCAAAAATAAGCCCCGCTGCTTGAGACTCTAGGGATAGAGTTGGGGTTGTGACAATTATGGTATGTGTTTTTTTTGGAAATTCTACAGCAACACAAGTTTTAAAGCGGTAATTGACTATGACTTTAGGCAACATTTTTTTTTTTTTTTTGGGGGTGGGAAGCGTTCTTTCTACATTGACTTTTGGCAAGTGACTCTGGTAGTATAAGAATAGAAGAGAAAATGGATGGAGTTGTTTGACAAATGATTCAAATCTTCAAATTATTTTCTACAGTTTAGGCAACGTTTAATGGATTATTATTATTATTATTTTTTATATGTTTGGCAACAATCTTTAAATTATTGTCTTACATTGAAAAGGCGTAGGCAATTGAAGGTACTGTGCCTCACTCAGTTACAAGTGTTGCTTATTAAAATGAGAATTGCCTAACGCAGACATAGTATTGCCCTGTATTTCGGCAACGGCGGCATAAGCAACCCTTGGAAAAGTGCTGCCTAAAGGGAATATGCAGCCCATGCAGCGCAATTTTGCAGTAGGCCAGTTATGGGGAATGTTGCTCACTGGCCGGCATGCTTAGTAGGGAATTTGCATGTTCTTGCACCACCTTCCAAGCCATGATCACGTGCTTCTCAGTAACCAGCGTCGCCCCGACGGCAAACCGTAACACGTAAACTCCTCCGACTGTTGTATGACTCATGAAGACCCGATCGGAAGCATTAATAGCGTGAAGCAATTTTGCATTGAGCCTGTTCACCTCGTTTAATTTCCATGCTTCGCCATGTTTGTTTTTGGCCGCATCGCCATCAGACGTGCCAGCGACCGCTGAGGGACGAATCCTGAAACAAACCAACGCAAAGTTTCTCGGGAAAACAACTTCAAATTGGGGATCTTCCTCCATGAGCTCCTCAAAGAGCTTTGCCAATCGGCAATGGTTCCTTATGTGACTCCTCAGGTTCTGCACGCCATGACTCCTGAGTACAAACCACAGCTTCAATGCCCTGAACCTCCTGCTGAGAGAAAGTTGCCAATCTGCGTAGTCAATAACTTGCTTTGACTCAGTTGCCTCATTCTTGAGGTACTCGGGGTCTGTTGATAAGGACTTCACGAGGGCATTTGGGTCTTTTACCCAGAGGCAGCAGCAATCGAGAGGGGTCAGGAACCACTTGTGTGCATTGAAGCTGAATGAATCTGCAAACTCCACCCCATTGATGAATTTCCTGTACTCCGGGCATATACACGAGGCTCCCGCGTACGCTGCATCGACATGGACCCACATGCTGAACTCGCTTGCGACTTTGCATAAGGGCGCCAGCGGGTCAACCGCTGCGGATGAAGTTGTCCCTACCGTGGCGCATAAGTACAACGGAATTAGCCCCGCATCGATATCCAAACGGATTGCCTTCCCTAGCGAGTCCGGGGACAAGCTGAACAAGGTTGACCTCGTCGTCTTTAAGGCCCGGAAGTTCCGCGGGTCTATTCCCACAACCCGGGCAGCTTTCTGGAATGAGCAATTCGTTTGGTCCGACCCGTAGACAACGAGCTTCGCAATGGAATTATGTCCCAACTTCCTCAGGACCCTATCTCTTGCAGCAGTGAGAGTGCAAATGATGGCTTCGTTGGTATTCCCTTCAATGACTCCCCCGCCATTGCCGAAAGGGAGGAATGGCCTTGGCAAGTCCAGCATTTTCCCGAGCCAATCCATGACTAGGCTCTCAAGCTCAGTCGCAGCGGGGGATGAGACCCAATTAAATCCTGCCACGTTGAACCCCGCGCAAAGCATCTCACCAAGGATCGCTGCAGTACTAGTGTTGGTCTGGTAGTAGGCGAAGAAATTGGGGCTCTGCCAATGAGTCAAGCCCGGGAATATGTGCTGGTGCACATCGTCGAGTATGGACTCCATCGGTTCTGCATCCTGCGGGGCAGAACTCGGGAGGCGTTTCGAAAGATACCCGGGCTCGACTTGGCTAAGAACTGGATATTTTTCAATGTTCTCGTAGTACTTGGCTAGGAAGTCAACGACCATGTGTCCTTGACGCCTGAACTCTCCAGGATCGAGAGGGTTCATCGCAATGTTATTGCCAACGACGTTTTCGAGCAGGTGCGGGTAATCGCATTGAAGGCTTTTCGTAATGTAGTTGCAATTGTATCTTGGAGATGGGAGCGAAATGAAGTGGGGTTGTTGCCAATGCTTTTTTTCAGCTAAGTTTGTGATGATCACTTCTTGCATACATGGCTTGATCTATATAGATGGGTGGTCTTAAATAGACTCGTCGAATGGGTAGGGTTGAGTTTGAGTCGGGTCGAAAATGGTTCCATCCAAATAGATCTATTTAATTTGTTTTGACCCATTTTCATGTAATGTTTCATTATGATATGAACCAAGGAAAACGAAAATAGACTTTGTGGCAGATATGCTATCCCACATGCATAGCTCCTTTGGCCTCAGGATCAAGATTGTCTCTTGGAAACCAAGTTCCATTTTGGATTTTGGTTCATATCATAGAAAATTTTATGATAGCAGAGTTTTGATACATAGGTTCCACATTATCACAAGCGCAAAGCATACTACCAAAAAATTAATAAAAACATCCACGGTTACTAAAAAATCATACTAGATAGATAAGAATATGTTTTAAGGATTCATTGTAAACCACACTAACACTTTTTTTAGGGAGGGTTTGGTCTGCTCCAATATTAAACAAAGGATGCCTTTTTATAGGCATTTGGAGAAGAAAAATACAAACAAAATTCTGGGACACTCGCGACTCATGACTTTTCTACTAGTAGCTAACAATTTGAGCTTTTACATTCATGACCGACAGTTTTTTTCGTTTGCCACAATACTATACAGTGCTAAAGGAACTACTATAATAGTGCTACAATAATATCATTTGTTGCTTTAGTAACGCTACACTGATGTTACAGTAACATCATTTATTCAAGCCCTATCTTTTAGCCGACAGTCTACACTGGTCGTGTTAACAAACTGGTTTTTCAAAGTTGTCTTAATCTGAGCTGTCCGAACTATCTCCATCCATTTGCCTTTGGTATTCTCTGCCGACTCTTCCAACTTACAAAATTTCCAAAGATACATTTTCAATAATCTCTTAGGGTTTCCAGCATTTCACAAGCTGATGGCCATTGATCGTGTGAGAATGAATAGCGGGTTATATGAATGTCAAGTTACGGATGCAAAATTACACGTAGAAAAACAGCAGGCATGAATTCAATTGAAAAAAAGAGAGGGTTTTATTGAGATTTACATGCGCGTACAACATGTAGATTCTTTTTATGTAGAAACTGATGGGAAGTGAATGTGACATTAGCGAAACTTGATGGAACATCTATAAAACTCAATGGAACATCTAGCTAGGGCAGAATCCTTCGTTGGAGTGATGGACTACTCCTGTCGAGACCTAGAGTGAGTGCAAGCTGAAACTCACTGTGATCATATGGATCTTGTGATAATGGTCCTTCCAATTGGATCCTATGATGAGGATGGAGTATCTTTGAGGTTGGCAGAGTCCATATCAGCTTACATATCTATGCCATAGTATTGATCAAGCGCTATATCAATTAGTATCTGATATTTTTAATTTGTAGGCTACTCCCAAGAAGTATTGGTAGATCCTGCTAGCCACACTTCTGGTGGTATCACTTGATTATACCGGCGTAAATCCTTTGGTTCTCTCGATATTCCTGAGGGAATGCAGAGATTTTGTAGGGGAGAGTCTAGAAGAGACATTTTGGAATTACTTGGGGTTTGTATGTGGTAACCCCTCAGCTAAGTTTGTGATGATCACTTCTTGCATACACGGCTTGATCTATATAGATGGGTGGTCTTAAATAGACTCATCGAATGGGTAGAGATGGGTTTGAGTCAGGTCGAAAATGGTTCAATCCAAATAGATCTATTTAATTTGTTTTGACCCATTTTCATGTAATGTTTCATTATGATATGAACCAAGGAAAACAAAAATAGACTTTGTGGCAGATATGCTATCCCACATGCATAGCTCTTTTGGCCTCAGGATCAAGACTGTCTCTTAGCAACCAAATTCCATTTCGGATTTTGGTTCATATCATAGAAAATTTTATGATAGCAGAGTTTTGATACATAGGTTCCACATTATAACAAGCGCAAAGCATACTACCAAAATTAATAAAAACATCCGTGGTTACTAAAAAATCATACTAGACAGATAAGAATATGTTTTAAGGATTCATTGTAAACCACACAACACTTTTTTTTAGGGAGGGCTTGGTCTGCTCCAATATTAAACAAAGGATGCCTTTTTATAGGCATTTGGAGAAGAAAAATACAAACAAAATTCTGGGACACTCGCGACTCATGACTTTTCTACTAGTAGCTAACAATTTCAACTTTTACATTCATGACCGACAGTTTTTTTCATTTGCTACAATACTATACAGTGCTAAAGGTACACCTATAATAGTGCTAAAATAATATCATCTGTTGCTTTAGTAACGCTACACTGATGTTACAGTAACATAATTTATTCAAGCCCTATCTATTAGCCGACAGTCTACACTGGTCGTATTAACAAACTGGTTTTTCAAAGTTGTCTTAATCTGAGCTGTCCGAACTATCTCCATCCATTTGCCTTTGGTATTCTCTGCCGACTCTTCCAAATTACAAAATTTCCAAAGATACATTTTCAATAATCTCTTAGGGTTTCAAGCATTTCACAAGCTGACGGCCATTGATCGTGTGAGAATGAATAGCGGGTTATATGAATGTCAAGTTACGGATGAAAATTACACGTAGAAAAACAGCAGGCATGAATTCAATTGAAAAAAAGAGAGGGTTTTATTGAGATTTACATGCGCGTACAACATGTAGATTCTTTTTATGTAGAAACTGATGGGAAGTGAATGTGACATTAGCCAAACTTGATGGAACATCTATAAAACTCAATGGAACATCTAGCTAGGGCAGAATCCTTCGTTGGAGTGATGGACTACTCCTGTCGAGACCTAGAGTGAGTGCAAGCTGAAACTCACTGTGATCATATGGATCTTGTGATAATGGTCCTTCCAATTGGATCCTATGATGAGGATGGAGTATCTTTGAGGTTGGCAGAGTCCATATCAGCTTACATATCTATGCCATAGTATTGATCAAGCGCTATATCAATTAGTATCTGATATTTTTAATTAGTAGGCTACTCCCAAGAAGTATTGGTAGATCCTGCTAGCCACACCTCTGGTGGTATCACTTGATTATACCGGCGTAAATCCTTTGGTTCTCTCGATATTCCTGAGGGAATGCAGAGATTTTGTAGGGGAGAGTCTAGAAGAGACATTTTGGAATTACTTGGGGTTTGTATGTGGTAACCCCTCAGCTAAGTTTGTGATGATCACTTCTTGCATACACGGCTTGATCTATATAGATGGGTGGTCTTAAATAGACTCATCGAATGGGTAGAGTTGGGTTTGAGTCGGGTCGAAAATGGTTCAATCCAAATAGATCTATTTAATTTGTTTTGACCCATTTTCATATAATGTTTCATTACGATATGAACCAAGGAAAACAAAAATAGACTTTGTGGCAGATATGCTATCCCACATGCACAGCTCTTTTGGCCTCAGGATCAAGACTGTCTCTTAGCAACCAAATTCCATTTCGGATTTTGGTTCATATCATAGAAAATTTTATGATAGCAGAGTTTTGATACATAGGTTCCACATTATAACAATCGCAAAGCATACTACCAAAATTAATAAAAACATCCGTGGTTACTAAAAAATCATACTAAACAGATAAGAATATGTTTTAAGGATTCATTGTAAGCCACACAACACTTTTTTTAGGAGGGCTTGGTCTGCTTCAATATTAAACAAAGGATGCCTTTTTATAGGCATTTGAAAAAGAAAAATACAAACAAAATTCTGGGACACTCGCGACTCATGACTTTTCTGCTAGTAGCTAACAATTTCAACTTTTACATTCATGACCGACAGTTTTTTTCATTTGCTAGAGTACTATACAGTGCTAAAGGTACACCTATAATAGTGCAACAATAATATCATTTGTTGCTTTAGTAACGCTACACTGATGTTACAGTAACATCATTTATTCAAGCCCTATCTTTTAGCCGACAGTCCACACTGGTCGTATTAACAAACTGGTTTTTCAAAGTTGTCTTAATCTGAGCTGTCCGAACTATCTCCATCCATTTGCCTTTGGTATTCTCTGCCGACTCTTCCAACTTACAAAATTTCCAAAGATACATTTTCAATAATCTCTTAGGGTTTCAAGCATTTCACAAGCTGACGGCCATTGATCGTGTGAGAATGAATAGCGGGTTATATGAATGTCAAGTTACGGATGAAAAATTACAAGTAGAAAAACAGCAGGCATGAATTCAATTGAAAAAAAAGAGAGGGTTATATTGAGATTTACATGCGCGTACAACATGTAGATTCTTTTTATGTAGAAACTGATGGGAAGTGAATGTGACATTAGCGAAACTTGATGGAACATCTATAAAACTCAATGGAACATCTAGCTAGGGCAGAATCCTTCGTTGGAGTGATGGACTACTCCTGTCGAGACCTAGAGTGAGTGCAAGCTGAAACTCACTGTGATCATATGGATCTTGTGATAATGGTCCTTCCAATTGGATCCTATGATGAGGATGGAGTATCTTTGAGGTTGGCAGAGTCCATATCAGCTTACATATCTATGCCATAGTATTGATCAAGCGCTATATCAATTAGTATCTGATATTTTTAATTAGTAGGCTACTCCCAAGAAGTATTGGTAGATCCTGCTAGCCACACTTCTGGTGGTATCACGTGACTATACCAGCGTAAATCCTTTGGTTCTCTCGATATTCCTGAGGGAATGCAGAGATTTTGTAGGGGAGAGTCTAGAAGAGACATTTTGGAATTACTTGTGGTTTGTATGTGGTAACCCCTCATCTAAGTTTGTGATGATCACTTCTTGCATACACGGCTTGATCTATATAGATGGGTGGTCTTAAATAGACTCATCGAATGGGTAGAGTTGGGTTTGAGTCGGGTCGAAAATGGTTCAATCCAAATAGATCTATTTAATTTGTTTTGACCCATTTTCATATAATGTTTCATTATGATATGAACCAAGGAAAACAAAAATAGACTTTGTGGCAAATATGCTATCCCACATGCATAGCTCTTTTGGCCTCAGGATCAAGACTGTCTCTTAGCAACCAAATTCCATTTCGGATTTTAGTTCATATCATAGAAAATTTTATGATAGCAGAGTTTTGATACATAGGTTCCACATTATAACAAGCGCAAAGCATACTACCAAAATTAATAAAAACATCCATGGTTACTAAAAAATCATACTAAACAGATAAGAATATGTTTTAAGGATTCATTGTAAGCCACACAACACTTTTTTTAGGAGGGCTTGGTCTGCTTCAATATTAAACAAAGGATGCCTTTTTATAGGCATTTGAAAAAGAAAAATACAAACAAAATTCTGGGACACTCGCGACTCATGACTTTTCTGCCAGTAGCTAACAATTTCAACTTTTACATTCATGACCGACAGTTTTTTTCATTTGCTACAATACTATACAGTGCTAAAGGTACACCTATAATAGTGCAACAATAATATCATTTGTTGCTTTAGTAACGCTACACTGATGTTACAGTAACATCATTTATTCAAGCCCTATCTTTTAGCCGACAGTCTACACTGGTCGTATTAACAAACTGGTTTTTCAAAGTTGTCTTAATCTGAGCTGTCCGAACTATCTCCATCCATTTGCCTTTTGTATTCTCTGCCGACTCTTCCAACTTACAAAATTTCCAAAGATACATTTTCAATAATCTCTTAGGGTTTCAAGCATTTCACAAGCTGACGGCCATTGATCGTGTGAGAATGAATAGCGGGTTATATGAATGTCAAGTTACGGATGAAAAATTACAAGTAGAAAAACAGCAGGCATGAATTCAATTGAAAAAAAAGAGAGGGTTTTATTGAGATTTACATGTGCGTACAACATGTAGATTCTTTTTATGTAGAAACTGATGGGAAGTGAATTTGACATTAGCCAAACTTGATGGAACATCTATAAAACTCAATGGAACATCTAGCTAGGGTAGAATCCTTCGTTGGAGTGATGGACTACTCCTGTCGAGACCTAGAGTGAGTGCAAGCTGAAACTCACTGTGATCATATGGATCTTGTGATAATGGTCCTTCCAATTGGATCCTATGATGAGGATGGAGTACCTTTGAGGTTGGCAGAGTCCATATCAGCTTACATATCTATGCCATAGTATTGATCAAGCGCTATATCAATTAGTATATGATATTTTTAATTAGTAGGCTTCTCCCAAGAAGTATTGGTAGATCCTGCTAGCCACACCTCTGGTGGTATCACTTGATTATACCGGCGTAAATCCTTTGGTGCTCTCGATATTCCTAAGGGAATGCAGAGATTTTGCAGGGGAGAGTCTAGAAGAGACATTTTGGAATTACTTGGGGTTTGTATGTGGTTACCCCTCAGCTAAGTTTGTGATGATCACTTCTTGCATACACGGCTTGATCTATATAGATGGGTGGTCTTAAATAGACTCATCGAATGGGTGGGGTTGGGTTTGAGGCGGGTCGAAAATGGTTCAATCCAAATAGATCTATTTAATTTGTTTTGACCCATTTTCATGTAATGTTTCATTATGATATGAACCAAGGAAAACAAAAATAGACTTTGTGGCATATATGCTATCCCATATGCATAGCTCTTTTGGCCTCAGGATCAAGACTGTCTCTTAGCAACCAAATTCCATTTCGGATTTTGGTTCATATCATAAAAAATTTTATGATAGTAGAGTTTTGATACATCAGTTCCACATTATAACAAGCGCAAAGCATACTACCAAAATTAATAAAAACATCCGTGGTTACTAAAAAATCATACTAGACAGATAAGAATATGTTTTAAGGATTCATTGTAAACCACACAACACTTTTTTTAGGGAGGGCTTGGTCTGCTTCAATATTAAACAAAGGATGCCTTTTTATAGGCATTTGGAGAAGAAAAATACAAACAAAATTCTGGGACACTCGCGACTCATGACTTTTCTACTAGTAGCTAACAATTTCAACTTTTACATTCATGACCGACAGTTTTTTTCATTTGCTAGAATACTATACAGTGCTAAAGGAACGACTATAATAGTGCTAAAATAATATCATCTGTTGCTTTAGTAACGCTACACTGATGTTACAGTAACATCATTTATTCAAGCCCTATCTTTTAGCCGACAGTCTACACTGGTCTTATTAACAAACTGGTTTTTCAAAGTTGTCTTAGTCTGAGCTGTCCGAACTATCTCCATCCATTTGCCTGTTGTATTCTCTGCCGAGTCTTCCAACTTACAAAATTTCCAAAGATACATTTTCAATAATCTCTTAGGGTCTCAAGCATTTCCCAAGTTGATGGCCATTGATTGTGTGAGAATGAATAGCGGGTTATATGAATGTCAAGTAAAAAAACAGCAGGCATGAATTCAACTGAAAAAAAGAAAAAAGAAAAAAAGGGTATTACTGAGATTTACATGCGCGTACAACATGTAGATTCTTTTTATGTAGAAACTAATGGGAAGTGAATGTGACATTTGTGACATCCTGAATTTTTTAGTTCTGCTTTCAATTAAATTAATCAAGCCTTTGATCGACACGCCTATAGTGCTGTTCTCAGAGCTGATTACTCCTGAGATAACTAGATTATCTGGAGTAGTCATTAAGGAATTTTAACGCATTAGACTTGAGAATTCGACCAGGAATCGACTACTCGACCATGCTCATCTGTAGAGATCATTACAACACAAATATAAGTCGATTAGAAATCAGAGATAGGTTGGTTTGATAGAAATTCGTGGCTAAACGTGGGTGATTCCACTAAATTACAAAATTATCGTCAACCGGCACTAGACTAATTTTTCTATCGTTTTGGTCCCCTGTGTCCATATTTGAAACCTCGAGATTTTCACGACAACCGAGAGTCGTCAATGTGTCAAAGAGGTTCATTATGGCTCGAAGAAAAGCAACCACGAGTCATTTGCACTAAAAATTTCTAAAAGCTACTTGGTAGCCAAGGTCACACTAAAATCGCGCCAGAGTGAATTTAACTGCGAATTTGAATCCGATTTCAGAAATTGAAAGTTCTGTCATGTCACGAATCATTTTAGGAACGTCGACTCAATCTTCAAGGATTTTTCTGCAAACCGAGTTTTTGGCGGAAAAAGTCGTCATAGGGCCGTTTTCGATTGGAAAAATCAAAGAACCGTTTTTGATTGCGAAATTGGGATGCAAGTGGGATCAATTGGTGAGGAAAATACCAATTTGATCGTTGACTCGATAATGGAATTTATGGGAGCCGAATTGAATTGATTCAAGAAGTATTTGGGTCCAAATTGAGAGAAAACATTGTGAAATTCGTGTGCCCCCATGGACCCAACAATTGGACCACTTCAAGGGCTTCTAGAAGGGGAATTGGTGGCAGGAAATCAAAGGTGGAGGACAGCAAGCATGGTGGAGCCCTCCAAGGGAACAAAGAGATGAGGAAGGGACCATTAGTGGCCCCCTCTAGGCGAAACGGGTCCCCTTCCCTCTCCCCTGCTCCTATCGACGCCACCTTCTTCTCCATTTTAGCAACCAAAACTCCCAGCAAAACCAGAGAAGCCACCGTTTAGTCCCCTTCGTCGTCGCAGCCACTCGCTGAAGCCGGAGCCACCGTCGCGTCGCCACCGCTGCTCGCGTCTTGCCTACACGTCGCCGTGCATCCTTGATCGTTGTCTCGCTCCAACTATGTCCTCAAGCCTTCCTTATGGCCGTCGGAGCTCAGCTCGTCACCGTTCAGCCGCCTCTAACCACCGTGAAGCCCCGCCTCAGTCTGCTTGACCCTATTGCACCGTCGCTGTCCATCCTCACCGCTTCAAGCCGACCGATCCAACCTCTTTAGCCACAGAACAGAAGCCAAACCAGTGGGTCTCAAAGCTGCTGTTAGGCCTGTTTTTGTGGCTTTCCCGACCCCGTTTGGTGGTCCCGCTTTGCAGGTTGTTGAGCCCCTCTGTGTCCCCGTTGTTTTGATCTGACCGGTTCGTCAGTCAAGTGAGTTTAACTCACTAATTCATGCTTAGTAAGTTAATGACATTTAAGGGTTAATTAGTTTAGACTAAGTGTGGATTAGGTGGATAATTAGAATAGATTAGCAATTTAATTAACCATTATTGCATGTTAGGTGGTTAGAGTAGTGTAATTAGAGCCTAGACAAGCTCTAGTATTTATCTAGAGTGGTTCAGAAATTTTCCGAACCCAAATCAGCTTTCAATTAGGCTTTACGGGCCTAAGTTGCTATTTTTGGCATTTAATAATTAATTTTCGTAATTAATTAATTAATTAATTATTTTCCAAAAATTAGACCGAGATAGTCGGTGACCGGAATTTTATGCTAATTGCAATGGTGTGATATGTTTATTTATTTGACTGCTATTTTGTGCAATTTGAGTGTGATTGGTAATTTTGGTAATTAATTAGAAAATACCAAACGTCGGCTTACAACGCTAAAAATGAAATTGTGGACTGTTGAAATTAGTGGGATTTTCAATTGAGAAAATATTATATTTTGGTTAAGGCCGACCGTGTATCTACACATGAGTATTTTTATCGAATATGATAACAATGACAAAAATGATAAATGGTCAGAATGGTATACTATGTCAACCCAAGGGCTCTAATATGTCAGCTTAGAGCAAGCAGTATACTATTTATCAGCTTAGAGCGAGCTATGTTATTGATCAGCTTAGAGTGAGCATTATCAGTATACTATATCAGCCTATGGGCGATATGTTAGCTTAGAGCGAGCAGTATACTATTTATTAGCGTAGTGCGAGCTATACTATTTATTATCAGGTTAGAGTGAGTAGTCTTGTTTATGAATCGGACTTTATAGATAGTATCAACTTCTTGATGTACTCTTCGAATTTCTTCCAAACGTGTGTCCAATGATGGAAATTTTTTTAGATATAATGAAAATAATAATAATTGTTTGAAATAAATTTAAAAGATTAGAAAATAAAGTCAATCGTCTAATAAGGGTGTGTGTGCAAAACGGACCGCTTGAATTAGGAACCGCTCGGATCATACCAAGTTGGTCGGTTCGGTTTGGTTCTTGTGAGTATTGATTTGGTTCCTAATTCCTAACAGTGAAATCGGTATCCAGGTGATCTAATTTTTGGTTCCAAGGGAGAATCGAAGTAGACCGACTACATATACCTTTTTTGTAATTATTTCTTAAAAAAAATTAATAAAATGTAAACTAAACACTATGTCGTTCATTGGTACCATAAGCTATGGCACAATAACTCTTCACTTATTGTCGCTTCTGTCATCTTAAGATTGGTCACTCTCTCTTGTTGTGCATCGCTACTCTTTAGTAGGAAAAATAAAGTAGTTGGTTCCATTGGACTGGAACGAAATCGATTGTGGTCCGAATCGGTTCCCGACCCTAGGACCATCCTCGGTCCCCAAAATTGGCAGCTGGTCCAATTCTTGATTTCACCTTGAAACCGGACCGAACTAGGAACCGATCACCCCTATCGTCTCAGACGTGCAAGCACTGTCCTTAAGAATAATTCCGCTTTTCGCAATATAAAATTTATGTATAACCCAGTAATGAAAGAAAAAAATACATAACGAGATAGGAAAAGAGAAAAGGATATTCTAATTTTGATATATCAATATCACTTTCATAACAATTTATAGGTAAAGAAAAAGAAAGCCATTAAGAAATAATTATAAATAAATTGGTAATTATTAAAGAAGATGACCGTTGTATAGCCATTATAAGATAAAAGCCGTTATATGGCCATTATAAAAATGTTATAAAATTGTTATAGGTTAATGATGGACAAAAATGGTTACAAATTGATGACGGTAAAAATCGTTACAAGAGTAATAGCTTTTGAAATTTTCAAAACTATAGAAATGTCCAACATCCTATGTTTTGAATATTCATCAAGCTCTCTAGTATTTGTGTAGATTCATTGACAATATTACAGGACTATCATTCTTCTCTTGGACTTTCTTATATATGTTGGAAGACAATAGTGTATTGTCTACAGTATATGTTGGCAAATGATAGTTGATTACAATTCTCTTGGATGGCTTAATTCTCCAAAAAAAAAAAAAAACTCAAAACTATAAGTTTCGGCTCAAATCTTGTCGACACCTAATTTTTAGCTGACTCATCAACAATGGTAGAAAACTCGAGATTAGAATTTCCAATCTCGATGGAACCTAATTCTCGAACAAAAAGTGTTGCTTTTCATTTTGGTTTGTTGGCCTAGCGCCTGTAGATAATTTCCTAAACGTTTCGCACAAAAACCCAAAATGTGGCTTTTAGGACAAAAAGATTCATTTTGATCTTAATTTAACTTTAGAAACAAAAATTTTGGAAAAATTTAAAGTTTTGATCACAAAATCAATCTCCTAGTGAAAAGTCAAATGGGATTTGACTTTTGGTTAAATCTTTAATAAAAAAAAATTGGAAAATGAAAAAAGCTCAAAATCACCTTATTTTAGCTTCAATTTCATTTTGGTATTAAAAATTTATTGATAATCAATTAAGAACCTATCTTTCCCCAATTTGCGGCATTAAGCTAAACATCGGCCAAAAATAAAATTATTTTCATTTTGTTCGTAGTTTAGCATAGCTCCTTCTATGACATTTGATCTGGAGGTCATCATATGACCACTCGTTTGACCAATTTCGCGATTCGACATTCTAAGATGAAAACCCCCAATTTTAGCCCTAATTAGGGGTTTGAGTTGATTCTTTGCAATTAGTGTACGGACATTGCCGTTAGACTCACTTTCTTGAGATAAGTATGAATGTGAGTTAAATTTTTGGAAATTCACTTCTAAACTTTTCAATTTGAGGGATTTAGCTTACTCGAACCTAAGAAAACTAAGCAAACAAACTTTGATTAACGAAATTCAAGTTAACACATTTGAGACTAAGGTTTAATTTCAAGTATTGAGGTCCAATTTCATCATTAGTCCTCGATTTAATTTTAGCAAAAAAGTCATGCTATCTTTTCAATGTCAATTTGGATGTAATAGGCCTTAATGAACATGGGCAATTGAACTAATTAGTGTCCTATGACATCAATTATATACAATTCCCATCAATTTGTATTTGAAGGTGGGTAATTGTGCGAATTAATCTTTTCGACACTCTATTTGAGCAAAGATTTATTTCAATTAGGTCCCCACGACCTAATTGCATACAAAATAACCAAAGGGGGCTAAAAAATTTCATATCTACTCTCTCTCTCTCGGCGCCGACCTCCTCCACCACTGTACACCACCTCTCACCGCCTCTCACCGCCTCCCTCTAGTAGCCCATTGATGCACCGACCACCATCTCAGAGCCCCCTTGTCGGTTGCACGAACCACCGGCAGTTCCCTTCACCGGATGGCACCAACCTGGTGCCTTCTCTACTTGGGCTTCAACACTAGCATGTAAGCAGATGATCCTGCACTGTGATTTCAACTGCCGCATCGATGGTCCGGCGGCATCCTCCTCCGTCCGTGAGCTCGTGACATCTCTTGTTGGCCTCCTTCTGATCTCATGATGACCAATGATTGCCCAGAACTTCCTTGATTGAGCTTTAAGTTGAGGAGTCACAAGGTAACCCTCGAAACTTTGAATTTGATAAAGCGATAATGTGTTAGATGATTGGGGCTAGGATTCAAATCCTAGGTGTTCTATATGCTTAGAATGATAGGTTCAATATGTTGAGTTGAATGATGGATGATCAATGGATTGATTGTGTTTGAACGTGATTTACGGAAATTCGTATGTCTCTGGAACTGACCTTATGTTAGGGCGAGTTTGAGGTCTTAGACCTCGAAATCTGGATTCGATGTGCAGACATTCTATCTATGTTCGATTACCTTTGATTTGATATATTATGGGCTCCAAATGGACGTCGTTTGCTAGCTCAAACTTGCTTCGAAAGTTAGGGTACTGATATGGGAATTTGGTAAGAATATGTTGCAGAACACTTGTTTGAGCGATGATTGTTGTTTACTGATTTTTTTTAATAGAATTTTGTGTTGAGATTTTTAAGTTGATGCTTCATGAAAGTTGCTTAAATCATGTATCTTTAACATGCAATTTTTCCAGAATTTTTGAAGGCTATTTGGATAGGTCGATCATCAATAGACCATCCTTGGTTATTCTAATCCTAACCTCAGTGGAGGTGCCTTGTACAAAAGATCCTTTGATAGTCTTGGCAAAGTGTGTGGACGCCAAAGAGGCCAATCAATTGATGAAGGAAATACATGAAGGAGAGTATGGTCTCCACATGAATGGACATCTCTTAGCCCGAAAGATTGTGCAGCTAGGTTACTAGTTAACCATGGAAGCCAACACACTTAACACGTGCGTTGTTGTCACCAATGTCAAATTTATGGAGATAATATTAATGCTCCTTCTGATGAACTACATCAGGTGTTCGAGACATGGTCTTTCTTAATGTGAGGCATTAATTAATCCGAAAGTGTCGAATGGACACTGTTTCATATTGGTGGCTATCGACTATTTCATAAGGTGGATTGAAGCCAACTTATATGCCCACATTACTACAAAAAGTATGATGAAATGTATCCGTCATGACATTATCGCCCGATATAGAGTTCATGATACAGTCATCACTAACAATGGATCAAACCTAAATAACAAAGAAGTGGATGGATTACTCAAGGAGTTCTATATTCGTTACTCTTCTTACTGTCCATAAATGAATGGAGCCGTGGAATGGGCAACCAGGAATATCAAAAAAATTCTCTCTAAGATTGCTAAGAATTACCATGATCGATTACCATATGCACTAATGGCATACCAAACTTCTATTCGCACTTCAAACAGGGCAACTTCATTCTCATTGGTTTATGGAATGGAAGCTATTTTACCTATGGAAGTGGAAATTCTTTCACTAAGGGTACTCTCTCAAGTAAAACTCTCTGAAGCTAAGTGGGTTAGCAATGATATGAGCAATTGAACATAATTGATGAAAATAGGCTGAAGGTCTTGTGTCATGAACAAAGCTACCAAAAGCAAGTAACTAAGTCATTCAATCGCAAAATTCGACCAAGACATTTCGAGATTGAAGACCTTGTACTTTGAAAGGTTCTACCTATCATATTGGATCCTTAAGGAAAGTTCACTTTGAACTACGAAGGACCATACGTTGTCAAGAAAGTGCTGCTTGGCAGAGCCTTAATTCTTGTAAAATTGAATGGCAGAGAATTACCAAAGCTTGTAAATGTTGATGCTGTTAAGAAAAATTTCCCTTGAATAAAGTGACAGGCCTCTAAGCCGCTCTTTGGATTGAATCCAAGCCACTTTAGGATATTTGCATCATGCATCTTATGCATACATTGCATACCTGCATCTATGTTCATTTGCAGGTACTGAACAATTTTTCGAGAGGAGCAACATCGACCTTTAAAGGAATCAACCTCAAAAAGGGAAGCAAACTTGAGAGATTGCTAAATATTTCTTGCTCTTAGGAATAATCTCGCCATTTGAAAAAACCAAAACAACAAATCTTTCTCAATACCGAGTGTTGTCAAAAATGGGTCTTCAAATGAGTCTTTTGTCAAAAGTCCGTTTTGAAATCTCCCTAATGGAGTTAAAAGACTAATGTCTTTCAAAATCTTAAATGGAATTCGACATGCCTTGGTACTTATATCTTGCGTCAAAATTTCCTACTGAAGGAAATTTGATCAAATGATTTTCAAACATGAAAAATGGTGTTTAGTCATGCCAAGTAGGAATACCTTAGATGACAAAAGGCAAACCTAGACTAAACACGTCCCTATGCATTTTGAGAGTCAAGTAAAAGATAACCATGTCCTAGGACATAGGTTTCATTCGCAATGAATACATGGATTGAAAGGATAAAAGGCACTTCTTTTTCAATCTTAAACACTAATTATATTTCTTGCAAGCCACTTTGAGTCAAATAGGGAGACTTTTCAAAATACTCCTATCAAGAGCAACCCCATAATGTGGCAAAATAGGAGGTTTTGGTTGAAAACACGGAACAAAAGATGAAGAAAGATTTAATTGCCTTTATTTGCATCGATCTTCTTGTGATAGCTTCAAGTGAACTCTTGTGAAAGCTTGAGATATCCCAAATTGAGGAAGAACATTCATTTCACAATCCCACACACAATTATCCGTTACTTAACCAATTTGAGCATAATGCAATCATTTCTCAACTCGAGTGATGATCCTTTCCCCACACTGGGGCAATTTATGTGACTTACCAATGAAACAAAATTGCCGGTAATGTGTAATCATCTCAAGAGTCTTAGATACTCAAAAGAGAGAAAAATTAAAAAGTACGTGAAAAAGTAGTGTGTGTAGTAAAAGCAAGGCCAATACCTGTGGAAAAGCAAGAAAAGCATGCGTTGTAAAAACATTCATTCGTAGATGGAGAAAGTTTGATCTCACCCGACGATAGACCTTATTAGCCTATTTTCAAAATAGTTGATCAAAAGAATGTCAAGATAGAATAAATTTCAAGAGTCAAATCAATATAAAATTGTGTGATGGTAAGAATACCAAAATGATCACCAACTCTGTAAACCCCTTTCATTAAAATATTTCAAGCCTTTGAGCCTCACCTTAAACTGGCATTACAACCCATATCCAAAGTCTCTTATGATTGGGATAGTTTGAGTGGAGATGAGAATTTCACAAAAAAGCTACCGCTAGAAGAAGTGAGAGCAATTCTATTTTGTCTTATCTTCAAGATTATTAACGTGTAAAATGGACAAAGATAATATGAATATTATTTTCTTGGCCTCAAAGCAACAATCCTTTGTGTAAACCCATAACCAACCCTACATTATGGCCCTTTTAAAAGCTTGGATTAATCAAATTGTATTCATTGGGAATGTTTTTGAAAGCCTCTAACATAGTTATGAGAGACACCCCTGATGAATGAAAGATAAAGTTTCCCACATTGATGGATGGGAATTGAAGCCTTTTATGAGAACCATTGTAAGAAGACCCTTTTAATTACGGCCCTTCTTGACATGTTGAACAAATTCTTTGCGAGTTGAATTGAAAATTATTTTGTCAAAATTCTTTCTTTAAGGGATTTGATAACTGATGGTATTTACCAAGAGATGCTCGAATGACATTCAAGGTCCCAGTCAAAATTCCCTTAGATTAGCTTTGTGCTATCTTAGGAGTCTTTTTCAAATCATCCTTAAACTTCATCCTTGGTTTGTGGTCATCCTTAAACCATGTCTAAGGTTTCTAATCAACCTTAAATCTCATCTCTAGTTCGTGGTCAACTTAAACCCCGTCTTAAGTTCGTGGTCAACCATAAACTTCACCCTCGGGTCCAGGTTAACGTTAAACCTCATCTTCGGTTAGTGGTCATCTTTAAATCTCGTACTGGGTTCTTGGTCATCCTTAAACTTTGTCTTAGGTTCTTGTCACCCTTAAATCATAGTGTAACAACCCAACCTCCATCTCTAGAGTCTTGAGCAGTAGGGTTTATTTTTGCGACGTCCCAGGCTCGTTGTTATCTCGATTCTTTTCATCTTGCTAATAAACACATGTGGAAGAGTGAACAAACGTACTCGCTAGACTAACAACAGCTAGAAGACTAAGACATACATCACACAGAGCACATTATATTATAACAATACATTTACAAGCATTTTTTCTATGGGCTTTTTTTCCATTTTACATCACACTACAAGTATCCACGTAGGCTAAGGGAATTCCTATCTCCTCTAGTGTGACCGCAGCTCCCAAAACTGACGTGAGACTTACATGCCTACAAGTCTGAAAAATGAGAGAGTGAGTTGGGGGACTTGTAAATAAAACTCCTAATTCTCTATTAGGAGGACATCTTATCCTTAAATCTAACAGGTACAATACTCATAATATAATATCAATGGTAGATCAATGATAAGCCCATTGCTATATCTTGCCTATCTACATGTGATCCACTTTCAACTTACTAAACAACCTATTTCACCAAATAATTTTATCAAACAAAACATAGTAATATGCACAATAATTTCATTAACCGTATCAAATGGTTTTTCCCATACTTTCAAGGGCTTCTAGCTTCAATCCGGCACTTGAACTTGGGTCAGGCATCCTATATATTCAAGGCTTCCTAGCTCAACTAGGGTATCCGACCATCAAGCCAAATATCCCATACTTTTAGGGGCTTCCCATACTTTCAGGGACTTCTCAGCTCAATCAGGGCATCTAGTATCAAGCCAAGCATCCTATAATTTCAGGGTCTTTCTAACTTGGCTAGGGCATCTCAGCTCAACTAAGATTTCTCGGGGCTAGCTTCTTGAGACTTTTGGGTTCAAGACTCAAGCATCTTGACTCAATCAAGGCATTTCATTTCATGAACGAGGCATCGCCGCCAACGCTATGTGACAACAAACGCTTTTTCCTCTTTAAGTACACATATAAATGCATTACACAAGCCGATTCTTATCTTTTCTTTTTAGTCGACTCATACATGGCCTAAAGGTATGCTCATTCACAAGTGTGTACCATGAATCCTAATATTGCAATATATAACATGTCGGGAACAATTCTTGATTTGTGACTTGAACCAAATATTTAGCGTCAATCCCCGCACCAGACAAGGCTCGAAAACAGCACGCTTTAATGCTGATCCACAGCCTTGCGGCCTTGGGCAACCTTGCTTCTCATTGAACTTATCCCAACCGAACATTGGCCTCATCCCCAGTGTGAATAACTCAAGCACACATTCAAGCATAAATATGAGCAAACCATATCTTTCATCCTACCCACAGCTTGAATTGGTGAGCACCTAACTAGACTCAATAATAGAGTCTACTGCCTTAAAGGAGAAATAAGGATCTTACTTACCTGGATGAATCTCGAGAAAGTAAAGGCAAGCGGCTTGGAGAGGGGTAGCGGTGCAAGGCCGATAGAAAAAGAAGAATGGTGTGTAAATGACAAGAAAAAAAGAGGGCTCAAGGTGATAATGGGTGTGGTGGTTCTCTTATTTATAGACTCAAATCTTATCATTACCTTTCTAAGTGGTCTAATGAATATCCTTGGAGTGGCAAGCCTAGAATGAGGAGGTGGCTAGTCTATTCTAGAAGAGATGGCATGTTTAAGGCCGTAGGAGAACACTTGCCATCTTCTTATTGGAGCACCTATTCCATGCCATCATGACTTAGCTTACTTATTCTCCAAGGTGAATTTAAGTGTAATGATGAACAAATCTTTAAAGGGATACCTAAGCTAGTGACTAAGTTTCTTACATTTAATGCATAGATTTTATATAATCATTAGGCTAAATATTCTTCATATGTCCTTAAAAAAACTTACTCCTCATCTTGTCTTCCTCTAGAATCTTCCATGGGACACCTAAGCTTATGAGTCACCATTGTCTTCATTACTTGGCCAACTTGCTTTACAAGCAAGATTTTAGGTGTAATGATGACCAAATCTTTAGAGGCCACCTAAGTTTATGACTCACCATCTTCATTAATGGGTTAGGTTGGGCAATCATGAGTTTTGGATATTTACCACATGCTTAAATTCAAGAACTTACTCCCCAAGCACTCTAAAATCTTCTATTATATCTTCTCTTGGTTCGTCCACATAAGTACTTGATTCATTATTGAAGAACATATCATTATAAATAGGTAGCACTCTAATAAGGATAAGGGGCACCTAAGCCATAGGATAACAATAATTGCCTATGGTGTCTCATTCTTATTTGTAGATTTGTTGTGAAACCTTTACTTAATCCCTAAGGGGAATCTTTAGTAATCATTACCAAATCAAGAAATATCCATTTAAAGTGATGAGTCATCGTCCTTCATAAATGACCTAGGGTATTTTAGAAGGTTATCTTTTGTCAATTTCCAAAGAATATGTCAAACATGGGAAATAGGCCATTGGAAGTGCAACCATAACTCAACAATGGCTTTTTGTGTACATTCTCTATTGAACATTTTGACACACTCGAGATTCTTGGCAAAACCACCCTCGGTGTGGTTGTCGTAGGCAAAATTTGCCTTCTTGGCTAGGTCGATGGCCTAGGGCATGGGCTCAATGACCAAGCCTTGGCCTACTAGTCGGAACAAAAAGAAGAGTTAAAATCGATAATGTTACAACTCTCCTCCTAAATAAAATTTCGTCCTCAAAATTTTAAAACGTACCTAATTCTTGGAATAGGTATAGGTACTTGCACTTCATGGCCTCTTCCCTTTCCCTTGTTGCTTCCTCCATTCCACAGTGTCCTCATAGGACCTTTACTAAGGGAATGGCCTTACTTCTTATCACTTGCTTTCTTCTATCCATGGTTCGCACCAACTCTTCAACATACGGCCCTCAGTCATCTACTTCGATCTCATCAAAGTTCAACACATATGTTGGATCTGGTTCATATTTTCTTAACATAGATACATTAAAAACATCATATAATTGAGCAAGTTTCGGTGGCAGCGCCAGTCGATAGGCCAAATTCCCAATCTTTTCTAGGATTTCAAACGGTCATAGGTACTTAGGATTTAGTTTTCCCTTTCCTTTAAGTGGGACACACCCTTCAGGGGTGGTACCTTGAGGAAAACATGATCACCTACCTAAAACACTAGAGGTTTTCGTTGTGTATATTTATAATTTTTCTGCCTACTTTAGGTAGTCCTAATGCCTATTTCTACTTACCGGCAAGGCATCGATCATAAGTAGGGCTAGCTCTATACTAGTGACCTTCCTTTCCCCAACTTCGTCCGAATAGACTAAAGTTTTGCAAGCTTAACCGTATGATGCCTCAAACGGAGTCATGCCAATGCTTTGCTGGTAATTGTTGTTATAGGCGAATTCAACGAGATATAAGTGCTCGTCCCAACTTCCCTTGAAATCAATAGCACAAGCTCTTAACATATCTTGCAATGTCTAGATGGTCCTCTCTATTTGTCCATTTGTCTATTGTAACACCTAAATTATCTATAGCACTTCTGACTTGATCACAGTTCCGTTGCGCCACTCTAATTTATCTTCCACCATTTCTAAATAATCTTGGCAGCCATCATTAAAGAGTTGGGCTTTCTGTAATATCCATAATGGCTTGTTCATTTTATGGTCTTGAAATTTCTCATTTCTTCCTGAGTGAGCGCATATACTCCTTTTTGGGCTGGAGGACAATTATCTTGTGGTGGGACTCCATTTTATAATGTCGTCCATGGCTGCTATAGCGGCGTCATTTGTCATTGTGGACAATCTCTTATCATGTAGCTTTGTTGACCATAGCCATAACAAGCTCCTATTCAAGCCACATAGGGAGCATTGCCATGCCGCTTCCTGCAACTATGGCATATCTCATCCGGAGTGGAAATCAGTCTTACTTTCTTATTCTTCTTGTAGGGATGCTATTCTTCTTGTATCATTCTCTTGTCACAATGCTGATTAACTTGAGAGGTTGAAGGACAAGACATTCCTTGGTAAGTTTCCGTGGTAGCTCGCTCCAACAAATCTTTCTCTGCTAGCTAGGCTTGTTCATATAGCTCATTGTAGTCTTTGAGGTTTAGCAGCACTAATTGGCTTCAAATGTCCGACTTCAGGCCATGTCGGAATTTTTTCGCCCTCTTCACCAGATCTTCCATTAGTCTAGGAGTGCACCTTGACAACTTGGCAAATTTTACCTCATATTGATCGACCGTCATGTTTCGTTGCTGGAGTTGTAGAAACTTTGCAATCTTCTTGTCTCGGGTGCACTCGAAAATATATTTTTCATTGAAAGCTTGGATGAAGGCATCCTAAGTTTATGGTAGTATCTTCACGAAATATTCTTTCTATTGCATCCCACCAATGATTGGCATTACCCCATAACGAGTATACTGTGAATGTCAATTTATGTTCGTCCGAGCACCTCAAGAGTGCCAGTATTTTTTCTATTTCTTTGATCCAAGATTTAGCTTCTTTGGGATTTCTCATCCCGACAAATCTTGGTTGCCGTAACTTCAAGAATTGCTCAACCAGTCCTTGCATAGGAAGATCACCATCGCTATTTCCATTACCAGGCACAGAGACATTGACGGAAGTAGAGGCTAATTGCTATTGAGCATGCTGCTCCATCAAGCTTCCAATGGTCGTTAATGCTTGCAAAATTCCATCTAGTCGGGAAACCTCTTTCGACTTTCCTTTCAAAGCCACCCGATCTCAAGCATTCATGTTGTCTACTAAAAGGACAATTTTAGGAACTCTAGAAAAAATTTTCCACATCATAATCAAATGTTAGTAGTCATGAGCTCCTACCACACAAGAACCCAATCAAGTAAATAATCATATGCATTTGGTGTTTTCCTAACTAATTATCCCATAAACTCCCAACACACCTTATCACTTCAAGTATTAACTCCACTCTAATACCAAAAATTGTAACAACCTTAACTCCATGCACAAGATCTTGAGCAGCGGGGGTTATTTTCACGACTTCTTAGGTTCGTCGCCGTCTTGATTCTTTTCATCTTGTTAATAAATACATGCAGAAGTGTGAACAAACAAACTCCCTAGACAAATAACAGCTAGAAGACTACGACATACATAACACATAATACATTACTTTATATTACAACAACACATTTACAAGCTCTTTCTCTACGGGCCTTCTTTCCTTTTTATATCACACTACAAGTATCCACGTAAGCCAGGGGAATTCTTATTTCCTCTAGCGTGACTGTAGCTCCCAAAACTAATATGAGACTTACATGCCTATAAGTCTAAAAAATAAGGAAGTGAGTCGGATGTGACAAGCCTGAATTTTCAATTTTGTTTTCCATTGAATAAATTGGGCATTTCATCGACACGCCTATAGTGCTATTCTCTGAGTTGATCACTCTTGAGATAACTAGACTATCTGGGGAAGTCATTAAGAGATTTTAATGCAATAGACTCGAGAATTCGACTAGGAATCGACTACTCAACCGTGCTCATCTACAGAGGTAATTACGGCACAGTAAGATCGACTAAAGATCAGAGATAGGTCAGTTCGACTGAGATGTGAGGCTAAACGTGGGTGATTCCACCAAATTGCAGAATTCCCATCGATCGGCACTAGACTGATTTTTCTGTCGTTTTGGTACCCTGTGTCCGTATTTGAAATCTCGAGATTTTCACGACCACCGAGAGTTGCCAATGTGTCGAAGAGGTTCATTGTGGCTCAAAGAAAATCGACCACGAGTCATTTGCACAAAAAATTTCTGAAAGCTACCCGGTAGAGTAGGTCACGCTAAAATCGCGCCAGATCGAAATTAACCGCGAATTTGAATCTGATTTCAGAAATTGAAAGTTCTGTCATGTCACAAGTCATTTTAGGAACGTCGACTCAATCTTCAAAGATTTTTCTACAAACCAAGATTTTGGCGGAAAAAGTCGATATAAGGCCGTTTTCAACCGGAAAATTCAAATGACTGTTTTTGATCGCGCAATTGGGTTGCAAGTTGGTTCTACTGGTGAGGAAAAATGCCAATTTGATCAAGGGTATGATGGTGGAATTTATAGAGGCCGAATTGAATTGATTCAAGTGGAATATTGGTCCAATTTGAGGGAAATACTTCTAAAATTCGTATGCCCCATGGTCCATGACATTTTAGACCTCTTCCTAGGCTTCCTAAGCAAGCTAAGGGGCTAGAATGTGTGCTGAGAAGTCTGCAGATAGTGGAACCTCTTCAAGGGGACCAAAGGATGAGGATAGAGCAAGAGGGCCCCCCCACCAGCTAGTTGTCTCCTTCCTCCCTTCCCTTGGTCGGTTTCTCCATTTTTCTAGAGCAGAAGAACTTCAAATTTCTAGAACACCGAGCCTCCCTCCTCCCCTAGCGGTCGAGCAACCCACCAAGCCACCTGGAAGCCCCCGCGTTGCCGTCGCTGCTAGCCATAGTCACGCTCGAGCCTCGTTGGTCGCCGTCCCGATTCCGTCTACCCAGGCATTTGTGCGACGTTGTCCCCGTCCCTACTCGCTACCTCACACCTGTACATGCGCCATCCGGTCGCCATTCACCATCGCCGAGCTTCGAAGCTACTCGCTTGGCCGCTGCAGCCTTCCGCCTTCCACCCGTGCCCGTTTCAGCCTCAACTAGCCACCGTCTGGCCTTGTGTGACATCCCAAATTTTCAACCCTATCTTCTACTGAATGAATTGGGCATTTCATTGACGTGTCTATAAGGTTATTCTCAGAGCCGATCACTCTCGAGATAACTAGACTATCTGGGGAAATTATTAAGAAATTTTAAGGCAATAGACTTGAGAATTTAACAAGAAATCGGCTTCTCGACCGTGTCCATCTTTAGAGGTCATTACGGCACAGTTAAAAATCGATTTGAAATCAGAGATAGACTGGATCGACAGTGATGTGTGGCTAATCGTGGGTGACACCACTAAATTAGAAAATTCATGTTGACCAGCACTAGACTGATTTTCTTATTGTTTTGGTACCTTGTGTCCGTATTTGGATCCTCGGGATTTTCATGACAATCGAGAGTCACCAATGAGTCAAGTGGGTTCATAGTGGCTCGAAGAAAATCGACCACAAGTCAATTGCACTTAAAAATATTTGAAAGTTACCCGGTAGCCTAGGTCACGCTAAAAACGCGTCGAATAAAAATTAACCGCCAATTCGAGTCCGATTTCAGAAATTGAAGATTCTGTCATGTCACAATAAATTCTAGGAGCGTTGACTCAGTCTCAGAAATTTTTTCTGACACCCGACACTTTTTGGGAAAAAGTCGTTGCCGAGTCGTTTCTATGCAAAAAAAGCCAGTGATTATTTTTGATAGCAAAATTGGGAAGCAAGATGGATATATGGGTGAGGAAAAATATCGAGATGGTTGATGGATGATTGATTGATTTTATGGAGGCCAATTGAGATAGAATTGAAGTGGATCAAGCCACCAATTGAAGACAATTCTTGCAAAATTCGTAACCCTCCCTTCCCCCTAGCCAAATGGACCAAAAATGAAGTCATGAGAGGTGTTGATGTGGATCAATGGAGGCCAAGGGATCTTACTTGGCCTATGATGAATCTTGGAGAGCAAGATTGGAAAATATCAAGCCAAGGCCCCACCTCAACTCTATCTCATCTCTCTTATCTCTTCCCTCACCTCTATCCTCTCCATCTCTCTCACCTCTCTACCATCCAAGACCCTTATCTCTTCATTTTCAAAGCCCTCAAGCCAACAAGAAGACTAGCGAAGGAGCCGCAGCCGTCGCACGCCTCCACCCGCACCACCGCCGGTTTCTCCTCCACCGACCCTTTGTCAAAGATTCGAGTCAAAAGTGGTCTTCCCGGATGAACCAGCGAACGAGCCACATATCGCCGTGAAGAGGACATCCATAACGTTCCAACAATACAAAAATCACCCCGAACGGAGCCGCCGTTCGTCCTGCACGGTCGCTGGAATCCGCCGCTCGCCGGACCGTCTGGAACCACCTGGTTCCGCCTGTTTCGCGGTTTTCAGCCATTTTCTCCCCATTTCTACCCTACCTCCGCCCATACCAACCTCCAATATGATTTCCTTGACCCAGGAGCCACCGGTTGCCAACCACCCGCTCGCCGGAGCTCCGAGCGCTCGTTTTCGCCGTTGAAGTTGCTTTGGTTTCTTCTCTGCAGTTCAGCCCAGATCGTCAGAAGCGAAGACAGCAAGGTTTTGGAGACTTCATGGCCCGTTTTCAAGCCCTTCTTGGCCTCCGTTGGTGTCGCCGCTTCGGGGTTTATCGACCGCCTTGGCGTCGTGGTCATCGTGAACTCACCGGCTCGCAAAACCGGTGAGTTTATCCTCTAAACCTTGCTTAGTAAGTTAATCATGCTTAAGGGGTTTTTAGATTAGTCTAATTAGGCTTAGGTGGTTAGATTAGATTATTTTAATGTAAATTAGATTAGTTGTATGATTAGTTTAATGGGTGTTTAATTAGGGCTAATTGTATGTTTAAATTAGATAGTTTAAGCCCTAATTAATTATTTTTAATTAATTAATTATTTAGAATTTATAAATATTTTTATTAAATTATATTATTATAATATAATATTTCATTATTTAATTTCGGAATTAAATTTAATTATTTAATAATTTTGAAAATTTTGCCGGGATGGCCTTGGTCGTTAGAATTTCGCACCGATCGCAAAGGTGCGATCGGTTGTATCAATTGTATGCGTAATTGCGAAATTGAGTGAAATGATGATTGTGGTTAATAATTCCAAAAGTGTGGAATTGAGTGAAATTGGAGAAGTTTTGATATTTAACTTGAAAATACCCTGTTGGCTTTTGGCATCGTAATTGGTTTGTAGGACCAGCTTTGAATCGTTGGATGTTATTGGATTGTATATCCAGTTCTATGGTTTAAATATATGTACAGCTTTGGCGAGCAATTGGTTTATATACGGGTCAGCTTGTGTGAGCACTGTATGTCAGCTTGTGAGAGCAATGATCGTTTATCGCCTTGTGAGAGCAACGATCCATATATCGCCTTGTGTGAGTACCGTATGTCGGCCTTGAGAGTAATGATCGTTTATCGCTTGTGAGAGCAACGATCCATATATCGGCTTGTGCGAGCTATCATCTATGTATATATCGCTTGTGCGAGCTACCATCTATATCAGCTTGTGAGAGCATTGCATCCATTTCAGCTTGTGTGAGCCATGATTGTATTAATGGATGAATAGATGGTATGAATGGATAGACGTATGAATTGTACTGACGTGTAGGAATGGACTGAGATGAGGTAAGTCCTCAATCCTCTTTGTGTGACTAGAGCGCCTTGGGGCTTATATTCTTCCTAATTGAGTTTTAGAGGGTAGGACTCGCTGAGACATTGTCTCACCCCGTTGTGGGATAACAATTTCAGGTCCCTAGATGGCGGATCCTCTAGAGCTTTTTGGTAGACCAACAGGGTCGCCGAGAGGATTTTTGACTTCGCGATCCCGACTCAAGAGCCGGCGAATGGACCTATCCGGGCGATCTTAGGACAGCTTAGTTTTTTAGGACTAATCTTTTGTAGATCTTTTTGTTAATAGCCTAGTCCTCGAATCGAACCGGTTTGACATGTATAAAGGTGTGTGGTTTGAATTTGAAAATGTGATCCTGCTTTTCTATCCCAATTGAGTTTTGTCTGGGGATTATTTATCCGCTTCCGCATGTGCAATTAAATGAATGGGTCGGCGACGTGTCCTGGGAAGTCGCATTTCTATCGACCACAGTGGGATGTGTGCGTGCTCGAGGTTCGGGCCGTGACACCTTGTTTGGCCCAGCCATAGGAACCGAAGCCCATGGGTCTCACCAGCACTGTTTGGCCCGTTTTTGTGGCCTTCCAGATCTCGAAAGGCGCACCCATTTCAAAGTTTGTGGACCGTCTCCGCCTCACCATTGTTTTGGTCCAAATGGATCGTTAATCAAGTGAGTTTAACTCATTAATCCATGTTTAGTAAGTTAATGATGTTTAATGGTTGATTAGTTTAGACTAAGTATGGTTTAGGTGGTTAGTTAGATTAGATTAGCAATTTAATTAATCGATATTGCATGTTAGGTGGATAGAATAGTGCAATTAGTGAGTAGATAAGCTGTAGTATTTTATTAATGAGTCTCGAAATTTTTCCGAGACCATTTCGGTATTTAATTAGGCTTTTCCAACCTAAGTTGCAATTTTTGGCATTTATTAATTATTTTCTGTAATTATTTAATTATTTATTTATTTTCCGAAAATTAGACCGAGATAGTCAGTGACTGGAATTTTTATGTTGATTGCAGTGGTGTGATATGTTTATTTAATTGACTGTTATTTTATGCAAATTTGGTGTTGTTTGTGATTTTGGGATTTTATCCCAAAATTTTATAATTTCAGTATTTAATTAGAAAATTACCGGGCGTTGGTTTACAGCGCCAAAAATGTTTTTATCGACTATATAAATGGTGGGAGTTCTGAAAGTAAAAATATTATATTTTTGGTTGAGGCCGAGCATGTACCTACACATGATTATTTTTTATCGGGTATGATAAAAGTGGTACAATGATTGGTTGAATAGAATGATATACTATATCAGCTTGTAGGCTCGATACATCAGCTTAGAGTGAGCAGTATACCCTAAGTATCGCACAGCTTCGGTGAACAATTTAGTATCGCACAACTTCGGTGAGCAATTAAGTATCGCACAGTTTCGGTGAGCAATTAAATATCGCACAGCTTTGGTGAGCATTAGCCGTATATTGTATCAGCTTGTGGGCTTGATACAACAACTTAGAGTGAGGAGTATACGTTGTTGTCAACTTTTGGCAAGCATTTTCTATCTATCTTCAACTTAGGGTGAGCAGTCCTGGATGTGATCGGACTTGAAAGATAGTGTTGATTGGATTGACCGAGAAATGGTCTTGATGACATGGAATCGACTAAGTCAATTGATCGATGATTTGATCAGATTGAATGAATTGACTTATTAATGTGGTTCGATGAATTTATGAATTGTACTGACTTGCAGGAAGGAAATTAGGCCAAGGTAAGTCCTCTAACTCGTGATTGTGCTTAGGTAGCCCTCAAGGTGTATTTTCTTCCTAGTCGGGTCTTAGGGGGTGAACTTGCTAAGACATCTTCTCACCCCGTTGTGGGATAGCATTTTCAAGTTCCTATATGGCAGCTCCTCCCGAACGTTTTAGTCAACCTAAGAAGGTGACAGAGCAGAAGTGTTTTATCCCACTGCATGAGAACCCTAGGGGATGGATCTATGAGCTAGTGAGGACCGTGGTTTGAGTTGATGAGGCCTTATCCCATAAGGTATCCCATTAATACATATCATGGTATCGTCAGGCTCGAGATGGAGAGATGGAAGGTCTCATACCTGAGTTTGAGGTTCCCATGTATGTGCTGGAAGTAGCCTTTGGGAAAGGCACGGCAGATCCTCCAGAGGGTTCAATAGTAGACGTGGATCCGAACATGTCAGATCCAGAGTCCTCGGTGTATTCAGCTGAAGGCTCTGATGAGGATGAGGGTGAGGACGAGGATGAGGATCCGTAGTTTTATAAAAACCCCCCTGTGTTGCAGACCTTGTTTTTATAAATTGGTATTGTATATGACATGGCTTGATATATGTATATATAAGCGTGTTGTAGTTGGTTTTCAAAAATTTATGGCCCTGCTTTTCTATCCCATCTTGTTGTTGTTTGGGATTATTTATTTACTTCCGCATGTGCATTAAAAATGAATGGGTCGGCGATGCATCTTGGGACGTCGCTATTTAATCTACCGCTGAGGGATGGGCACGCGCTCGGAGGATCGAGGCGTGACATCGGAGGACTCAATAAGTAAAACCCTTAGTTCTGCACTAGAAGGACATCTCATCCTTAAATCTAGCATATACAATACTCACAATATAATGTCGATGACAGATCAAGAGCAAGCCCATTGCTATCTCTCGCCCATCTGCATGTGATCTACTTTCAACTTATCAAACAAACTATTTTACCAAACAAACTTATCAAATAACACATAGTAACATGCACAATAAGATCACTAACCATATCAAATAATTCTTCCCATACTTTTAAGGACTTCCAGTTTCAGGCTGGTCACTCGACTTCAGGCTAGGTATCTAATACTTTCAGGGGATTCCTAGCTCAACCAGGGCATCCGACCATCAAGTTAAGCATCCCATACTTTTTGGGGCTTCCTAGCTTAATTAGGACATATTCGCTTGACCAAGGCTTCTTAGGGTTAGCTTCTCGAGGATTCCGGGTTCAAGACCCAAACATTTTGTCTCAACTAGAGCATCTCATTCCATGAACGAGGCATCACCGCTAATGCAATGTGGCGACGGGTGCTTTTTCATTTTTAAGTGCATAAATAAGTGTATCACACAAGCCGGTTCTTATCTTTGCTTATTAGCCAACTCATATATGGCCCAAAGGCGCTCATTTATACATGTGTACCATGAATCCTAGTATTGCACTATACAACATGTTGAAATGATCCTTGATCCATGACTTGAGTTGAACACTTAGTGTCGATTCTCGCAACGAACAAGACTCAAAAAATGCATGTTTTAATGCCGATCCACAATCTTGTGGCCTTGGGTGACCTTGCCTCTCTTTGAACTTATCCTGAGTGAACCTCGGCCTAATTCTGGGCATAAACAACTCAAGCACACATTCAAGCGCAAATATGAGCAAATTGCCCTAGAGGAGAAATAGGGATCTTACTTACTTGGATAAACCTTGAGAAAGTAAGGGCGAGCGGTTTGGTAAAGGGCGGCAGTGCAAGGTGAGAATGAATTTGGTGGTTCCCCTATTTATAAACTCAAACTCCATCATTACCTTTTCAAGTGGTCCAATGAACATCCTTGGAATGGCAACCCTAGAATGAAAATGTGGCTAGTCTATTTTAGAAAAGGTGGCACGTCTAAAGCCTTAGGAGAACACTTGCCACTTCTTATTGGATCACCTATTTTATGCCATCATAACTTAGCCTATTTGTTCTCTAATGTGAATTTAAGTGTAATGATGAACAAATCTCTATAGGGACCTAAGCTAGTGGCTAAGTTTCTTACATTTAATGCTTAGGTTTTATGTAATCATTAGGCTAAATATTCTTCATATGTCCTTAACAAAATTTACTCCCCAAATTGTCTCTCTCTCTCTAAAATCTTCCATGGGACACCTAAGCATATGAGTCACTAATGTCTTCATTACTTGACCAACTTGCTCTACAAGCAAGATCTTAGGTTTAATAATGACCAAATCTTTAGAGCCCACCTAATTCTATGACTCATCATCTTCATTAACGGCTTAGATTTGGGCAATCACGAGGTTTGAATATTTACCACATACCGAAATTTAAAAACTTGCACCTCAAGCATTCTAGAATATTCTATTATGTCTTCTTTTGATTGGTCCACATAAGTACTTAATTCATTATTGAAGAATAAGTTATCATAAATAGGTGGCACTCTAACAAGGATAATGTGGCATCTAGGCCATAGGATAGTAATAATTGCCTATGATGTCTCATTCTTATTGGTGCATTTGTCAAGAATCTTTTACTTAATCCCGAAAGCGAATATTTGGTAATCATTACCAAATATAGAAATATCCATTTAAAGTGATGAGTCATCATCCTTCATGAATGACCTAGTGTATTCTAGAAGGTTCTCTTTTGTCCATTTGCAAACATGGAAAATAGGCCATTGGAAGTACAACCGAAACCGGACAATGGCTTTTTGTGTATATCCTCGATTGACCATCCGACACACTCGAGATTCATAGCAAAACCACTCTCGGTGTAGTTATCGTAGGCAAAATTTGCCTTCTTGGCTAGGTCGGTGGTCAAAGGCATGGACTCAATGATTGAGCCTTAGCCTATTAGTCGAACCAAAAGAATGGTTGAAAATCGAGGATGTTACACATAGGCTTCATATAAAATCTTTCAACTTTCTTTCCTTTCTTCATTCCACCCTATGAGAGAGAAGAAGAGGGAGCACATAAACAATCTAACAAATCCAAACGGTCAATGGTAACGTTCAAAATGTTTTTGTCCTTATTTTATTTTATTTCCCAAGTGGAGTCAACTAAAAATTCACAGGCGCTAATTAGTCTTTGAGGGAAACCTCTCCAAACTCCCACTTAAAGAGGGATAGTTGTTAACATCAATTTTTTAGTTGATATGTTAGCATAGGTAGAAAACCTAAGATTAGGGTTTCTAATTATGATAGAACCCATTTTGAAACAAAAAAGTGTCATTTTTCATTTGTATTTGTTGGCCTAGCGCTTGTAGGTAATTTTCCTATTCGTTTTACACAAAAACCTGAAAAGTCAAATGGTTGACTTTCGAGTTAATTTTTTGGTCACTCCTTTAATTAAAAGTCAATCCTGGGTCAAAATGTGGCTTTTCACAAAAAGAGTTCTTTTGATCTTAATTTCACTTTAGCAACCAAAATTTTGAAAAAATTCAAAATTTTGATCACAAAATCAATCTTCTAATGAAAAGTCAACTAGGGTTTGACTTCTCGTTAAATCTTTGATAAAAAATGAAATTGGAAAATGCAAAAATCTCAATATCACATTATTTTAGCTTCAATTTGATTTTGGCATCAAAAATTTCTCAAAATTGATTAAGAACCTACTTTTCCCTAATTTGCGGAATTAAATTCAAAATCAGCCAAAAATAAAATTACTTACATATTGTTTGTAGTTTAGCTTAGCTCATTCTACGACATCTGATCTAGAAGTCACATATGGCCACTCGTTCGACCAATTTTGTGATTCAACATTCCGAGACGAAAACCCGCAATTTTAGCCTTGATTAGGGGTTTGAGTCAATTCTTTGCAATAAGCTTTATGGACATTGCCATTTGACTCATCTTCTTGAGATAAATACGAATTCGAGGTTAATTTTGGGAAATTCACTTTGGAAGTTTTCAATTTGAGGGCTTTAGCTTACTTGAACCTAAGAAAACTAAGCTAATGAACTCCGATTAGCGAAATTCAAGTTAACCCATTTGAGACTAAGGTTTAATTTCAAGAATTGAGGTCTAATTTCATCATCAGTCCTCCATTCAATTTTAGCATAAAAGTCATGCCATCCTTTCAATGTCAATTTGGATGTAATAGGCCTTCATGAACATGGGTAATTGAACTAATTAGTGTCCTATGACATCAATTAGATTCGATTTAGATCAATTTGTATTTCAAGGTGGGTAATTGTGCTAAGTAATCATTTCGGCACTCTTCTATTTGGGCAAAGATTTTTCCAGGACCTAATTGCACAAAAAATAACCAAATGGCGCTAAAAAATTTCAGATCTACTCTCTCTCTCTCTCTCTCTCTCTGTGACGACCTCCTCCACCTTCGTTCACCGCCGCTCGCCACCTCTATCTGACGGCCCACTGGCGCATCGATCACAATCTTGGAGCCCCCTCGCTGGTCGCACAAACCGCTGGCAGTTCCCCTCGCCGGGTGGCACCGATCCGGCACCTTCTCTCCCTTGGCTTCAACACCGGCATGTAAGCCGATGATCCTCCGGCATGATTTCGACCGCCGATCCGACGGTCCAGCGGCATCCTTCTCCTTCCATGAGCTCGTGACGTCTCTTGTTGGCCTCCTCCCGATCTCATGGTGACCAGTGATTGCCTAGAGATTCCTCGATTGAGCTTCAAGTTGAAGAGTCACAAGATAACCCTGAAAACTTCGGATCTGACGAAGCGGTAACGTGTAAGATGATCGGGGCTAGGATTCAAATCCTAAGTGTTCTATATGCTTAGGATGATAGGTTGAATATGCTGAGTTGAATGATGGATGATCAATGGATTGATTGTGCTTGAATGTGATTTCTGGAAATTCGCATGTCTCTGGAACTGACTTTTTGTTAGGGCGAGCTTGAGGTCTTAGATCTCGAAACATGGATTCGATGTGTTCTAGAAATTCGATCTATGTTCAATTACCTTCGATTTGATATATCATGGGCTCCGAATGGACGTCATTTGCTAGCTCAAACTTGCTTCGAAAGTCAGGGTACTGATCTGGAAATCTGGTAAGAATATGTCGCCGAACACTTGTTTGAGCGATGATTGCTGTTTGCCGATTTTTTACAGAGTTTTGTGTTGAGATTTTTAAGTCGATGATGCTTTATGAAAGTTGTTCAAAACATGCATCTCTACAACATACAATTTTTCCATAATTTTTTAAGGTTATTTGGATAGGTCGATCATCAATAAACCGTCCTTAATTGAATCTGCAATTCGGAGTTTCTGACTGACCTTTACTGGTTCCGCCATTTTGATAAAATCATGCAATATTCATGAAACTTTCTCAGGACATCAAGGGATAAAACATAAAATTTTGAGAAAATAACGAGCTCTTTTGATAGGGTCGATCAACTCATGAACGTTCGTCATCATGTCTGTCCCCCGCATATGCTCGATTGGGTTGCATCTGTTCTCGAATTTTTAGAAAACTATAGGATGAGATCTTGAAATGATTCCTTCACGAAAATGTTCGTCCTACTCTTGTCCATAATGTGTGAAATTTTAAAAAATATTGAACATCATTTAGATGGATTAGGATCTTAGTCCCCTCCTTTCATGTCATGCTTGCATTGACCTGATTCGTCCGTCCGCATGATTGCTTTAATTTGAGCAAGCAATTAACCTTATCAAACTTGTCATCTCTTAGTAAGTCATAAAGCACATCCCGAGCTTGTTAAGGACACCAGTCTTGTTGCATTTGCACATCATTTGACTCTCTTTCCATTGTCGCAAATTTTGTTGTAAAATCTGCCATGTATGAAACTCGGATTGCAAGTTCTGCCTTTAGGAGCCCGAGTCTGTCATTTTGGCATGAATTTTTCTATAAGGATTCTGAGGATAGGTCCTTCACAGAAGTCGCTCACGACACACATGTCTACATTGGGTTAAATTTTAAGAATTATTGAACATTGTTTGCTAGAGTGAATCATTTTTAACATGCATGAACACCCTGCTTGTGAATTTTTAGAAATTCATGTGTAGGTTATCTTAGAAAACTTTCTTCATGAAAATTGTTCTTATTAAGTGCTTAACGTGCTATAATTTTTCTACAGTCAATTGACCATGGGTCGTACCCCAATTGTCCTGATTTTAGTTGCCCCGTTTGATACTCGCTGTTGTGATTCTTTGCTGTAATTAAGTTATAGGATTTTTTAGAAGATCTTGCATGCTGAGTTGGGATTAGATATCTTCATGAGATTTTTTCCAAATTTCACAATCTTTTCTGTCAAAAATACTTGAAAAATAATAAGGTCTTTTAGAACATTTTCCCGATCCTTTTGCAGCTTATGGAAAAATTAAGCTTCTGCATGCCAATTTGATTTTGATGCCTGTGATGCCTACAACATTAAATGTTTTAGCATCCATTAAATGTTGATTTGAGGTTAGTGCCTTCTAAACTTGGGTTGTATTGGGTTGAAAGCAGGCATTGACTGTATTGAGAATCCCGACACTTTTTTCATCAAACCTGCTTATTGATTAGCTTGGAGAGAATCTCCGCGACAAAGTCAACCGGTGTTTACATGCAGAAGAGTAGAGCTTAATGTATCCTGCGGGTGGCGGCGTTTAAACCGAAGTTACCAAGAACAAGGCAGAAGAAACTGGGGCCTATTCAGCAATCAATGTACTTAACTATCCAGAAAGCAACCACTGAGCAATAACCTCTATTCAGAAAATCAGCATGAGTCAGAACTGCTTCAATTGCCGGGTTTACGGTCATCGTTAGAGTAGGGTATGCTGAGGGTCTGAAGGTAAAATAAAACATCCTTAAAGCAAGGGGTACGAGGATTAGTTCGCCGCACCTGTAGAATCATTTTTCAATAATGGAATGTAATAATTTTTTTTATTTGATCGAACTTGAGAGAATTCAGCCTTCGTGAAGGGAGAAGTCAACCTTTACTTTTCTGAACTTTTGTTGTTTCGATTCCACGCTCTCTTTCCCATTTGTAACACATCAGTTGAGAACTAGTCGGCTTTAAGCCTTTAAACATGAAGCAACAAAGTTTCTGGGATTCTTTCATTTTTTCTGTCTTCATTCCTCACTTCGTGTCTGCAGGGGGATTTATGCATTTCCGGATAGCCTAGAAATTCCTCGGAAAAGGAGACGGGCTCCCCAAAACTCAATTGATTTTAATTCAATTTAGCTCATCCAATCTTACAAGAGACATGCTTTTCGGTATTTCTACCTAGCTAAGTGTCACGACCTTTCTCGATGTGAACTACTAAGAAAAAACTGATGGATTACTAAGCATGATGCTCATCATAGACTCCCAAGTCCTATCTAGCCAGACTTGTGGCTATTAGTGTGGAGAGTGGACGTCAAACTACTATATATATCTATTTGTGAATCTTCTATTTCTTCACTATTTGCATTCCATGCTCAATATCATCATTATTTGTTAAACAATAGCTCGCGCATTTGATTTCTATAATCTATTTCTACCCATGTTTGAAGTTGAACTTATTATCTTCCGTAAAAAGTTTTTTTTTTCAACCTATTCACTCTTCTCTAGGTTGTCTTCTTAGTCCCGATAGCTAAAATATAAAGCATAAGACTAAAGTTGTTTTAGTAATATTGTCTACACGCAAATAGAGAAAATAATAAATAAATAAATAAAACATGTCAGCATTTTCCATTATCCAAATTAGACATACTTAATTGAAAGATTTTTATTTGGCTCTTTTTGTAAATTTAGGATTTAATTATACTTTCATGACAAAATTTAAGACTTCCGATGCACTTATTTCTTCCTTTTGAAGGATTTCTTTCTTGCTCCCTTCATTTAATCAAGAGAAAGTATTAAATATCACCCATCCCAGAGCCTGAAGTTCAGGAATTATGAGCTTAACTTGTTGGAAAATGTTAAGGATTGTTTGACTTACATAGATTATCTACATGATTGTTACTTGCTAGAAACATTCTTCTAATTTGTACCATATAAAACTAATAAATTATAATGGGAAATTACCATATCAGTCATAAACCTTGCAATTTTTAATCCTAAACTTTTTAATAATTTTACAAAATGTAATTTTTTTTCAATTGATTTTTGTTAGAAATCACTAACGTAGCAGTCTAATTATTATTATTGTCTTATGTGATAGGATCAACGAGTTAAGTGGACAAAATGACATTGTTTTTGTCTTTTCTTATTTTTCTTCTCTTTTCATTTATTTTCTTTCATTATTTTCCTCGCTAAGATCTCCTCTTATTGTTTATCATCTTTAACCTCTTGATCACTCGGCCAAAACTTCTCTAGTGCTCGTCCATTATCACCCACTATTGCTAGAACACAAAATGGATTTACTTAAACTTTGGGAAAAGTTTAAGGCTTACTTTGCCAAAGCACATATGAGCGACGGTGGTTCTTGGCAAACCAAGGGATCTTTTCGTTGACTGTCACCACCTCCACCACCATTAAGAGGAAAGTAGAGAGCCATTATCACATCAACGGTCGCGGCCATGAGGCGAGTTTTTGTAACACTCCAAAATTAAGTCACTTGATGAATTATCCGCTTTGACCCATCCCCATTGCATATTGAGCCTCATGATTTTGTCATTTAATGTATAGGTGGACACTTTTCTAGTAGGTCACTCATTCTGATAGCACTCTTACCTGAGCATGCTTAATATTAGAGTTCTAATGTAAGGGGCATTGCCCTTATGCGAAAAGATGCCTCTTACAAATTAATTTCAATTTCAAATACACATCTTAGGAATGCTCTCCCCTTGTTGTTCTTATTTAGTACGTAATTAGGTTCATTTATGCCACATTCACCATCCTATAAACCTATTAGGAGCCGCTCCTTATACAAGCACTTTAGCCTAGCAAACACTCTCGTTCTCATCGGACTAGGTTGTTATAGATTCCATGACCCTAGCCTCAAGGCATAAACATCTTTCATAGAGACACCCATGCTGAGCCGTGCCACGTTGTAGATTTGCAATAAGTCTGGGAAAAGATCGCATTGTCTAATGAATATCGCGTTGATGTAAATATCAGGTTGCTATAACTTTGCCCAGAACGTGCAATTTTGTCTCCGGGATATTCTATCAAACAAGTAGACTGCATAGACTAACTTGAATTAAAAACACATAAAGTCAACTCTTCTCTCTACCGCATGATTCGACGAGCGATACCCCGAGAATCTTGAGCAAAAGGCACACAAAATTCACTTTCTCAGAAGACAGACATGGGGAAGTGCAGTTTTCTGATTGGATCAATCTACTGGGAAGGGAGCAGGGCATCGGCGAGCGAGCGGGAGGAAGCTGAAGACGCGGTCAGAGGCATGAATGCGCCCGTGGAGGGCAAGGAAGGATTGTCGACGAAGGGCCAGCGTACAAGCTAGGCCCGGTGGCTAATGAGAGACGGCCATTTGAGGGCATGTGCAAGATCACTATGTCGAACGAAATCAAGGTGTTCTTTCGCACCACAAACACTTTTGAGTTGCTCAAGATCTGCGCTTTCCCGTGTGTATATTTTGTCTTCACCTACATTTAAAGACGATGAAGGCCACGACCCCAAAGATCCGCGCTTTCCCGGTGAGGAACGCATGACCCACACCGGTGGCTAGGCGCCACCGCCGTCACCACCGCAATCTTGCCCATTCGCATGTTCTCCGTGCGTGTTGGTGTTTGTTCTGGTTTTTCTTTTTGTTATATATACATTTTCCTATGTTGTAGTCCATCTCATCATGCTGGCCACAAAAAAAATAAAAAAAATAAAAATCCATATCAGGGATATTAGCTCACGTATAATGACGTGGCAGTCTACGTGTTTAATAGGAGGGAAGGGAAAAAAATCAGAAAAATCATAAGAAACCAAACGTCCTCTTTGTCCGCCTTAAATTGTCTGGCCGTACCACATAAGACTGTCGATGATAATTGAATCATCACGTCATTGTTTTTTATGAATATCAGTTAGAGGAATTATATTTGAATTATCAAAATGTTTAAGATTAAATTGATAAAATTGAAAATTTTAAAATTAAATTCCATACAATAAGTTAAAGATTGATTTAGTAATTTCCCAAATCACACTCTAACAGGACGCGCTAACCCCACCCCCGAGGATTGGAAAGTAGGAAGGACGAATAAAAATTCTGATCGTTATCTTCAAATTACTTCAAATATTTCTCCTTTTATCATATAGAGTTCGACTCCGAAAGATCAAATATTGTTTAATTATCCAATTCCACTACAGAAAAATTGTTCATGGATCCCAATATAATTAAAAGTGACATGAACTCAAGAGAGAATGACAAGTTGACAACAGAAGATAGGATCGAATATTACGTACTTATACATTAAATAGGTTACTAGTAATTCTGCCCTAACTTGGTAGCACTCTTTGTAATTTTTTTGTGACCATGGTCAATTTTTGTAAAATCTTAAGCTTATTTATTGAAGGCATGGTTCAATATTTAAATACTCTAACGCTACCCTCACGTGAGCTAAATATTGGTCTAAGATTAAAGTGTAGAAATATCTAATTGAAGAGGCAAATAGAGACTTGATAAGACTTGAATGCGGGAATTCTTGCTTAGGCATTGTTTAATATCTAAATACTCCAACACTCTTCATGCATTAGATTTCGGCTAATATACTCAATGTAGACTATAGAATTTGTGCTTATATATATCAATGGAATACTTATAGAATTGAATATTCATACATTACTCAAGTAAGTATACAAACCATTCTGATAGAACATAAGTGGTGAACTAGAATAGAAATGACAACTAATGATCAAGCTTTTTACCCTTTTATCAATTGATGATTGTAATTCAAAAAGAACCAAGTGTGATTAATTCAACTGTATTTAGTATTATACACGGAATGATGACAGGTTGGATCGTCATTAAGAGATGACATTCACAATGCTAAAGAGATCACACTGTAATTATCATTCTATTTTATTAAATTGCGAACCATTTCCATTTTATAAAAGAGAAATCAATTGAAGACGAGCTGATGATACTTAGTCACCTAGGAGATACATCTGAAAGGGTTACTTCATTAACAGTGGAAGTTTTGTGAATTAGACCGATCGGATTGAGTGTTCTCACATCTCTCCCAACTGAGAATGCAGGCATCGATGGTCGGGTAAGTGGGATAGTATCGGCTCCTAGCATATGAACCACGAGCGACATGGTTGGTCGAAATGTTGAGTCTTCTTGGACGCACAATAGACCGATGTGTATGAATTTTACCACTTGAACTCCATCACATGACTCTTTGATTGATGGATCGGTAAGTTCGAACCCTTGACCATCGGACCACAACTTCCATGCCTGTCATTTTGAAAGGGAAGTAAGCAAGGACAATTATACAAAATTCTTGAATTTCATATTTAAAAAGTGTGGTGATTAGGAACATACAAGGGTGAGAAGGCTTTCACCGTGCTCTTGGAAATGAAAACCGTTATTCTTTCGCCCACTTATTATCTCTAGCAAGAGAACTCCAAAACTGAAGACATCTGATTTAACAGAAAATAGTCCTTGCATCGCATATTCCGGTGCCATGTATCCACTGACCAAAATCATGTGATGAAGTGCAATTTCTTGGAAGTAAGAAACAATGAAAAGCCATTTTCTATATTAAAATTCTGTAATAAGTATATGCTCATTTTGGTGCTGTTGAGCTGATCATCAGAGTTCTTTGTTGGCCTAGTGAATCATTCAAACATATGAAGATGTAGAAAGATATTAAAGAACTTACTATGTTCCAACAACCCTATTCGTGTTGGCCTCATCTTGATTTACACCGAAGATCCTTGCCATTCCGAAATCAGATATCTTTGGATTCATCTCGCCGTCTAGTAAAATATTACTAGCTTTCATATCCCTATGGATAATTCTTAGGCGAGAATCCTCGTGTAGATATAGAAGCCC
This sequence comes from Eucalyptus cloeziana, assembly GCA_014182715.1. Taxonomy (NCBI): domain Eukaryota; kingdom Viridiplantae; phylum Streptophyta; class Magnoliopsida; order Myrtales; family Myrtaceae; genus Eucalyptus; species Eucalyptus cloeziana. Next base: position 18,606,705 of record CM024638.1, read on the forward strand.
CCGAGCTATTCCAAAGGTGATGTTCATGCGCATCTTCCAGTCTAAAGATTGCCCCATAGTTGAACCTGTCGACCATGAGAGACTCAGATGAACCTCAACTATATAAAACTAAAATTAACTAGCTAAAATATTCATTGCATCTGCTAAAGCTCAAACCAAAAAGGAAGACATCCAGGCTTTTGTTGGGCATGTATTCATATATCAAGAGTTTTTCGTGCTCTTCCAAGCAGCATCCCAATAATCGAACAAGGTTCCTATGTTGTAGTCTAGCAATCGAGATCACTTCGTTCTTAAACTCGATAAGTCCTTGGCCTGAGGTTCTTGAAAGCCTTTTAACTGCAATTTCTTTTCCATCTGCCAATGTGCCCTGAAACAGGGTAATGTCAGTAGTGAAATCCCTATATGAGAATTATTAATGATAACCAAATTCGAATCAGTTCATGTTCGGATAATAACTGCCAGTTTTCCCAATTTTCCCATAAACAGGTGTTGAGTCACTTCAATGCTCACCTTGTACACGGGGCCAAACCCGCCTTCCCCAAGTTTACATTCATTGGAGAAGTTTTGTGTGGCCGCACGTATAATGTCTAATCGTATCAGAGATAATTCTTGAGAAGCCACCAGCTTTTCTCCTCGAGATCTTTCCTTTGAAAACTCTTCTCCGATTTCTCGTCTTAGATGAAGTAACTGAACCTCTTGGCTGTTTTCCTTCTCTGAGAGTCCAAGAGATTACTCTCGTTACGTAAAGGTTAGAAGATGGTCATTCCAATGGCAAGCAAGATGAATTCACTCATACCTTTCTTCAATCTCTTTGTCCTCCTTAAAAATATACACGAACCCATGATGATTATTAGTAACCCCGATCCAAATACTGAGCTAACGATTGCAATCCATGGATTTCTTTTGATCCCTGTCAAGAAAGATAAGTTCCTTGCGTCCAAACATAACACAAATCCGCAGTCTTTTTTTTCACCAAGTGTAAATAGTACCAAGAACTCGTTGAAAGCAAGAGAGTATGATCACAGTTTAGATCATAAAAGCAAGTCAAGTGCAATATGATACATAAAACAGCATATATTGAGAATTAGAAGCAACGGAATGATACCATTATACGCTTAACATGACAAATTGTGTGCCCATTTTGAGATTTGGATAACTCGTACCTTCACCGCCGGACTCAGTGCTGGGTTTTTTTGTTGCAGAAGGTGCTGGCACTTGTCCTCCAGGTTCCCCAGCAAAATACATTCGGTACAGTACATAACAACTTGGCTGAAGAATTCTCGCACCTCCTCTTTTAATATTAAGAGCGGTAGGAAACTCTTTGATAGCAGAAAGCAAGCAACTCTTACAAGCTGACTTTGAGATGTCAGGGGTGCACTGTGCACGCTCATGCAGGGTCACTGAACTTGAGACATTAACGTTTATGGTTGCGTATAAGCTTTCTGAGGAGATCGCATTGTCCGTGACATTTCTCACGAACAAATCTGTCACTTTTGCCGCAAAGTCCTCATTATCGAAAGTTTTCTCCACAATCTTGTTGAAGGTAACTGAATTGCTCTCAGGGTCGACAACAAAAATAATCGGTGTTGTCTCCATGACAGAGAAGAACGATCTGTTAGAGTAGCGCACGAGACACTCGTCATACCATATGGTCGCCTCTTTCTGTCCTGGACATCTGTCTATGATAGTGCTGCTAGCATTACCGATGCAAGACTGACATTGATTGGCGGCAACATCCCATCTAAAGAGGAATAGAAAAGTTGCATTAGTAGTCACTTAAATCTGGATAGTAATTTTTTGGTTGGCATTGGATCACCGTACTTTGTAGAGGATTTTAATTAAGACCAATATATCAGGTCCATTATAAATCCTATTTCCAAGTGAGTCGATTCCAAAGATTATAATGATTGATTTGGAAGGTATTACTCAAATTAAAATTTTTGGTATCTTTCACTTGTGATTTACTTGCAGAGGAAGAGACCATAAACTTTGTCCGAATCTTCACCTTCCATTGTGTTGTAGAAACCGTCAATGGGTCCTTTGCTGTAATCAGCGGAGTAGCCCTTGGAGAGGAGGCTGCTGAGGTTGTCCTGAAACTTGCTAGGAGCAGCGTAGTCGCCCCTATCTGCGCACCGCTCCTGAACATATGTCGGTCCACCAGCAGGAGTGCCTGGGATGAAGAGGATCGGGCATGAAAGCCAGAAAGCGAAGGAAATATTTCTTGGTGCATCAATAGTCTTTTTTTCTTGAACTTGGAAAGAATGCGAGTACAGTAAAAGTAAATCAAGTGCAATATGATACATAAAGCAGCTTATATTAATAATAAGAAGCAACGGAATGATACCATTATAGGGTTACCATGACAAATTGTGTGCCCATTTTTAGAATTAGATAACTCGTACCTTCACTGCCGGACTCAGTGCTGGTTTTGTTTGTTGTAGAAGGTGGTGGTGCTTGTCCTATAGGTTCCCCACTAAAATTCATTTGGTACCGTACATTACAACTTGGCTGAAGAATTCTCGCACCTCCCCTTTTATAATCAAGGACGGTAGGAAACTCTTTGATAGCCAAAAGTAAGCAACTCTTACAGGCTGAGTTTGCTATGTCGGGGGTGCACTGTGCAAGCTCATTCAGGGTCACTGAACTCGAGACATTAATGTTTACAGTCGCGTATAAGCTTTTGGAGGAAATTGCCAAGTCTGTGACATTCCTAGCCAAAACTGTCACTTGCACCACAAAGTCCTCGTTATCAAAAGTTTGATTTACCATCCTGTTGAAGGTATCTGAAACGTCCAGAGGGTTGAGAATGGATTTAACCGGTGTTGTCTCCATGATAGAGAAGAACGATCTGTTAGAGTAGCGCACGAGACACTCGTCGTACCATATGATCGCCTCTTTCTGTCCTGGACATCTTTCTATGATCTTGCTGGTAGCTAAACCCATGCAGGACTGACAGAGATTGGCGGCAACATCCCCTCTAAAGAGGAATAGTAAAGTTGTATTAGTAGTCACTTAAATCTAGATAGCAATTTTACAGTTGGCATTGGATCACCGTACTTTGTAGAGGATTTCAATTAAGACCAATATATCAGGTCCATTATAAATCCTAGTTCCAAGTGAGCCGATTCCAAAGATTATAATGATTGATTTGGAACGTATTACTCAAAATTAGAAATTTTTGGTATCTTTCGCACATGATTTACCTGCAGAGGAAGAGACCATAAACTTTGTCCGGATCTTCACCTTCCGTCGTGTTGTAGAAACCGTAAATGGGTCCTTTGTTGGAAGCAGCGTAGTCGCCCCTGGAGAAAAGGATTCTGAGGTTGTCCTCAAAGTTGCTATTAGGAGCGTCGTCCCCCCGGTCGCCCCTATCTGCGCACCACTCGGCGACATATGTCTGTGCACCGACAGGAGTGCCTGGGATGAAGAGGATCAGGCATGAAATCCAAAAAGCGAAGGAAATATTTCTTGGTGCATCGAGAATCTTTTTTCCTTGAACTTGGAAAGAACGCAAGCACAGTAAGAGTAATTCAAAGACGGCCATGGACTTTCTTTCAACTCAAGAGGAGTAAGACAATAAGCGACTTCTGGAGGGCGAGGTGAAGAAATTGATCAAGAACCAAGTTTTGCAGCTGCTCTCCCTGATTCCGGGGTTGGTAAAGACGAATTAGTCCAATTTCCACGTTCCGTTGTCAACAGGGACGAGCACCCGATTGGATTCTTTTTACCAGAAGAAATGAGGGTGCCCTTTCCTGGCTTGCCCTGCCAACGAACATATCTTGTGGAAACCGAGCAGACTCAAATATAAATAAATCAACCGCAGGTTTGGACCCTCCGGTTCAGACCCTCTGACAACCACACTGGCCCCCTCTGTCGCCTCTCTCTCTCACCCCTCTCTTCTTTTTTCCTTTATTTCTTTTTCTTCTTCCCTCTGGTCTTCCCTTTCACTCCGCTGTGGAGCACGCAGGCCTTGAACTCGGCCCCAGCGAGGTCCAGGGGCACCGAGACCTTCCCGAGTAGCCTCCCGGAGCTCACCCCGCAGGTCGCCCAACTCCAGCCCGTGTAGACGGAGACCTACAGTCAGACCTTACCAGAGAAGATGGACTTCCCGACAAGCTTGTCGAGGTCGGACTTGCTGAGGTGGAAGGTGGTGCCGCCGCTGCCACCCCGTCCCCCGGGAGGAGAGGTAACGCCGTCTTGGGAGGGGGATGAGTGGCGTCGGCCGGGAGGTAGGGGACGAGGGCGGTCTGGAGGGGGAAGCTCTTGAGCTTGATCTTGCAGAAGCAGGGTGAGGAGGAGGGGTGGACGGTAGAGCGCTCAGACTTGGCGGCGACGGGGACCTTGAAGGCGAAGCTCTGAGCAGAGGGAAGAAGAAGAAATCAAGGAAAAAAGAAGAGAGGGAAGAGAGAGATCGGACCGGACGACACATGTCGTCTGACGAGTGGACTCGTAATTTCACACTGCCAATATTTTCTCCCCTTCAGTGGGAACAAATCAACCTAGGATACAAAACCAAAAGACCCAATAAAGACTCGGCGGTGGTTATTAATCATCCTAGGCATGTTCCTCCTCCTCTTGGTTCAAGGCGGAGGTTCGAAACACCACAACTGTGCATGCTCTCAAGGTCATCTAGAAGCATAGAAATTTTTGAACGTGTGAGACGGGGGACTGTCATACCTGATGAGACTTGCCTCGAAATAAGGGTACTTTATCATTGGTAGAAAAAACAAATAGGATGCTCCGCTGAAACTCCATTGTTTGTTGACGAAGACTCGGGACTCAGAAGTCACCACGTTTTACACGGTCAGAGATGTTGATATTTGCTCTTCAAAGTCTAAGACTCCTTTTACATGCCGACGACTCTAGATGTCTTTTCGATTTTTTTCTAAATGTGTTTTTCTATGCTTTGAATGAGCAACCCTGTTAATGGGATCTTGTGAGAGGTGTTATAGAAAATAATTGTACTTTGAAAGGTCAACGCAATATATTCATCGAAGTTCGTAATATTTGCACAGTTTCATTGGGAATATTACATGAGTATTATTCTTCTTTTGTAGTTTCTTATATAAGTGTGTTTTGGAAGACAATATTATATTCTCCGTAATATATGTTGGCCAATGATGATAGAAAATAATTTTCTTCCTTATTGATTTGATAGATTTCCAAAAGAGAACGTACAAAGTAAGTTGCCGACTATTTTGACCAGATATGATTGGTCAGAAGTAATAACTTTCCCCTATGTGGCGCTTGTAAACCTAATTCACGAGTGGGCTGGGCTGAATTTTTTAAGACTACTGAGCGAGCTTGGACAGGTCTAATCAAGCTGGGGGAGGGGGTTAGGTCAGAGCAAGGGTCTTGAGGCTCGACCTATTGTGCCCTTATATTTATTAAAAAAATTACAAGAATATGTCTAAGCTCAGCCTATTGCACCCTTATTTGTGCAAACCATCCTCATAATCTCTAAGCAAAACTCCACCTTGAAAAGAGCAAATAATCCCTCCTTACAAAATTCATTTTATTAAACTGCTTAGGGTTTAATGGGTTTAGTTTTTAGTTTGTTTTGGCTAATTTGGTTGGGTGTCAGAAATTAGGATTTGGAACCGGCATTTTACAAATTAAATAGAAACATATGGATAATTGATGTAAAGGTTTGTTTCCGAAAGTAATATTCAAGTATGTTTTTGTTTTTCTTCAAAAGTAGAGGTATGGTCGTTCGTGAATGCTAATGTATGTTTTTGGTATTATTTTTTCTTTTATTAGTGATTTTACTATGATATCTAGAATTAATAACTACTAGTGGGACAATTTAAGCACAAAATTCCGATATAGGAGAAAAAATAGTATAAAACTCACAGATAAAATAATAAAATAATACAACACAAAACCCTATAATTATTTTTCATTTGTTTTCATTTTCATTTTTTTCCTAGCTAGAAATTAAAAAAAAAAAAAAAAAAGTAAGGTTCCTCCACTGGGCGAGCTTGGCCAGCTAATGTTTTTCCCTTGGGCGCCAACGAGCAGACCCAGTGGTCAAGTACCGTTGCTTTCGGCCAAAAAAAAAAAAAAAAAGTGCCGTGAGTCATCCGCACGCGTTTCTTGATATTATCGCTTGGCATTACACATTATTTTCTATTTACTTGATTATATCAAATGAAAATAGGTCATTAATTATTAATTTTTGTGGACAAAATTATTCAAAAAGTTCTAAACCTATTATTTTTACTAATTCAATCATAAACATTTTAATATGTTATTTGAGTCCTAAGCAATTTTATATTTTACTTGAATGAGTCAATTTTGCTAATTTTGACTGAAAATGGATGGCGTGGATACCAAATGTTTTATGTGATATGATTGGCATTGATATAAACATTTTTTTAATGATTTTTAACATTTTATTTTTTATATTTTTTAATTTTTTTTATTTTATTTGCCCTTTTTTTTGGATTTAGGTTGGAGAGGGCATTGCGGTCCATATAGGCCATTGGGCAAGGGTTGAGGGTTTGGCAGGCATGTTGCCCTTGCTAGATCCGGGCAAGGTGAGGGCATAGGCCATCACCCCTTTTGGGCAAGGCTGCAATGCCCTCACCAGCTTGAGTCCAAAGAAAGGAAAGGAAAGGATAAAAAATATATATAAAAATAAAATAGTTATTAAAATATTATTAAAAAATCAATGTTAGCGTTGTCATGACATATAAGATGTTTGGTTTTCAAATTAGCGATTTTTAATCAAAATTAGCTGGATTGAATCAATTGATAAAATGTGAAAATATTTAAGATTGAATTGACAAAGTGCAATAGGTGTAAGACTTTTTGAACAGTTTTCTCATTTTTTTTTGTGTAAATTGTAAATGTAGACATATTATTTTTCTCATAAGAGAATCAGTAACAACATTTCGATAGCAGAGAGTAGTGTTTTACAGTGGTTTTAATTGGAAGCGGCGAATGATCAAAATAGCCAATAGATTCACATAAGATTATTTGAATTAATCATCATTATTTGGTTCAAAGCTATTTTAATTGAGAGACTAAAAAGGAAATCTCTTTCCAAGAGTAGCATTGTAATGAATATATTTAGATTTAGATGATGCAAAGTGCAAAAAAAAAAATTAAAAAAAGGACAAAACATGAAAGGTGAGGGTCCTTTTTGGGATTTTCTCTGAGGATAGAATTCTATTCATTATCACTTGAACAGGAATCTATTTTATATGGCGAATGCATCACATGACAGTGATAGATGCAACAGATCAATTAAATGTGAGATGCATGTACACTTGGTGTCAAGTAATGTGAATTTCATATCACATGGTCAATAGTGATTAATCAATTGTAACGCATTGTCACTGTTAGGTAATATATCTATTTCATAAAGGAAAAGCGACAAGTGAATCCTGAATTTTGACCTTAAGTGCAATGTCATTCTTAAGTTTTTAATTTATTTAATGTAGTCTTAGAACTATTGATATTAGTTTAATGTAGTCATTCTGTTTGCTCAAATAACAAATCAAACATTATTTTGATGGTGTTGATTATTATATGTTGAGTTTGAATTTTAAAAATAATGAATCAAAATGTCCATCATTTTATCCATCAATTTTAGAAAGGAAAAAAAAAAATAGTACGTTGACATGATTAATATCTTACTTAAATAATCCACATGTAATTTTTTTTTTTTTTTATTGTCCATTGTTCAAATTAAACGGGATGAAAGCCACATCAACAGATCATGTTAATTTAAATTAATGGAATGATAGCATTGGGCATTTTGTATAATTTATGAACTAAATTGAATATTTACTAATAGTTTATAGACTTTATTGAATAAGTCAAAAGTTCAAAAAAAAAAAAAAATACTACACAATCCACCAAAGTTTGAGAACCATCCACGACATTTTCCCATTCATAAAATGCCTTTTTTTTTTTTTGTTCGCTTGGATAGCCTTCTAAGTCAAAAGTTTTGACTGGGGCCAAAACTGGGGTACAAACGACTTCATCTTAATTTTTGTTTCCGAAAAATGTGCAAACGGCTATTTAGTTTTTAAGATTTCACCATGGGGCGACACGCTGTCCATTACCTCATTTTCTAATATTATAAAAGTTGTATGGGCCATGTCACCCCTTGTGGGTCCTACTTCTTAACACACCATGCCTATTTGGGGCCCAATGTCATTGACCTCATCGGAAACCGAAACGAATCCTGAGAATCCGGCGAGGGGGAGGATTTTGAGACCTTAAGGAAGAGAATTATGGTGGAGAGGTTCACGAAGACGTTCAGTTCACAAGGTTTCAAGCATTTTAGGAACTTTGGCAGCTGAGGAAGAGAAGAAAACAGAGGTTAATGAGGACAAAGATATAAGCTCCTCCTCATTGCCTTCTCCACCAATGTCCTACGTAAAGAACCATGCCCCTGAGTCTTGACGGCCCCGCGGGCCGCGCTCTTCGCTCGCTCTGCTGACTAGCTGTCCCTCATAGTCTTGATCCCGCCGTCATTGAGATCATCCCGACTATCGTCTACTTCATTGTGAAAGGGCACAAGATCGATGCATCGCTCAACCACACTATGTGCCTAAACGACTTCAAGGATGAAGATCCCATCGATGGTGATGGACTTGACGGAGGTGCATGCCTTTCTTCTTCGAGCTCTGCCTTGCTAGATATGATCGCGAAAATCTGGCCGAGACCCTCCTCCTTATTTACCATCAACGGATGTGTTAGATTATGTCTCGAGTTTTAGTTCAAAGCGAAAATTTAAATTTTGGAAATAAATAAAATAGAAATAAAAGGAGCATGCAATATTTGTTTTAGGATATTAAGTCAGGGAAGGAACTAGAAGATATTTTACGCTTAAATTCCTATTTTGACTTGGTGTCGGAGTCTATGCGTAAGGAGTCAAATAAAGAAATATTTGTCTCACTTTGACCAAGATATTTTACATGTACAAAAGTACCTCCCCTCGTTAGACGCCAAGGGTCTCAGCATGGTCTCCGTTCCATTTATGTCTTTTTTTTTTTTTTTTTTGAGCAAATTCCATTTTTTTTAAAGGTAAAAAGGTAACAAATATACAAGAAAGACGAAACGGCTCCTAAGCTTGCACTCTCAACAGAAGAAAGAAGGGAGCCGAATCGACCAAGAAAAAGAAAAGGACAAAAGTGCAGAACAAAAGTTCCACCAGGCCGCCAAAAAAAACAGGACAGGCGCCAACACCGTAAGAAGACGGGGTGATTGTGGTGGATTTTTCAAAGATCTGTAGAATTACATCAATATATTTAATGTTGAAGATAATTAAAGATTTGTTAATATCTTTGTGAAGATAATAAAGATTTGTTATTTTTTTGTGAGGAATTGTGAGGCTAAATACAGTGTGAGTTATTAGGTGTAACTAAGGGTTAGGAAACACCAAAAGCATTTGAGTGACTCAAGTGTGGTTGTAATTTTCGTTGTGTCGCTTGATCTACAGTGAAATTCGTATTGCTCTCCTCGTAAATGTAAGTTACTACGATCAAATCACATAAATCTGGTGTCCGATTTATTTTCTTGTTATGTATATTTTATTGTTTAATCACTTGTTTTTGCAATAATAATATCAAAGCTACTTCCTTAATCTGTCTATTTTATTGATTACTCCATTGTTTACGCAACAATTGGTATGAGAGCTAGGTTAGGATGAGTTGAAGCGAATCGATAGTGATAGAAGAAGGAAATGTGAGAATCGACAAATTTGATGGAAATAATTTTGGTTTTTGGAAGATATAGGTTGAGGATTATTGATATGAAGGGATTGCTTTATGCTGAAGAATGAGAAGAGTAAGAGAATCAGAGTTGAGTCTGCAAATGATGTTGCTGTTGTAGCCTAGTAATTCGGATAATGTTGATTTTGTTTGGTCCATCATTGATTATTCGTCATTTGATGAATGTATTATGGATTATGGTTATTCGTTTCATGCTACACTAAATAAAAATTAGTTTCCTACTTATTAGTACATGTATAATGGTAAAGTGTAGTTGGAGAACAACAATTAATGCAATGTTCTTGGTGTTGGTGATGTTAGAATCAAAATGCATATGATGATATTGTGAGGATATTGACTAGAGTCAAAGAAGAACCTTGATTTCCTCGAGTACCTCGGATGTAATTGGTTGTCGGTATATATTAGAATGTGTAATTTTGAAAATTATTTGAGGTACCTTGGTGATAATGAAAGGAATCAAGTATAGTGAGTTGTGTGAACTTTAACATGAGATAGCGATTGAATTCACCGCGGAAACGTATAATGCATTTTTTAGGGCAATTACACACGCAATGGTCGACCTAAAACATGTTTTTAGCATAAAGCCAAAAACAAGAAAAATCACACCTCACTTTCGTTTTTTGGGTCAAGTGGCCAAGAGCCTGTCCAGTTGTCCTTCGATTTGAACTTTGAAAGCGCTTATGAACAGCTCTAGCAATCATCATGACGCGCATGTCCATTCCTATAATGAAGAGATTTCTTCCTCAGCTTTCCTAGTTCTCACGTAATTCCCATTATTAATCAGCTCATCAACTGTTTCCACAAATTAAACTATGCTCATCTTCTTTGAACACGGGCCACGGTCTTGGTTTAATCTCTACAATATTTTGATTTTGACATGTACAATCACGAATGGATTAACAAGGCTTACAAAGTGCTCTCTTTTTTCACTTTTGATCGAGCTCAAAATTGAATCTCGACTTATCTTAAGGATGTGCCTGGCACACGAGTCACGAAACACATGCATTATGGATCACATCGAGCCGTGTCGAAAGCAAATCCTCCTCCCCAGACCGCAACCAACTCCGCAAACTCTTTTCCTCGTCGCCGCCTAGGCCGCCACCTGTTTCGTTCTTTGATCTTCCCTCCTCCCCAGATCACAACGGTGCAAGAAGCAAATCTAGAATCGGATTATTGACCCAGCCGACAAAAACAGCACTACCCACCATGCAGAGCGAAGTCCAAGTTTCGAGTGGCAAAAGGTGAAACATCTCTTCCTGTCCCTCGAAAGAGAGACGTCCCCGCGACCCCCATCTCGTAGATATCCCTTTGTGTCGATATTAAATCCTGTTCTTGAAGTTTGCAGGAGGAGCATGAAGGAATTTCAAGAAGTGAAAATGGAAGAATTCTTGACGGGTGGTCGAGACGGAATATCTACGAGGCACGCGCGATGAGCCGCCAGAATTCAGAGTTTTGGTTGTTGGAATGCCCCGCGAAATATCGACACAAAGGGATCGTGGCCACAAGAGTGCGATGGATGGTTCGTGAATCTTGTGGGAGATTAGTGGAACGTGGAATGTAAGCGCTTACGTTCACGGCCAATCACTTTGCTTCTCCTTATTTTTGCCATTTTTGCCCCCCATACCGCAAGATTCCAAACTTCTGCAAAATGTTATCGGATGTGGCAGTGTTTGGCGAGGGCAAGCCTCACCGTGGTTGGGTGAGGCTCTAACGAGATTGCGGGACCTTATCTTTAGGAGGAAGAAGAAGAAAAGAAAAGAGAAAAAAGAAAAGAAAGTAATTTGATTCTAGAATTGTTTCCGAAAACAAATGAGTAGCTTTTTTATATTTGTTGATTCTATTATAAATCTATTTTGGGAATAAATTTGCACACGGAGGTAGAAAAATTAGATGATATTACTAAATGAATTTCTATTCTTCTTTTTTTTTTTTTTTTTTTTTTTCGGGCTCTGAGAGACAAAAGAATAGGAATAATCAATAATTGATCGGTTACCAAATAGGCCTTAAATGTAAAGTCACCTGCCAACCGCCGGCAACCTCCGGCCGGCTGCCGTCGACCGCCGCCACCTAATCGTCATTGCTGCCACCCACAGCCCACCGACCACCCACGACCGCTGACGACCGCCACCAATCGCCGACTGCCAACTGTTGCCGCGGCCCAACCGCCGTTCGTCGCCTTCCATGGTCGCCGTTGCAGGACCGCCAACCCACGACCGTGCCCACAGCCCACTGGCCGCCGCAAACCACCGACCGTCGTTGAGCTGTGGGCGGCGATCGTGGGCCGATGGTTAGTGGTGACGGTCGGCGGTCTTGCGGTGGCAACCAGCGGTCGACAACCACGGGTGACAAGCGGTGGCAACGGGCAGTGGTAGGCGACGATTGGCGATCCGTGAGCAAAAATGAAAAACGAATAAATACAAAAAATAAAAAATCGTACCAAATGCATTTCTATTCTTTTTCTATTTCAAGAATATAAATTTTGTGTAGTTATCAAACATCTTATTTTACTCAGAAATTGTTCCCCATAGTAGAAATAGAAAAGAATTATTTCTGAAAAGAAACTTTTCCCCGAAGTAGAAGCATTACCATGCACACCTTGAATTGCTGTTATATGACCGTTATCAAACGTTACATAAACAATTTCTATTAATTGCAGATAAATTATTTATAAAAAGAAACTTTTCCCCGGAGTAGAAGCATTACCATGCGCGCCTTGAATTGTTGTTATATGACCATTATCAAATGTTACATAAACATTTTATATTAATTGCAGAAAAAAACCGTTACAAATTGATGTAAGTGAAAACTCGTTCCAAAATTAATAGTTTTCAATATTTCAAAACTTATAGGAATATACAAGTTAGATACACAATGATCTAATATTTTCGAACATACATCTTTGAGCTTCTATCGGGTGCATGTAATAGCCAAGTTAGATATCGTGATATTGCCGTCCCTCATTCCATCGATCAAAAACATTAACAATCTGAATGTCCATGTTTCTTGTATAGTTGAGTAACAACCTAGGGGATGCATATGGTCTCGCTTATAGAGGAAAGCAATCCTAGAATAAAATACCTGCCATTGATAGTACCCCTAAGCATGGAAATGTATGTGCTATTTACAGTAGGTTGTGCAAGTCTATCCAAAATAATTATGAACATGACCATATATTTGCGTATATATACAGCCTTTCATCAATTGGTGTTCCATGTCCTAGCCACCTAATAGTCTCTATCTATGCGGAGAAGTAGCTCCTTCGATGCAAAACCTTTAAGATGCCAGATGAAAGGAAAAATTATGGATCATGTTTCGCTTCCTTGCAAACCACTTTTGACTTGCATCCATTGATCATGTCCTGCATGATCCAAACTACAGGAAGGCAGTCGGATCAGCGATTTACCAGAGAAGTGCTTCAATTTTGGGTGTACATCCACACGGTAAGATGGCGAAAGAGCAATATGTCAAGATCTGGCTTGACTGCAATAGTTTATCCTCACATGGTTATTAACTTATCCACTTACGAACACTTACAGGGGGATAATTCTTAGCCACATGTTTATTAATTCTCGCACTTTTATTGCAGTAAAAACTCTACGGAGGGATGTAGTTCCGGGGACCAGGATATCCACCAGCTCATCCTTGCAACTATTGAAGGGAGAATCTTTCCACGGGAAGTTGCTTGTCCAGAGGGAATCGCTGTGGGAGGTTTGGAACTTAGCCAAAGCGCAGTGGACTCACCCTGTGGCAAGTTTGGAGATTCTTGAATGTTCCGTGAGTTGATTTACATGTCGCAAGCGGCGTACGCGTAGGAAATAGGAACCTCTCAAGGTTATCCACCCCTTAACCAAAAAAAAAAAAAAAAAGAGAGAGAGAGAATCACGGAAAAAGAAAACATGGGAGCAAGTTAATGGTCAATAGATTCAACATTTCATGTATCGAATGTAAAAATTTTATAACAACTGATCTTTTTTGTATGATGTGACGAGCTTTCCATAAGCACATGAATTGTATACATCTTCTTCCTTATCACATATCTCATATTGCGTGTATTTTCAATATATGCTCTTGTTCATGAGCATGATGAGTCTCGTGCACGGTTGCCTTAGTTGTTGAGATGGTAGGACACGCTAAGAGTTTGCCTTGACAAGCAAAGGCCTCGAATGTGCGCGTGCCCATGCTCTATCGGGACAGTCCATTTGGACTTTGGCTAATAGCATAATTGTTAAATCGAGAAAAAAAAATTGAGAATGGAGATCTTAAATTTATTAATAGTGAATAGAAAATTGAATTGAATCGTAAGATTTGACAAAATACTTAAGAATATTATTTTGTGTTATTGACAGTTATAAATTTTATAGATAATATTAAATGATATTTAAAATTTGAGCCTAATAAAGATCTAGTAAACTAATCTTAAATTCAAGTACATGTGGTGATCATTATGAACAATATAAGATAATTTCCGTTGTTTTCTTAAAAATAAAGATTATGTTCAAATATAAATGATAATATTTTGCATGTCATTTTTCAATTACCATTATAGTGTTAAAGTATAAAATTTACTTGTAATTAAACTGTAACTATGAAAATACAATATAAATAGTAAACATACAATTAGGAAAATGTATGAAAAATTGAATTGTTGAATCCATATACACATGTCAAGGTGTAAATTCTTTGGTGAATCAATAAACTCGCTTGAGATTAAGAAGATCAGCGATTCATCTTATAGTGTCATATCATTAAGGCCTTGAGTCAAAATTAATCAAATCGTACGAGTTGAGTTTACAATAGTACGATTTTGATAGCTATGATTAATAGTAATTGATTGAGGTTCTTGAGTTTAATTAACATATGAGGTGATTCGCAGAGTGATCCCATAATAACTTTTACGTGAACTATCAACCAACAAAACTCAAAATTGGAATTGCGGTAAATATTCTCGATAATTGGACAATCACTCAAAATTGTACAACAAGGTAATATAGTCATGAAGGTTCCCTAAACATACTCAATTTAGTTTGATTAGAGGCAAATTATGCAAGTGTATCTACAAGAATAATGGGAATGACCTGTATATAATTTGGCTTGATATGGATAAAAACATGGTCAAACTATTTCTTTTTTTTACTCAAGTGCAACAAGATGATATAATTCAACTATGATAAAGTCAATTGAAAGAATGTATGTCCGATATAACAATCCTTGATCTATAACTAATTTTTCTTTCATTAAAGCATAACGAAAAGCAAAAGATGGAACCCTGCCGTGAGCTGGTCTGACTTTCATATGTATATAGTAAACCGCTAGATTTATTAACTCTAAGTACTTATAAAATACATCTAATAACCATGTTCAACATTGTGAAATTATGATCTTCAGTCTCATTTATTCACGATTAAAAATCAAACGGCCCAGATTTTAGTTTTCTTGAATAGATAAGCACTAAACAAAGGATCTATGTGAAACAGGTGCAATAGGTCATGGAAGGATAATCTCCATTGGGCCACCACCATACTTATGGGAAAGGAGTTTTATAAGTGCATAGCTCGCTTCTCCTTCAGAGCGCTGTGTCATATTATTTGGAACAATAGGAATAGCATTCTCTTTAGAGAACAGCCTCTTTCTGTCCCGGCTATGAAGAACCATCTCTTTAAAGTGGTCAGAGATAAGACGATTACTGTTAGGAATGTTGAGGATAACATCGGGAATAGAAGGCTGCAGCGGAGCTGGGGGATTGACCCGGTCATCTTTTCTGGGGAGCGTTAATTCCCTTCCTTTCATCCTGAGGATGGTTCACTCCCATCCGGAGGGCGTTTTGTATCTATTCGCCGGTTGTTCATGCCGTGCTTTTCCTTTCTAGTTGTTAGTGGGTTGCCGGGACTGTGGCTTTCATATCCCGGTATCCTTCCACTCATTATGATCTGTTGTTTTGAGTAGGAGTTTTGATGCTGTGATCTTTTTGTTCATTTGATCTTTCTGATTCTATTTATTACCTTTCACCAAAAAAAAAAAAAAAAAAAAACAAAGGATCTATGTGGTCAAGTTTTTAAAGTAAATTGATCCCCAAAAAACCTTCCATTAATTCGATCACTAAGTATGAGCGCTATTTAAAGACAAATATGCAAGTGTATCCACAGCACTATGGAGAATGACCGGTATTTTTTATTTTTGCGCCCTTCAACATTTGGTGCTTCACACCTTATCCTAAGTCAAATTTTGGTCTCTCCTCATATTCACACTAATTAACTCTCATCCCTACTTAGGTGAACAACTTCCTTTGATCTTTTTTATGCCCTTCTTTTTGGACCATGTAAGCTTGGATGTTGACACCGAAGCCAAGAATCATGCATCTCATGTGTGTTGACATCTGCATATTCCCGAAGAGGTAAACTTAGAGAGATTCTATATTAGAGATCACTCTTCACAAAAAGAATCGTTTCTTGACCAAAAAGAGTAGATTAAACATTCATGACATCCCAAAAAGGAAAGAGTCATAAGTTTGATATATGACGACCTAACATTTTCGTATCTTAAAAGATTGTGGTTTGAAGTTTAATTTATATTCAAACAAGAAAGAGAAAGTCGTTAAGAAACCGTTATAAATCCATTGTAAAATAATGAAGGGTTTATGAAAAATAAAAATAAAAACATTACAAAGCTGTAATAAAGTCGTTACATGGCTGTTAAATAGCCATTATATGACCGTTATAAAACGTTACAAAACTGTTTTATATTCATGGCAAAAACAAGCCGTTACAAATTGATGACGTTAAAAAATCATTACAAAATTAATAGTTTTCAATATTTCAAAACTTATGGAAATACACAACAAGTTTGATACAAAATGATCTAATATTTGTAGTTGTATATCTTTGAGCTTTTATCGGATGCATGTAATAGCCAAGTTAGATATCGTGAAATTGCCGTCCACCATTCCATCTATCAAAAAAATTAACAATCTGAGCGTCCATGTTTCAATTCCCTCGTTTAGTTGAGTAACAACCTAAGGGATGCATATGGTCTCGCTTATTGAGGAAAGCAATCCTAGAATAAAAAACCTGCCGTTGATAATACCTCTGGGCATGGGAATACATGTGCTATATAAAGTAGGTTGTGCAAGTCTATCCACAGCAATAAAGAACATGACCATATATTTGGGTATTTATGCAGCCTTTCATCAGTTGGTATTCTATCTTGATAGTCTCCATCCATGCGGAGAAGTTGTGCCTTCGATGCAAAACCTTTATGATACCAAATGAAAGGAAGAATCATGGATCGTGTTTCGCTTCCCCGCAAACCATTGTTGATTTGCGTCCAACGATCCTACACAATCCAAATTTGCAGGCGAACAGTCGGGTCAGCGATTTACCAGAGAAGTGCTTCAACCTTGATTGAAGCAATGTGATGGTAAGAGGGTGAAAGAGCAGTATGTCAAGATCTGGCTTGGCCGCAATAGTTCATCCTCACATGGTTATTATTGATCCACTAACGAACTCTTACAGTGGGATAATTCTTAGCCACATGGTTATTAATTCTTGCACTTTTATTGCAGTAATGAATTCTTATGGTGGGATGAAGTTCTGGGGACGAAGACACCCACCTGCTCATCCTGACTTCTATGGAAGGGAGAATTGCCCCACGGGAAGTTGCTTGTCTAGCGGAATCAAGGTGGGAGGTTTGGAACCGAGCCGAACCTGTGTGGACTCACCCTGTGGCAAGTTTGGAGCTCCTACTACATTCTGTGAGGTCGTCTAGACGCCGCAATAGGCATACGCGTAGGGAACATGGAAGAAGAGAACAAAAGATTGTATGACGGCCAATCTTTTTTTTTTTTTTTTTTTTTTTTTTTTTTTTTTTTTGTGGTGTGACGAACTTTTCATAAGCAAATGTATTGGGTACATCTTTTTCCGTATCACATATCTCATATTGCCTATCATTCCAATGTATGCTCTCGCTCACAGAGCATATAGCACGACGAGTCTCGTGCATGGATGCCTAAGTTGTTGAGATGGTAGGACACGCTAAGAGTTTGCCTTGACAATCGGAGGCCTCAAATGTGCACATGCCCATGCTCTATCGGGAAAGTCCATTTGGACTTTGATTAAGAGCATAATTGTTAAATCGAGAAAAAGAATTATGAATCGGAATCTTAAATTTATGAATAGTGAATAGAAAATTAAATTAAACCGTATGGTTTGACAAAATACTTAAGACTTGTATTTTATGTTGACGACAGTTATAAATTTTATAGATAATATCAAATGATATTTAAGATTTGAGTAAAATAAAGATTTGGTAAACTAATCTTAAATTCAAGTAGATATGGTGATAAGCATGAACAAGATGACTTGATTTCCCGTTGTTTTCCCAAAATAAAGATTAAGTACAAATATAAATTATAATGTTTCGTATGTCATTTTTCATTTACCATTATAGCGCTAAAGTATAAAATTTACTTCTAATTAAACTGTAACTATGAAAATACAATATAAATAGTACATATAAAATTAGGTAAATGCATAAAAAATTGAATCATTGAATCCATATAATGTGACGAGGTGTGGATTCTTTAGTGAATCAATAAAGTTGCTTGAGATTATGAAGATTAGCGATTCATCTTACAATTTCATATCACTAAGGCGCCATGAGTCGAAATTAATCAAATCGTACGAGATTAGTCTATAACAGTACCATTTTGATAACTATAATTAATAGTAATTGACTCAAAAAGTGATCCCATAATAACTTTTACGGGAACTATCAAGTTATTGGTACTGCTGCTTGGCTCGTTCGCATCCTGTGCGTACTGGTGCTACTCGGTTCGTATTTGTGAAACGTTTAGCGGCTGACGGCGGTGAGGGTTAACGGCGACGGTCATAATAGACTCAGCGTGGGACTTGGCTTGATTATAGTGGAATGGGCTTGACGTGGCTGCAATGAGAAATGGGGCCTAGGTTAGCTGTATTTAAAGATGGGCTTTGAAGGTCTTTTTGACTAAAAGAGGGCTTGACGATGGGGTTTGCCTCGTTTCTGTTGCCCACTATCTTCCGGAATATAGAAATAATATTCTTTAAAAAATTAAATAATATATAAATATATAAATGAATTCGAAACTAAAAAAAACAAAAATGGAAAATGGTTAGAAAAATAGGACATAATTAGGTTGCCTGGTTTTAGCATTAAAATTGGTTTAGTTTCATCTACATAGTATACACATGATTTAGGAAAATTCATGATTTTCTATAGTTTAGTTTTAGTTAGATTAGTCTCTTTAGAAAAATTGAATTCAATTTGCACTAAGCTCATGGGCATAATCTTAAACCTGTCTCAACACAGCTCACGACATAGGCATTATCTTTAAACTTTCAACTTTCAGTGCTTCACAAGTTCACACCTTATCCCAAGTCAAATTCTACTATTTCCTTGTAGCTACATTGATTAACTCTCCTCCCTCCTTTTATGAACAAATTATTTCCCTTGACCTTCTATTCTTCTTTTTTTTTTTTTTTTTTTTTTTGGCTCTGAGAGACAAAAGAATAGGAATAATCAATAATTGATCGGTTACCAAATAGGCCTTAGATGTAAAGTCACCTGCCAACCATCGGCCACCTCCGGCCGGCCGACATCGACCGCCGCCACCTAATCGTCATTGCTGCCACCCACAGCCCACCGGCCACCCCTGACCGCCGACAACCGCCATTGATCGCCGACCGCCGGCCGCCAATTGTTGCCGCGGCCCAACCGCCATTCATCGCCCCATGGCCGTCGCTGCAGGACCACCAGCCCACGATCGCCGCCCACAGCCCATCGGCCGCCGCAAACCGCCGACCGTCGTTGAGCTGTGGGCGGCGGTCGTGGGCCGACGGTCGGCGGCGACGGCAGGCGATCCTGTGGCGGCAGCCGGCGGTCGACGGCCATGAGTGGCAAGCGGCAGCAACGGACAGTGGTAAGTGACGGTCGGCGATCCGTGAGCAAAAATGAAAAACAAATAAATACAAAAATAAAAAATCGTACCAAACGCATTTATATTCTTTTTCTATTTCAAGAATAGAAATTTTGTGTAGTTACCAAACATCTTATTTTACTCAGAAATTTTTCCCCATAGAGTAGAAATAGAAAAGAATTATTTCTGAAAAGAAACTTTTCCCCGAAGTAGAAGCGTTACCATGCGCACCTTGAATTGCTGTTATATGACCGTTATCAAACGTTACATAAACAGTTTATATTAATTGCAGATAAATTATTTCTAAAAAGAAACTTTTCCTCATAGTAGAAGCGTTATCATGCGCACCTTGAATTGCTGTTATATGACTGTTATCAAACGTTACATAAACATTTTATATTAATTGCAGATAAAAACCGTTACAAATTGATGTAAGTGAAAACTCGTTCCAAAATTAATAGTTTTCAATAATTCAAAACTTATAGGAATATACAAGTTAGATACACAATGATCTAATATTTTCGAACATACATCTTTGAGCTTCTATCGGGTGCATGTAATAGCCAAGTTAGATATCGTGATATTGCCGTCCCTCATTCCATCAATATAAAACATTAACAATCTGAATGTCCATGTTTCTTGTATAGTCGAGTAACAACTTAGGGGATGCATATGGTCTCGCTTATAGAGGAAAGCAATCCTAGAATAAAAAACTTGCCATTGATAGTACCCCTAAGCATGGAAATGTATGTGCTATTTACAGTAGGTTGTGCAAGTCTATCCAAAATAATTATGAACATGACCATATATTTGTGTATATATACAGCCTTTCATCAATTGGTGTTCCATGTCCTAGCCACTTAATAGTCTCTATCTATGCGGAGAAGTTTGCTCCTTCGATGCAAAACCTTTAAGATGCCAGATGAAAGGAAGAATCATGGATCATGTTTCGCTTCCTTGCAAACCACTTTTGACTTGCATCCATTGATCATGTCCTGCATGATCCAAACTACAGGAAGGCAGTCGGATCAGCGATTTACCAGAGAAGTGCTTCAATTTTGTGTGTGCATCCACACGGTAAGATGGTGAAAGAGCAATATGTCAAGATCTGGCTTGGCTGCAATAGTTTATCCTCACATGGTTATTAACTGATCCACTTACGAACACTTACAGGGGGATAATTCTTAGCCACATGTTTATTAATTCTCGCACTTTTATTGCAGTAAAAACTCTTACGGAGGGATGTAGTTCCGGGGACCAGGATATCCACCAGCTCATCCTTGCATCTATTGAAGGGAGAATCTTTCCACGGGAAGTTGCTTGTCCAGAGGGAATCGCTGTGGGAGGTTTGGAACTTAGCCAAAGCGCAGTGGACTCACCCTTTGGCAAGTTTGGAGATTCTTGACTGTTCCGTGTGTTGGTTTACACGCCACAAGCGGCGTACGCGTAGGAAACAGGAACCTCTCAAGGTTATCCACCCCTTAACCAAATAAAAAAATAAAAAAAAGCGAGAGAGAGAGAATCACGGAAAAAGAAAACATGGGAGCAAGTTAATGGTCAATAGATTCAACATTTCATGTATCGAATGTAAAAATTGTACAACAACTGATCTTTTTTGTATGATGTGACAAGCTTTCCATAAGCACATGAATTGTATACATCTTCTTCCTTATCACATATCTCATATTGCGTGTAATTTCAATATATGCTCTTGTTCATGAGCATGATGAGTCTCGTGCACGGTTGCCTTAGTTGTTGAGATGGTAGGACACGCTAAGAGTTTGCCTTGACAAGCGAAGGCCTCAAATGTGCGCGTGCCCATGCTCTATTGGGAAAGTCCATTTGGACTTTGGTTAATAGCATAATTGTTAAATCGAGAAAAAAAAATTGTGAATGGAAATCTTAAATTTATTAATAGTGAATAGAAAATTGAATTGAATCGTAAGATTTGACAAAATACTTAAGAATAATATTTTGTGTCGATGACAGTTATAAATTTTATAGATAATATTAAATGATATTTAATATTTGAGCCTAATAAAGATCTAGTAAACTAATCTTAAATTCAAGTACATGTGGTGATCATTATGAACAATATAAGATAATTTCCCGTTGTTTTCTTAAAAATAAAGATTACGTTTAAATATAAATGATAATGTTTTGCATGTCATTTTTCAATTACCATTGTAGTGTTAAAGTATAAAATTTACTTCTAATTAAACTGTAAATGAAAATACAATATAAATAGTAAAAACAATTAGGTAAATGTTGAATCCATAACACATGTCGAATTGTAAATTCTTTGAATTGATAAACTCACTTGAGATTGAGAAGATCAAGATTCATCTTATAGTTTCTCATTAAGGCCTGAATCAAAATAAATCAAATCGCTTGAGAGTTTATAATAGTAAATTTGATAGCTATGATTAATAGTAATTGATCGAGGTTCTTGAATTTAATTAAAAGATGAGGTGATTCGCAAAGTGATCCCGTAATAACTTTTACGTGAACTATCAAGAAACTCAAAATTGGAATTGCGGTAAATATTCTCGATAATTGGACAATCACTCAAAATTGTACAACAAGGTAATATAGTCATGAAGGTTCCCTAAACATACTCAATTTAGTTTGATTAGAGGCAAATTATGCAAGCTATCTACAAGAATAATGGGAATGACTTGTATATAATTTGGTTTCATATGGATAAAAACATGGTCAAACTATTTATTTATTTTTTACTCAAGTGCAACAAGATGATATAATTCAACTATGATAAAGTAAAATGAAAGAATGTATGTCCGATATAACAATCCTTGATCTATAACTAATTTTTCTTTCATTAAAGCATAGCGAAAAGCAAAAGATGGAACCCTGCCGTGAGCTGGTCTGACTTTCATATGTATATAGTAAACCGTTAGATTTATGAACTCTAAGTACTTATAAAATACATCTAATAACCATGTTCAACATTGTGAAATTACGATCTTCAGTCTCATTTATTAACGATTAAAAAATCAAACGGCCCAGATGTACTAAACAAAGGATCAATGTGGTCAACTTTTTAGAGTAAATCGATCCCCAAAAAACCTTCCATTTATTCGATCTCTAAGTATGAGAGCTATTTAAAGACAAATATGCTAGTGTATCCACAGCAATATGGAGAATGACCGGTATGTTTAATTTTTGCGCCCTTCAGCATTTGGTGCTTCACACCTTATCCTAAGTCAAATTTTGGTCTCTCGTCATAGTCACACTAATTAACTCTCATCCCTACTTAGGTGAAACTTCTTTTGATCCTTTTTATGCCCATCTTTTTGGACCATGTAAGCTTGGATGTTGACACCGAAGCCAAGAATCATGCATCTCATGTGTGTTGACATCTGCATATTCCCGATGAGGTAAACTTAGATTCTATATTAGAGATCACTCTTCACAAAAAGAATCGTTTCTTGACCAAAAACATTAAATTAAACATTCATAACATCCCAAAAAGAAAAGAGTCATAAGTTTGATATACGACGATCTAACATTTTCGGTTGTTTATGGTACTTTCACCTTTTATCGGATACATCTATGGCCACGTTTGAAAATGTGAAATTCCCTTCCACTGTTCCATCGATCAAAATCGTTAACAATCTAAATATGCATGTTTCAAGTTTCTCAAATAGTTAACTAACAAGCTAGGGAATGCATATGGTCTGGCATCTAGAGGAAAGGAATCCTAGAAATAAAACCTGTCTTTGATAATACTTCCGAGCATGGGAATGTATGTACTATCTATAGTAGGTTGGGCAAGTCTATCCACAGGAACATAACTATATATTTGCCTATTTGTACAGTCTTTCATCAATTGTTGTTCCATGCCCTAGCCACATGATAGTCTCTATCTATGTAGAGAAGTTGCTCCGTCAATGCAAAACCTTTGTGATGCCCATGAAAGGAAGAATCGTAGCTTATATCTTGCTTTCGCACCAATCGCTTTTGAGTTTCATTCAACGATCAGGTCCTACGTGGTCCAAACTTGCAGGCAGATGTCGGATCAGCAATTTAATAGAGAAGTGCTTAAATCTTGCTCGAGGGATCGGGACGGTGGGAGGGTGAAAGAGCAGTATGTCTAGATATGGATTGGCCACAATAGTACATCCTCACGTGGTTACTGATTGATCCACTAAACTATGTAAGCTTAACAATTTGTTTGTTGGTCCAACTAGCCAGCTGTGTATAATTCTTACTCACTAGGAAAACGGCTAATTTAGGTTCTCTCGCACTTTTATTGCAGTAATGAACTCTTACTTTGGGATGAAGTTCTGGGGACCAAAATATCCGCCATTCTATGTTGGCAAAGGCAATTGAAGTGGGTAGGGGTTTGCTTTGGTAGCATGCTCACCCTCGCTTCCATTGAAGGGAGAATTGCCCCACGGGAAGTTGCTTGTCCATGTGAAATCGCAGTGCGTGGTTTAGACACCGCTATTGGCCTACGCACAGGAAACAGATTTCTCACAAGGTTATCGCAAAAAATGGAAAGAGGAATGTGGAGGAAGAGAACGTGGGGACAAGTAAATGGTTGATAGATTCGATTTTTCATGTATCTAACGTGATAGAATATTTACATATTAAATCACGCATTCACGGAGCATCTTAAATTTTTAGAATAGTTGATAGTTGCTTCATAAAATTTCATGTAATATAAATATTGTATAAGGATTGATCTTTTTCATATGGGGTGATGGATTTTCTGTGATTACATGAATTGTATACATCTTCCTTATCACCTATCTCATATTGCGTTTCATTTCAAGTTATATATGCTCTCCCTCAGAAGGCATATACTGTGATGAGTCTTATGCATGGCTGCCTAAGTTGTCGAGATGGAAGGACATGCTAAGAGTTTGCCTTAACAATCGAAGGACTCAAATGTGGGCATGCTCTATCGGGAAAATCCATCTGGAATCGTTTAATAGCATAATTGTTAAATTGAGAAAAAAAATTGTGAATAGAAATCTGAGATTTATGAATGGTGAACAGAAAATTGAATTGAATCGTAAGATTTGGCAAAATACTTGAAGACTAGTATTTTGTGTTGACGACAATTATAAATTTTATAGATAAAATCAAATGATGTTTAATATTTGAGGAAGAATAATGATCTAGTAAACTAATTTTAAATTTAAGTAAATGTGGTGATCGTTATGAATAAGATGATATAATTTCCCACTGTTTTCTTAAAAGTAAAAATAACGTTGAAATATAATTCCAATGTCTTGTATGTCATTTTTCATTTACCATTATAGCGTTAAAGTATAAAATTTACTTCTAATTAATTTGTAACTATGAAAATACAATATAAATAGTAAATATACATTTAGGTAAATGTATGAAAAATCAAATCATTGGATCCCTATACGTGTGATGAAGTTCAAGCGTCGAATTGTATCCGCATTGGAGTGTCGTGCTTGCGAAAAGATGCGGAGAACCGACCAAATATGTCCGTCTGCTGGCTGTTGTCACTTATTAAATCCTGTTCTTGAAGTTTGCAGGAGGAGCATGAAGGAGTTCCAATATGTGAAAATGGAAGAACCGTTTGGGGAGGCTGAAGGATGCGCTGATGCTCTCAGGTGCAATAGGATGGAAGCGAGATCAAGACTATGTTGCTTTGAAGCTTGTCCAATGGAAGTGTGAAGTAGTGGCCGGTGAGGTTGCCAAACTTTGTAGAAAAAAAGGAAAAGAAAAAATTATTAAAAAATTTAGAAAATTACGCTAGCACCGGCCGTCTCACGTGGTACTGTTGACGTCCACGTTATTGATTTTTTGCCAAAATTGGTTAATCATCAAAATATTTCAAATTAAATTGACTAAATCAAAGGTTTATGACCGAACTGATACAAATATAATAAGTTTACAACTTTTTTGTTATTTTTCCTAATAGTTTGCTTACATATTGTATTGGAGGTATGTCTCCAAGATGCAAGATTTTCAGATATTTTCTCTTAATATAATCCTTTCTTTACCAAAAAAAAGTACAATTATAATTCAATTCAAGAGAATTTAAAATATCCGGCTTAATCCCATAGGTCTCTCCCTCTCTTAGACCGACACACTGGTTTGATATTTATGTGGAGACAAGTAAGTTATGCTTATTTTGTTTGACATATGATCCATAATATGGTTTCAAACTTATATAAATGTGCATTTTGGGCAAAAGGTCGATGCAGTTCACAAGAGGATTT